>JZKD02S1597937.1:33297-79720 GCA_000966675.3 Picea glauca
TAAAAAGGTTAGTAGGTTCTCTCCATGTGTGTATGTGAAAAAGGGTTTTAGGTTTTGGGGTGGTAGGTTAAAAGTGATTTCTTAAGGGTCATGATCTGCATGCAAGTCTAACCCTAGATTTCTAGTCCGTAGGGTATTATTTCCCAACAACATCATAGTGCATGGATGAGCTTTTTGTGCCAATATTTTTTGTTATCTTGCAGTAGCTCTTTGATAATTCTGGTCAATCTTTTATTTGATGACTCAGCCAAACCATTACCTTAAGGGTAATAAGATTTGGAGTGACCAAAAGTTATATTGTAGTCACTACAAAATTTCTCCATCTTTTTGGACTTAAATGTTTTGCATTGTCTGTAATGATTTTGATTGGAAGAAAAAAAAAAAAAAAATAGCTTGTTAGTTCTCTTTCTTTCTTTCCATTTGCCTTGCATTGTTATTTGAAAAAGGAAAAGAAATTAGCATAGTGTTGTGTTTTCTTCTCATCTTAAAAGAATTTTAAATGAAAAATAAGAAAGATAATCCTTCTTTGCTAGTGTTCTTATCATTTATTTTTTCTGCAAGAGTCTTAACAACATCAGTTCCACTACCACACCTTTTGAGTAAATCAATCCTTAAAAAGAATGCTAATTAAAAATAACTAGACTTTTATGTTTGTAGGGTCCATAAACTAGTTTAGGGTTAGGGCCTTGAATTAGGTTGGAGAGGAAACTCTTCAAGGCCGTTAAAACAAACATACGAGTCTGTGCTAAGGAGTGTATAAGTCTAGTAACATGGAAATTATCCGGGACCCCCCTCTAACACAAGGGCTAAACACAAGTTCACGTGTGAAAAGGTAGCGGAGATACCCCCTCCAAAGCCAGACCAAGTGTACTAGGGAACGCATATAGAGGACCTGTCTTGGGATTTCGTTGATCGCATTTTCCATGGAGCTTCATGGGTCTTGAATCCGTTCGAGGTCCTCAGTCATCTTCTGGAACAATTTCTTTCGATACCCTTGATAGGTTTTGGGCTTAATACCCTGCTCATTGTGGTCCACCCGATTGTCGACTGTACCCACCTGGTGATTGTTCATGAGATGGCAACCTAGTTGCCTTTATTTTAGGGACTTACACAGGTGACCACAGGGGTATACCACAGTACTTAGGGCAGACATCGGGCCACGCTTTGCAGATTATACCTAGAGGGTGCTTCCGTATCCGAGTTTCACTTGCACTGGTAAGTTTCTCTAGTGTTGGTTGGTGTAATTGTTCTTCCAACTAGTTAGTCATTTTCTTGATTTTCCTTTAGGAACTTTTAGTGTGTGCTCTGTGCTCCCTAGTTTTCCATAGTGAGTTAGTTAGTCGTGGCTTTGGGTCTATGACCTAGGGTGGTAGACCACCCACTCTGGTGATTGAGAGGACTTTTCAATCTTCCGCTTAGAAATGTGGAGCCGCCTCTTTATAGGCTTTGTTTTGATAACACTGGTTCTTTAGAGTCAATGTGTGAGACTTTTACAGATTTGAACGATCCCACAAGGGGATAAACTCTGCATAAGATCTTCATGGCTAAAGTTCCTAATGATACCAACCAAGGAACCCCTTTGCAAGGGGATTCTTGTACTTTTACTTTCTTTGGAAATCTTGGTGTCCCTTTGATGGCCACTTTGTACATTCCTGGGTTGAATGTGGGATTGTCGGTTTGGTTGGGTACCATTCCAAATGTCCCAATTGCTATTGACACTTCCCAGCTAAGAACTTCATGTCATGGGCATAATTTTGATGTTCCTTTGTCAACAAATTCTTCTCCTCCTCCTTCTCCCACATCTGGTGAAACTACAATTACTAGTAATCGAAATTCTAAACAAAGTAGAAAGAGGAAGAATAGGAAGAAGAAATCACTAGCCCCTTCCAGTCATGTTGGGGGAAAAAGTGCAGTCACTTCTAGTTATACTGGCAATAGGTCTGTAGCCTCTATGAGTCATGTTATCAACCCATCACCAACCTCTACAATTCATGTTGGAGATATGAAACCAACCACCACTAGTCATGCTGGGGGCATTGATTCTTTTGGGAAACCTAGATGGATAGGATGTAAACCTAAGTTCCCTTGTAAGATTTGAAAGGGAGATCACCTTATTAATCTCTGCCCTAGCATTCCAGAGGTACAAATATTGTGGTCCCTGTCTACAAGATCTTCTGATTCTGATTCTTCTCAGGTTTCCTCACAGTCTATTCAGCCATTGGTTGAGAAAGTGGTCACGCCGATGCAATCATCGGCTGATCCCACTCCTCTTTTGAGGGGTGAGGTGCCTTTAGACCTTGTAGTCTCTCATCCTATTTAGCCATTGGTTGAGAAAGTGGTCATGTCGATGCATTCATCAGCTGATCCCAGTCCTCTTTTGAGGGGTGAGGTGCCTTTAGACCTTGTAGTCTCTCAGCCTATTCAACCATTGGTTGAGAAAGTGGTCACGCCGATGAAGTCATCGACTGATCCCACTCCTCTTTTGGGGGGTGAGGTGCCTTTAGACCATGTAGTCTCTCAACCTATTCATTCATTGGTTGAGAAAGTGGTCATGCCAATGTAGTCATTGGCTAATCCCCCTCCTCTTTTGTGGGGTGAGGTGCCTTTAGACCATGTATTCCCGCAGCCTATTCAACCATTGGTTGTGAAAGTGGTCATGCCGATGCAATCAKCGGATGTTCCCACTCTTCTTTTGGGGAGTGACATGTCTACCGACTATGTTTCTAGCATTTTTTATTTAATACTTTCAAAACAAGGGGGAATTCCGCTCGTTCCGAGMACACCCCCTCCAAGCYCTAGGATGGTTYCCCTTGATTGGAATGATCKTRTTGAGCCTCATCTCCCTTCATCTTCACCTTTTCAAATAAGGGTTGAAGTTAATTCAACAAACATTTATCATTGTATCATGGATGAAGGATCCTCTGTAATTATTTTATCCTCCTCRGTTTGAAAAGTCTTGGGATCTCCCGAGCTTGTGTCTTCTTCACATGAACTGTTGGCTTTTGACAGACRTCCTAGTTAATATTTGGGGGTTCTTCCTCAGCTACCTATATTTTTAGGTGGGAAGACTATCCCTGTTGACGTTATAGTGGTGCAAGGCCCGTTAGATTTCAATATGCTTCTCGGGCGTGATGTATATGCTACGACCGTTGTGGTGTCTATGCTTTTTCGGGTGATGAATTTCCCTCACAATGGAAGCATTTCCACTATCGACCAGCTGGCATTTGATAATCACCACCCTAATTTGGAATTAGTTCAGACTACCCCTTTATACATTCCTAGTTGTTGATTAAGGTTGGTTGTCATTGATGCCAACCTTTGAAGAAAGCCCCGTAGCACAAAGGTTTAGGTAATGGACCCAATATTGTTTGATGTAAATATGACTCATTATTTTTTTTTCATGGTTGATAAAAAGTAAATATGGATGAATTCCAAAGTGGTCCCATTATGATGAAATCCCTCACGGGAAGATGCTTTGTGGAGTAAGAGAACCCATGCTTAATTGTGGAATAATGAGATGAAGGAAAGTGAATTTGTCAGGGAAAATATTCTAGATGGATAGTNTTCTATTTATCACACTCGTTAAAATGGTTTTGAATAGACGTCTTGTCAGTGCTAGTTTACCCCTTTTTCGAACTGACTAGACTACCTTCGAAAAAGGTACCCCATCAGAGTCTCCTTTTATGTTTTTTCGGACTCTCTAAATATGAAAAATCGTCGAGCTTACCTTCTCTGGGCTCATTAAAATTACATCGAAGGACGTTGCCATTGTGTGTCTTATTAATCACGTTTGAATACCCATGTCTTTGGCCTAATGTCGGCTCCATGTTGCTCTCAACTGAACCATCTGAAGCATGCCTTATACGCAAGCCCTATAGCACTTTGCCTCTGTGTCTTGACACCTTTGGCCCTGGGAGGGGATTTTCTGAATGTCCTTGCTATGAACATCAGTCTTGTCCTTGCGCCTAGAACTAGTATGTTTGTGACACTCGTTCCTCCTTTGTAATGTAGCATTCTTTTATTCTTTTTCCAAAATTATTGAAAATGACTAAAAAATCAAATATACCCCAAAACGAGGAAGGGAAATGTATTTTCTTTTTATTGGCAGCACAATGAGTCGCCCTTGGACAAAGCACATCCTTTTGTTTGTTCTTCAAGCTCTGGGATTTAATATGACATTAGGAAGTTGTTCTCACTACATAGAGTTGTGTCCTCCTCTGTTTGGTTATTCTTCCAAACATATGGAGATTTTGCGTTGCCTCATGCATCATGAACTTATGTTAATGCCATGCTGCTCGAGTCTCATCATTTGTCGTGTTATTGTCCAACGAAAGTTTTTACCAAGCCTAAGTCAGCCCCTCTGCAGTTTGTCTCTTGCCCTCATGCCCGGCCATCTCGAAAGTCCAATCAAGTCTTTTTTCAAAATCAATGAAGCCTTCAGTCTGATCATCAAGATTCTCTAGTCCATGACTAACGAGTTGTCAAAGACCTCCGGGTAGTGAATTCGTACGTTCATGTTACACTCCTACTCGAGTTTTAAAGATTTTGAAGTTGATGCTCGAGCTCTGAAGACCTCATCTCCATCCATTAGGCCTTATCAGCTTCTAGAAGATGGATATTATACATGTATATATTTTTTATTTTGAGATGTAGATCCACTGTGTATTGCTTGCGGCTACACTTTATATAGTTATATAAAGTTCAGACTACTGCCAGGGTAAATTTAGTCTTAGCCAATAAGGTGTTTTATTCACTGTCATTGATCTGGATTTTATGAGCAGAATGAAATGAATACAGATTATTAACAGGTGTTTAACACAAAATAACAGAGATACAATAAAACTGGTTTTCTATTCAATAAGGAAATAAGATGAAACTATAAAATGCAGTGGAAACAAGCTTGCTGGAATGGTGGCAGCTTATCTCTGAGAAGAGATGTGATAGTTGCACTCATTCGCTAGAAGATAATTACAATGAGGATATGAAGGAATTTTTTCAATAAAAAAGAATTCCAAAAACCCTAGACATGCAAAAACCTAACCCTAGGATATGAAGTGCCACAAGTCATGTGGGCCCCGTTTGGGTAAGTTAGTATATCAACTTCCCGGGGTCGTAACTTTTGCATACGATCTCTGTTTTAGGCATGTGATAGCCCATTGGAAAGGTATCATAGAGGAGATTAATTTTGGGGGATAAATATTTCTTTGGATATCATTGAGAAACTCGATCCTAAAAAACCTTAATTTAGGCCCTCAAAATGGCCCCAAAAGTTAAAACTGCTAAAAATAGTAAATTGCCAAAATTGTCAGAAAATTGTTTTGAGCCAATTGGAAAATATGGGTGGCCACCAATATCCACCTAGATAAATCCTCCCTCATTAGTAATAAATGGTCTCCATTACGTTGAGTTCCCCCATCATATGAGGAAATTTCTACTGAATTTGGCCCCGAGTGAGCCACTTGCCTTGGTGCRGGAGCTGCCCTACTTTGACGACTTGATAAAGTTGGATCCTTTGTTGTCGAGTGCCCTTTATCTGTGTGTACACAATTAGATCATTGAATTCTTGTTGTATTCATTCAGGGTTGAGCTCTGTTGGTGTCAGTTGCTGTCCTACATCTAAGGTGTCCAATAATGGTGGGAAATAAGGGTGAAGGAAATCCACGTTGAACATTGGGTGCAGACCAAGGAAATGAGGAATGTTGAGCTCAAAAGAATTATCTCCCATGACCTTGGTGATGGTGTATGACCCATAACAGAGTGGGTGAATCTTCTGATGGGGTCCTGTAAGGCATTCTTTCTGCAAGTGCAACCAAAATTTTTCACCCTCCTGAAACTTATGTGGCATCTGATGTTGATCATGGCGCTTCTTGTACTTGTCATTAGACTTTTGTAAGATATATTAAACCTATTGGTGGATGTGTTGGATCCTCTCAATGAATTGGGTAGCTTTGTCAGCTTCAGTTGGAGCAGGAGATGATTCGGTCGAGGTGACCGCAAGGGGAAGTGAAACATCTATGGGACCCAATAGTTGGAATCCCAACCCCACCTGAAAGGGCCTCTGGCTACTTAAGCTATGTAGGGCTCAGTTGTAGCTATGTTGGAAATAGGGAAGGCTCTCATCCCATGCGTGAGGGTGATTTTAATTATACATGTGAAGGATATGCACAATCATTCAATTTATGACCTTGGTTTGGCCATCTATCTGGGGGTGGAAGGTCGTGGATTTGGTGAGATTGGTGTCCAGCAATGACCAGATGCTCGACCAGAATGTGTTGAGAAATCGTTTGTCCTGATCTGAGAAAATGTTTTGTGGGATTCCAAAATGTACCTAGACTCGTTCAAAGAAGAGCTTGGCAATGGCCTCTATTGTGATGTTCTTCTTGCAGGCAACCAGAATCGTCATCTTAGAAAAGAGATCAACAACCACAAAAACACATTCATTTCCCCGCTTGGTGGATGAGAGGCCCAACATGTATTCCATTAAGATGGATTCCCATGGCCTGTCAGGAGTAGGAAGAGAAGTGTACATGCCTTCTTTCTTATTGGTCGGTTTGGCAATAGCACAAGCAATGCAGGATCTAATATACTTGTTGACCTCCTATCGAAGTTTCGGCCAGTAGAAATGTTTATGTAGCATTGCCACTGTATTTTTTACACTGAAGTGTCCTACCACCCGACTGTAGTGGGATTCCCAAATCATCTTCACTTGCTCGCTTGATGGAACATAGATATGGCCCAGACAACACAACAACCCATCCTGAAGATGGAAATTATAGACAACTATGTTTGCACACAACATTTGGTAGGTGGTGGTGAAGTCTGGGTCTGTCTCATAGAGTTGGGGCCATCCAGAGTTCTCATGGTCATAGGAGTCTAGCACCGTGGTGAGTGTCACGACTGGAGGTTTGCTGAGGCAATCAACAACGTTATTGGTGCTTCCTGTTTTATATTTGATGTTGACATGGAATTGTTGCAAGTATGTGGACCACTTTTGATGGCGATCATTCTACAATTTTCCTTATGTCTACATGAACTGTAGTGGCTTATGATCAGTGTGGATGACTGTCTCCTTCCCAATAATGTAATGTCTCCACTAGTGGCAGGATTGCACAATGGAGTACATTTCTTTGTTGTAAGTAGGGTACTTACAGACATCATATGATAGTGTCTCACTATGATAGGCCAAGGGGTGGTCATGTTGAGTGAGAACGGAGCCCACCGCATAGTCTGAAGAATTTGTCTCAATCTCAAAGGGTTGTTGCAAGTATGGTGTTGAAAGTACTAGGGCTGAGCACAAGAACTACTTCAAATCGTCGAACGCTTGTTGTTGGGACTGGCCCCACACAAATTTTTCCTTACCACCACCCCTAGTTATTTTTCTAAGGGCCCATGCAATATGGGAGAATCCCAACACGAACCTACGGTAGAAATTGGCAAGGCCTAAGAAGCTTTGAAGCTCAGTGAGTGTGGTTGGGGCTAGCCAGTGACGGATGACTTGGATATTGGTTGGATCCACATGTACGCCATGTTGATCAATTATGTAGCCCAGGTAATGGACCCTGTCCATGTCGAAGGATCATTTTTCCAAGTTGGCATATAGCTTGTGCTACCACAGGGTGTGCAAAACCTATTGAATATGCTGCAAGTGTTCGGCCAAAGTTTTTCTGTAAATATGAATGTCATCCAGATACACCACTACAAAATTATTGGTGAATGGTCGCAGGATATCGTCCATCATCCTCATGAAAGTGGATGGATCATTTGTCATACCAAAGGGCATGACCAACCATTCAAGAAGGCCTTCCTTTGACTTGAAGGTGGTTTTCCATACATTTGTCTGTTCTATTGGGACCTGGTGGTAGCCAGACATCAGATCAATCTTACTAAAGTATTTGTCCCCCATGAATTGATCAAGGAGGTCCTCGATTCGGGGAATAGGGTACCAGTTTCTGACTGTAATTTTATTCAGAGCCAAGTAATCAATGCAGAGTCACCAGGTTCCATATTTATTTTGTACCAACATGATTGGGCTCCCACAAGGTGATGATATGGGATGGATGTGCCCCTTGTGGAGCAGTTCTTGGATCTATCGCTTGATCTCCTCATTCTTTAATAGAGAGGAGTGATAGACTATCCCATTGGATAGCGGTGCGTTGGGGATCAGATCAATGGGGTGCTTGACCTGGCAGTGCAGAGGTACCCTGGTAGGTGAGGAGAATATATCTGAGTATTCTTCCATGACCTTATCTACTTGCTTCTGTTGTGTGGAGAGGTCGGTTGCAAAGACCCTGGATGTGGCTGTGATATTTCACTTATTCTGAGAGAAAATCATGAAGAATACAAACTTCCCCATATGAGAGATGACCTTCCTACATTTCTTAGCAGAGATCAAGGAAATAGCAGTAGGTGGGACTACCTCGGGTATCATGTACAATTTCCTGTTCAAAGTAATAATAAAACTATGATGCCTAAACTCATATACGTCATGACTTTTCCATAAATAAGGTTGGCCCAAAAGAACATAACAAACTTCGAGAGGAGAAACATCATACAATACCTAGTCTTTGAAGGGCTTGATGACGTACGATAGTCGACACTGTTGGCTGACATGGAGATCGCTTTCTTGGCGGAGCCATCCAATGGTGTAGGGTTGTGGGTGCAGTATTGTCAGTAAAGCCAACCACTTGATGACCTCTATTGAGATGAGGTTCTTCTAGCTATCGCTATCCACAATGAAGTGCAGCGAGGTGCCTTTTACCCACATCTGTGAATGGAAGAGGTGTTCCCCTTCTTCTAGCTCGTCTGGTTCACCAGGCTGGAGCTTGGTGGTAGCAACAGTGGCACTAGGTTCCGTGTCAATGATCTATCTTCCCCTTTATGGTTCTGTCTCAGATTCTGAACCTGCATATGATTCAGATGCTTTCACTTTGGCCACCAATGACTGCTTTGAGCAGCGGTCAGCAGTGTTATGCCAAGGGCTCTTATGGAAGTCACACCACTTTTCGGTATCTTTCTATGTCTTTCTGGTGTCCTTCTTTGCTTGCAGCTTGGACTGGTTGTCCTGATACTGTCCATATTTTCTCCGTCCTTTGTTCTATGGGTTGGGGACGACCTTTCCTGTCTTTTGTTGTGAGGGGTTCCTAGGCCCAAATTGCCGCATCTTTTTTTTGAGCTTCTGCTCGATTTTGATGGCATATCGGTAGGTCATGCCCAAGGATGAGATGTACAAAAATTCCATTTCGGTATGGATGTATCGATGCAGAGCACCACAATACTTGAGCACCATATGTCGCTCTGAATATTTGATACCCATCTTGGTGCACAAGGTATGAAAAATATTCATGAAATATGGCATTGCTTGGTCTCTTTCTTGCCGCAGTGTGGTCCATTTGGTATACAAGTCGTCATAACTTTCAACAAGGTAGTATTTTTCCTTAATATCATCCCTGAAGGAATCCTAGGTGGTTGTGACCATAAATAATGAGGGTTCCTCTATTTTCTTTTTCTCACAGAAAGTTTCCCACCAATCTTTGACATGGGGAACGGCTTTGAGGAGTGCAAAAGTAATCTTTTCTCTATTCGAAAAGTTATGGATAGAAAATACCCTTCTAGTAGATTCAACCACTTGTCTACAATATATGATTCTATCTAACCTTCAAATATAGGAATATCAAAGTTTATTTGTACCTTGAAGGGGGTGGTGCCTCTGCTCGAAGAAGATGCGTCGCCTGTTGGTAGTTGTCGAAGGATTCACGTGAAACTATCCATCATATCGTTCCTTTGTTGTGTGAGGGCTTCCTCAATAAATAGTTTGAAATGATATCATGCCCCGTCATCTTTATTTTCTCTTTCCATGAGAGGTCACTTGGGTGTGCGTGATATTTTTTCCTCAAGAGAAACAAGATTGAGACCCAACTCTTTGTACTTCAACCTCATTGGGGACATGCATTAAGACGACAAGGAGAAGACTGCTCTGATACCACTGATCCATATTTTATGAGAAGAATGAAATGAATACAGATTATTAACAAGTTCTTAGCACAAAATAACATACATACAGTAAAATTGGTTTTCTATTCAATAAGGAAATAAGCTAAAACTGTAAAATGCAGTGAAAACAAGCTTGCTGGAATGGTGGTGGGTTATCTCTAAGAAGAGATGTGACGGTTGTGCTCATTCACAAGAAGATGATTACAATGAGGCTCTAAAGGACTTTTTACAATAAACAAGAATGCCAAAAAACCTAGACATCCAAAAACCTAACCCTAGGAGATGAAGCGCCAAAAGTCATRTGGGCCCCGTTTGGGTAAGTTAGTACATGAACCTCTCAGGGTCATAACTTTTGCATACGATATCYGTTTTAGGTGTGTGATAGCMTGTTGGAAATGTATCRTCGATAAGATTCATTTTGGGGGATCAATCATGTGTTTGTCTATCATTGAGGAGCTCTATCCTGAAAAACCTTCATTTAGGCCCTCAAAATGGCCCCGGAAGTTAAAAMTGCTAAAAATAGTAAATTGCCAAAATTGTCARAAAACTGTTTTGAGCCAGCTRGAAAAGGTGGGTGGCCACCGATATCCACTTGGATCAGTCACCCTTAGGAATCAAGTCTGAATATTTAAGTCTCTCTTTTCCTAGGGAAGATTTCACTTTCAATCCCCAGTAGCGGTGCCAAAATGTTAGCACTCTGTAAATTTGTTCGGATTATAAACAAACGACAGAGGTAACCTACAAACCAACTTTAGAGTTAGGTGCTAGCCTGCTCAGCTCATATAGGTATCTCTCGTGTCACTTGGTTTTTCTTTGGAAATCAATGTCTAGGTTTAGTTTTTTTTTGGGGGGGGTTATAAATTTGTTGGCAAGGAAGGGGAGGGACACTTAGGGCTATGGAGTCCAAATTATGAAAATGAATGAAACCATTGACTGGATGATAGAAATATCCAAAGGATAAAGGATAAGTGAGGTGATGAATATGAGTTATAAATTGTAGGTTGCAGAGTGTAAGAAGAAAAATAAAACAAGTAACTGCATTAGATCATTTATGAAATGAATTATGAATTAGTTATGAAGAACTTAACACAGTTTAAATTGCTTAAGCCAAGAGCATCACAAGATGAATTATGGGATTTTAAACTATCCAATTTAAACAGAAGACAGTGAAAATGGAATTAAAAAACACACAAAATACATACAAGGAGAGAAGACAAAACTCATATCACCACCATTAGAATATTTCATAGAGACTTCAAAAGCTTCTGCATATGTATTCAATTCATCTCCAAAAAATTACAATTGAGTTTAGAACAACTAAAAGGTGCCCTTGCACTTCTAACAACATTAATACATTTGGAACTTCTAACATTTATACAATTTGAGTTCCTTCAATTAGAAACCGATTACAATAGATGAACTGAAACGTTTCAGCTTCTAAAACTGACTACAATAATTACATCTAACCGTTTTAGTATGGGAACCGATTACAATGATTAATCAAAAAACATTTCATGAACCAACTGTCGATTCCCCTGACTCTTCAGCTTCTGCCTTTTCCATTTTTCATGTTTTGGTCATCTGTCTGATCTTCCATTTTGGTGACACCTGAGCATTATCTGTTGGTTACAGGAAAACTAAAACTTTTTTTTACCCAACCACACTATCTCCTTCCACTAAAAGTCGACCAAAAAATATATTCTCATACCTGATAGTAATTGACCTTATTGGTGCTTCGAATTATGGTCTTCTATTTCAGCTGGAGGTGTTATGTTCCTTTTTTTATTCAACTCCCTATTGATTTTTCTCATACCCAATGTTAGCACAAGATTGGTTTATGCCTCAATGTTGCATAAATACTTCATTATTCATTTTGGTAAATGAATACAATTGTTATGGGATATTTTATTTATTTTGGGGAAAATTGAAATTATATTGGGTTATGCCCAATATCCAAGTTCAAGCATCAAAACCACCCATGGATTTTCGCTACCCAATCACACATAGACACACAGGCGGGCTCTACCTAAATTCTGGCAGAAAACGAATTGTGCAGAGTTATTTTACCAGTTTTGAGTCACTAACTTAAAAATTAGATTGGGAACAATTGAGAAGGTATTTTTGAAAACTGGAGGAGAGTTTTGTTCATAAAATTACAAATAAAAAACACATCTCTCATTTTTTAAAAATGTGTTATGGTTTGATATATATTAGACAAATAAGTGGTGCTACTGAATCTGCACAACGACACTACCTAATTTCCTGCAGCGGTCACGGTTTTGGTATTCTCCTTGTTGGGAGGTTGCCACCTGTCAAGGAGGATTCAAATGGATTCTCAAGGATTATTTAGATATCAAGAGACACCTACACCTAATATTTATTTCCATCAAATGCCTCATACATGAGGTGGAAACAATTTATTAATGACTTCCAACAAATTCCTGAAAATTAGCAGTTTGTTGGATTTTTGTCTCTTTGATTGTTTCCACCTATCTCCAAGGCTTAGAATCCAATGGAGGAGATGGGATTCGACGTCCCAAGGTTATTTGGATGCTATTTTCTATTTAAGGAAGGATATTTCTATTGGAGAGGGGGATTCATGAGCCAAGAGAAGCTAGAGAGAGTAGGAGTAGGCAGTTTTTTTGTGTATGTTCATTTGTAAGCCTGTGGGCATTTTATTATTATAAGCATTATTGCTATTGGAGACTCATGAGAGTTGTGATTTAATATTGTAACTCTTTTGTTTATATTTGTTCTTATTTGAATATATTGCATATTTGAGGGTCAAAGGCTGTCAATGATTTATGGATCCCTAAGAAGCAAAGGATCTGTTGTATTTTGCCCATCAATCATTGTTTATATTCAAGTATTTGTTGAATCATTAAGTTGAGAGGATATCTGTTTAGTGAACATTCTACCTTATGTTTTCCTTCTTCATTCTTCCACTTATCATCATATAATCTTGTTTTCTGTTGAGCAATTTTTGTTCCTTCAATGAGTAGGATGTTTGTGACTCCATTTCCCATTGGTGTAGCCTACTAATATACAGTTTGAAGCCCTCTCTCTTTCTTTATCCATATTGTTGATCCACCTATTCAAAACCAAAATTATATTTTACATTCTAATGGGTTCTAATCTTACACTTTAGCAGTCAAAGTGTGACTTTCAGTGATAACATTTTTGGCATCATTGTTAGGGACAGATTTGAGCTGATTGAAAATCTCCCTGGGAAGAATGACATTGCACAACTCTAGCTTTAGATGGTGACTAAATTTGGACACCTTCAAGACTGCACTTTCACCATGGAGACTCCATTGTTCATAATATGTTGGTGACTCCACTATGGATGAGACAAATTAAATGGCAATGAAGGTTATCCTAACCAGGAGGTTTTCCCCACTCAATTTCTCATTCATTGATGGCTATCCACATCGTGTGCCTCAAATTTATGAATGGAAATATATTTTGCCTAGATTTTATGAAGGTGAGGATGAAAACCCTTTTGAGCATGTTCATGAATTTCATGCTTTGATGCAGCAGCTTGACATCCATCATGAAGATATATTGATGAAAATGTTCATNGAAAAGGTGGGTGGCCACCGATATCCACTTGGATCAGTCACCCTTAGGAATCAAGTCTGAATATTTAAGTCTCTCTTTTCCTAGGGAAGATTTCACTTTCAATCCCCAGTAGCGGTGCCAAAATGTTAGCACTCTGTAAATTTGTTCGGATTATAAACAAACGACAGAGGTAACCTACAAACCAACTTTAGAGTTAGGTGCTAGCCTGCTCAGCTCATATAGGTATCTCTCGTGTCACTTGGTTTTTCTTTGGAAATCAATGTCTAGGTTTAGTTTTTTTTTGGGGGGGGTTATAAATTTGTTGGCAAGGAAGGGGAGGGACACTTAGGGCTATGGAGTCCAAATTATGAAAATGAATGAAACCATTGACTGGATGATAGAAATATCCAAAGGATAAAGGATAAGTGAGGTGATGAATATGAGTTATAAATTGTAGGTTGCAGAGTGTAAGAAGAAAAATAAAACAAGTAACTGCATTAGATCATTTATGAAATGAATTATGAATTAGTTATGAAGAACTTAACACAGTTTAAATTGCTTAAGCCAAGAGCATCACAAGATGAATTATGGGATTTTAAACTATCCAATTTAAACAGAAGACAGTGAAAATGGAATTAAAAAACACACAAAATACATACAAGGAGAGAAGACAAAACTCATATCACCACCATTAGAATATTTCATAGAGACTTCAAAAGCTTCTGCATATGTATTCAATTCATCTCCAAAAAATTACAATTGAGTTTAGAACAACTAAAAGGTGCCCTTGCACTTCTAACAACATTAATACATTTGGAACTTCTAACATTTATACAATTTGAGTTCCTTCAATTAGAAACCGATTACAATAGATGAACTGAAACGTTTCAGCTTCTAAAACTGACTACAATAATTACATCTAACCGTTTTAGTATGGGAACCGATTACAATGATTAATCAAAAAACATTTCATGAACCAACTGTCGATTCCCCTGACTCTTCAGCTTCTGCCTTTTCCATTTTTCATGTTTTGGTCATCTGTCTGATCTTCCATTTTGGTGACACCTGAGCATTATCTGTTGGTTACAGGAAAACTAAAACTTTTTTTTACCCAACCACACTATCTCCTTCCACTAAAAGTCGACCAAAAAATATATTCTCATACCTGATAGTAATTGACCTTATTGGTGCTTCGAATTATGGTCTTCTATTTCAGCTGGAGGTGTTATGTTCCTTTTTTTATTCAACTCCCTATTGATTTTTCTCATACCCAATGTTAGCACAAGATTGGTTTATGCCTCAATGTTGCATAAATACTTCATTATTCATTTTGGTAAATGAATACAATTGTTATGGGATATTTTATTTATTTTGGGGAAAATTGAAATTATATTGGGTTATGCCCAATATCCAAGTTCAAGCATCAAAACCACCCATGGATTTTCGCTACCCAATCACACATAGACACACAGGCGGGCTCTACCTAAATTCTGGCAGAAAACGAATTGTGCAGAGTTATTTTACCAGTTTTGAGTCACTAACTTAAAAATTAGATTGGGAACAATTGAGAAGGTATTTTTGAAAACTGGAGGAGAGTTTTGTTCATAAAATTACAAATAAAAAACACATCTCTCATTTTTTAAAAATGTGTTATGGTTTGATATATATTAGACAAATAAGTGGTGCTACTGAATCTGCACAACGACACTACCTAATTTCCTGCAGCGGTCACGGTTTTGGTATTCTCCTTGTTGGGAGGTTGCCACCTGTCAAGGAGGATTCAAATGGATTCTCAAGGATTATTTAGATATCAAGAGACACCTACACCTAATATTTATTTCCATCAAATGCCTCATGCATGAGGTGGAAACAATTTATTAATGACTTCCAACAAATTCCTGAAAATTAGCAGTTTGTTGGATTTTTGTCTCTTTGATTGTTTCCACCTATCTCCAAGGCTTAGAATCCAATGGAGGAGATGGGATTCGACGTCCCAAGGTTATTTGGATGCTATTTTCTATTTAAGGAAGGATATTTCTATTGGAGAGGGGGATTCATGAGCCAAGAGAAGCTAGAGAGAGTAGGAGTAGGCAGTTTTTTTGTGTATGTTCATTTGTAAGCCTGTGGGCATTTTATTATTATAAGCATTATTGCTATTGGAGACTCATGAGAGTTGTGATTTAATATTGTAACTCTTTTGTTTATATTTGTTCTTATTTGAATATATTGCATATTTGAGGGTCAAAGGCTGTCAATGATTTATGGATCCCTAAGAAGCAAAGGATCTGTTGTATTTTGCCCATCAATCATTGTTTATATTCAAGTATTTGTTGAATCATTAAGTTGAGAGGATATCTGTTTAGTGAACATTCTACCTTATGTTTTCCTTCTTCATTCTTCCACTTATCATCATATAATCTTGTTTTCTGTTGAGCAATTTTTGTTCCTTCAATGAGTAGGATGTTTGTGACTCCATTTCCCATTGGTGTAGCCTACTAATATACAGTTTGAAGCCCTCTCTCTTTCTTTATCCATATTGTTGATCCACCTATTCAAAACCAAAATTATATTTTACATTCTAATGGGTTCTAATCTTACACTTTAGCAGTCAAAGTGTGACTTTCAGTGATAACATTTTTGGCATCATTGTTAGGGACAGATTTGAGCTGATTGAAAATCTCCCTGGGAAGAATGACATTGCACAACTCTAGCTTTAGATGGTGACTAAATTTGGACACCTTCAAGACTGCACTTTCACCATGGAGACTCCATTGTTCATAATATGTTGGTGACTCCACTATGGATGAGACAAATTAAATGGCAATGAAGGTTATCCTAACCAGGAGGTTTTCCCCACTCAATTTCTCATTCATTGATGGCTATCCACATCGTGTGCCTCAAATTTATGAATGGAAATATATTTTGCCTAGATTTTATGAAGGTGAGGATGAAAACCCTTTTGAGCATGTTCATGAATTTCATGCTTTGATGCAGCAGCTTGACATCCATCATGAAGATATATTGATGAAAATGTTCATGTATTCATTGGAAGGCTATGCGAGGAAATGGTATAGAACACTCCTTGCTTCTAGTATTTCCTCTTTGAAGGACTTTCATGATGTTTTTTATTCTCATTGCAAGATAATTTATCCAGCTCAAATACTTTTTGAGAATTGTTGTGAGGGGTATGCATCATATATTCAGGATTTAGCAAGTGATTCCTCTAGAAGTGATGATGAAGGGGATGATTGTAGAGAGAAGGACTTAGATGATGAGTTTCATAATTCTTTTCCTAAATTTGAAGAACAAATGAATCATTCATGTCAAAATCTAGGTCCCCAAGAGAAAGATCAATATGGACAATCCATCATTTCCCTTTCTCCTCATTTTCTTGATTCTTTAAGTCAAGAGGTCATCTTAGGTTCATATTTATATCATCATGAGAATAGTGTTGCAGCTTGTCATGAACGAATTCATAGCTTAACAGTTGTTGTTGTAATCCCTCCTATTGTTAATGAACAAGTGTGCCATGATTTGACAAGTTTTGATGACTATGAGGATGTTTTCACTGAACAACTAGTTGTCCCAGCTACTATACTAATCCCCTCAGCCATTAATAGTCAAATGGTCAGTGATTCACCTTTGTATGATGATTATGAACATGATTTCCATGAACAGTCTATTGAAGACCTTATAACGGAGAAGTACCTTTCACATCAAAGAAACAATAGCTTGTTTCAATCCTCATGTCATATTTTTGTTGCTAAAAAAGAAGAAAAACATGATAATCTAATTTTAGAGGGTCAAAAACTGAGAAATTGGGAACATAAGCCAAGCTATGATGAATATCCCTCACAATAAGAAGATAAGACAGAAGAATGTATTTTCCTAATCACTTCTAATTGTGATGAACTGCCATATCAACCCCCTATTCCTCTTGAAGACACAAGCTCAGTTTCATCAAGAAACCAAGATCAAATTCAATGTGATCAGATGAGAAAGGTTGAAATTAAAGAAATACAAGCATCACTAAGCATTTTTCCTAATACGCCTCATGACCAGGAGTGGACCAAGGCCATATGAATTGAGGATGAATCAGAAAATCAGCAAGTCATACAATAACCAAGAACAATGGAGGAAAGACCTAATGCAATACTTTTCCTTTTTACACAAAGCAATGTCGCAGGGGAAAGTATTGATGATGTTTTTCAAGATCCATTTGCATCCTGTCTGCAAGCAGAAAGTGGGCCTAGGCTCATTGATTTCTTCAATGGAAAGTGTATTGCCAAATGTTTCTTTGACGTGCCTTCAAGTAAGAATTATCTCTNTAGAGTAGGTGTGTGCAATAATCTTGTTGAACAAGCATCATTTTCATCATTTTTTTCAGTTTCAGTTTTCATTTGCATTTGGTTTCAGTTGAAGTTCACAGATCAAAGCAGATTGCAGAGGTTAAAGGTTGGGAGCAGCCCTAGGATAAGGCACTGAAACTATAAGAGTTATTAGAGCCTCACATGGAGGAATCTATCCCCCATGGATCCTATGTTAGCACAAGATTGGTTTATGCCTCAGCATTGCATAAATCCTTCATTATTCATTTTGGAAAATGAATACAATTGTTATGGGATATTTTATTTATTTTGGGGAAAATTGAAATTATATTGGGCTATGCCCAATATCCAAGTTCAAGCATCAAAATCACTCATGGATTTGCGCTACCCAATCATACACAGACACACAGGTAGATGCTACCTAAATTCTGGCAGAAAATGAATTGTGCAGGGTTATTTTACCAATTTTGAGTCACTAACTTAAAACTTAGATTGTGAACCATTCAGAAGGTATTTTTGAAAACTAGAGGAGGTTTTGGTTCATAAAATTCCAAATAACCAAAACATCTCTCAKTTTTTCAAAAAAATTTATGGTTTGATATATATTAAACATATAATTGGTGCTATCAAATCTGCACAATGGGGCTACATAATTTCCTRTAGCGGTCATGGTTTTGGTATTCGCYTTGTTGGGAGGTTGCCACCTGTCAAGGAGGATTMAAATGGATCCTAAAGGATTAGTTAGATTTTGAGGGACACCTATACCTAATATTTATCTCCATCAAAGGCCTCATGCATGAGGTGGAAACAATTTATTAATGACTTCCAACAAATTCCTGAAAATTAGCAGTTTGTTGGATTTTTGTCTCTTTGATTGTTGCCACCTATCTCCAAGGCTTAGAATCCAATGGAGGAGATGGGATTCAACGYCCTAAGGTTATTCRGATGCTATTTTATATTTAAGGAAAGAGATCTCTATTGGAGAGGGGGATTCATAAGCCAAGAGAGGCTAGAGAGAGTAGGAGYAGGTAGTTTTTCTGTGTATGTTCATTTGTAAGCCCRTGGGCATTTTATGATTGTAAGCATTACTGCTATTGGAGACTCATGAGAGATTTGATTTCATATTGTAAMTTTTTTCTTTATATTTCTTCTTATTTGAATATATTGCAGATTTGAGRATCAAAGGCTGTCAATGATTTATGGATCTCTAAGCAACAAAGGATCTATTGTATTTTTCCCATCAGTCATTGTTTATATTCAAGTATTTATTGATTCATAAAATTGAGAGGATCTTTGTTTAGTGAACATTCTACCTTATGTTTTCCTTCTTCATTCTTCCACTTATCAGCATATAAYCTTGTTTTCTATTGAGYAGCTTTTGTGCCTTCGATGAGTAGGATGTTTGTGACTCCATTGGCCATTGTTGTAGCCTACTAATCTACAGTTTGCATCCCTCTCTCTTTCTTTATCCATATTGTTGATCCACCTATTCAAAACCAAAATTATCTTTTACATTCTGATGGGTGCTGATCTTACACTTTAGCAGTCAAAGTGTGACTTTCAGTGCTAACACATGGTAGAAAAGGACCTTCTTGATGTCTCACCCCTTCTGAATTTTGATATTTTGTCGTGTTCATGTTTTTGTTCAATCTCTTCTTGATTGTTGATTCCACTTCTCAATGAATTTGCATAGCTTCTAGAATTTCCTTCATCTTCCTTGCTTGCTTTATCTATGTTTGTCATCTTCAAACTTCTATTGTATCCAAGTCCTGTCTTATCGTCCGATGATATCTGATTGCTAAGAATTTCATCCATCTTTTCATTACTTTTTTCAAAATTCTTCAATTTTTTTGTTGTCAACATCAACTTTTTTCTTGTGTGATCCAATTCTTATTTTAATTTCTCATAATGTTCTAACTTCTCCTTCAAGTTGTTAATTTTCTTTTGAAGATCATGATTTTATTCTTCACAATTTGACAATTAATTTTTCAACTCTATATTTTTGTTTATGAGCTTGCTATTTCCTTGTTCAACATGATTCAATTTCTCAAGATTCTCATCATCTTCATGTTCACTTTATGTAATGTTTTTTCCTCCCCGGAAAGATTCCAATCTTGCTCCATCAAACTCTTCTTCATAATCGATTTCTTCTATTTCAAATTGTTTGTGATCATCATTCTGAATTTCTTGAGTTATGAAGATAACTTCTCTTACACCTTCTCGGCCATCACTTTCATCTGAAGAATCGTCATCCTCCTTGGAGTAGAGGATATTTTTCTTGTGGAATATTTTATTTTCTTCAAAGGGACATTTCTTAGCATAGTGTCTTATTCTACCACAATTGAAGCATTTAAAAGGTAACTTGCCCTTGTATTTTCCAGTTCCCCTCTCGAAATTTCTTACAAAATGTGCTTCTTCTTCATCTGAATCATAGCCTGATCTTTCTTCTTCCTTATGTTACTTGTCCTTTGTTTTCTTGATAGATTTAAAGGATGTTTCTTTGTTTGACTATTAATTTTATGTACATTTTATCATTTCATATTCTATGAGGGATCCATGTAATTCATCCATTGTCATTTTGATCAAGTCCCTATTTTCTTCAATGGTCGAGACCTTGGAATCATACCTTGCAGGAAGTGATCTCAAACAAGGATTCATCAATTTCATTTCCTAATCCTCTGATAACATTGACAAATTCATCAACTTTGAGTAGATAGGTTGCAATATCTTCCTTTTCATCCATTTTCATATTTTAAAACCATGCTCTGTGTCGTTGAAGTTTCACCTGCTTGAATTTAAGGTCACCTTCATAAATATTTTTAAGTTTTTCCCATACCTCTTTGGTTGTGTTGCATCTCATCACCTTGATAGCAATAATTGGTGCCAATCTGTCTAGGATAACATGACTGGCCTTTACATTGCAACTCATTAATTTCTTCTCATCTGGATTAGTGGGAGTAGTTTTTGTAACTTTATAGACATTGAAAACTAAGATCCAAATAACCACTCCTAAAGATGTCAACTAAGTTTGTTTTTTGTTGCTCCAGTATGCATAATTGTTTCCATAAAATGGTGGAATCCCATTTGGAATGTGGCCTTGGCCTTCCATTTTTGTTTACGATCTTCCTTCTAATGGTTAAATTGTGTTGACAGTAACCTTCTCTGATACCAATTGTTGATACTGAGAGGGGATGTGAATGAGTATCAAGTACAATTTATCACTTTTTACAACTTTACTTTTCAATCAAATAATATATCCAATGAAGAGAAGAATAAGAGATAAACAATTCACAATAGATATAAGTTGAAATCCATTTAATGTTTTCTTATATAATATTTCATTCAAAGGAAGCTACAACTTCCAAGTTCTCCAGCTCCAACTGGAAGGAGGATCCAACCCCCTAATTTACAGGATCTAACCTAAAAGAAGCTCCAACTCCCTATATTCTTTGACACCAATCAGAAGGAGGCTACAACCCCCTTTCCTTTCCCCTTCCTTCCACCCTTAGGTATAGATATATAAAATAATCATTTTTTCATAGTCACCATCAAAATAGAAATCCAACGATCACATAAACCTGATCAATATGCCACGAGATGTTGTTGTTGCAAGTCTGATCCAAATGTCTGTAAACTTTGATCGCTGAGATAATCGCATGACATATACTGGGAAACTGGAGAGGCCTCACGTGACGTAGATAGGTCTACCCATGAAGGCCTCGCAGGACTCTCCTTGCTCAACCAATGAGGAACTTCTAAAGTAGTTCCTTTCAAAAAAACATCCTCGCACTCGTAACTCTGATCTTCCTCCACCTATAGCTTCTATTTCCCCTGCTCCTTCACTACTGAACTTGTGTTTAGACATAATTAGATTGGATGATTTAAAGGAGAGGGTCTTCTATATGTATTTATACCCTTCCATTCACTTCATTTTCTGACTTTATAGCCAACCTATCACTCCTTATTTTGCAACAATTTTTCTTTAATTGAATTTGGGGCTGACCTATAATTTCTTGTTTTCAATTCACATTGTTATCTTCAAGAAGGCATGTCTCTTCAACTATGAGGAGCCACATGGCATGCCACCTATATTTGGAAACAAATTGACGAGGTTTATAAATCCATGGATATTATACATGCATTTGCAATGTCCTTTATGATCTTTTTTTTCAACCAATTTATGGGGATTTTGAACTTCTTCTAGGGTTGACATCAATGACAACCAATTTTCTAACAATTGCAGTGACAAATATTTTCCTGAGCAAAAATATAAGGATAATACACTTTTTATGGACAGTTTTTAATACATTTCAGAAGATGGTGGTGATGATCTCCCTAAAGAATCTCCACCTCAACTAGATTATGACATTTCACCTTTTGATCAACACACTATGGAACCTCGAATATCCCTCCATTCCTTGACTAGCATTTCACGTTGGAGTACATGCACAACATTTCACTTTTCAAGGGACATCCATTTTTAGCCATTCCTAAAATTTAAGGGGTTTCCTATTTCTAGTAGCACCATTTATAGCATGTCTAAATATATGGCATTGACTAGGAAACTAATGTGCATTGGATGTGGATAACTTAGCCCCATAGGAAGTGCACTTTTTTTTTATTATTAATGAAGTAAAACTTATCATTTACCATGTAGTGACTCATGGTAACTTATCATTTACCACTTAGTGACTTGTGGTATTGACCCATGGTATTTATTAGTTAAGAATTGACTAAATCTAACTAGTGCATGCACAAAGAACCCCAACCTTATGCTCATTCTTCTCTGAAGATTCTATATATTTTACTCATGTAAATCATTAATAAACAAGTGAAATACGAAATGGTTCTTAGGAAATATTTTCTTTTTGAGTGTTATTTCATTCTTTCTTCTCTCTTTTCTTACAATTTTACTAGTGTAGTTTTTTCTCGCAACTAGATCTTGTAATGTGCTTAAAATCCTACATGGTATCAGAGTACTAGAATGGATTGTGAAGAAAACTAACGTTCTCTTGCAGGATTTTAAAATATTGAATAGCCCAAAGAGAACAAAACAACCATCTACATCATTGATTCTTACCCCATTCAATTAACTTGAATGGAAACCCAAGATCATACATCTACTAAGGAGTAAGGGGATTTACAAGGTCACTATGGGGATAGAAGTTGATCACAATTCAATAGTAAAAAAGGAAAATTACTTCAATAGAATGGATGAGGCCTATGGGATTCTATGTTTGTCCATCTCTCCATACTTTCTCTTTCACGTTGAAGCTTGTTCAACTCCCAATGAAGTATGGACTAAGTTGGATGAATTATTTGGAAAACATGATGAACTGAGATGACATCTATTGGAGAACAAGATCATATCTTTGAGCCCAAGTAACTTTGATACCCTATAGGAATACTTTTCCAAGTTCAATACTTTGCTTCAACAGGATAAATCTTGTGGCATTGATAGGAAAGAGGAACATTTTATCCTCTCAATTATTTCAAAGCTAGGGCCAAACATCCACACTAAACCCAGTAGGAAAGAGAATGAATATTTAAACAAGAAAATAAATGACAAACACGATACACATAGATTTTACCTTGGAAACCCAAATAGGAAAACCAACATTCCTTGAACGTATAGCTTCTTGTTGTCTTATTCATTCAGAATAAAGAGTTACATGACTAACCTTGGTTTACATCTAGGACACAATTGCCATCATACTCTCTTTATTAGTTTTCTTTATTCATTTAACAAATCTTTAATCAAGAATATTTGTGGATATTTTTGCAAGTTGTGATAGTCTCAATCATTTAATTCATATTGATCTTCAATAGAGGCTAGATCCTCCATTGGGGAAAGATCCTATGAATTCATTAGTTTTCAAAAGCTACAAATACATTAGGAGAAGGAGACTATTAATGTGGAACTAAATCTCAACATAAGGATATGTCATTGTAATAGTAAGACTTTTTATTTTTATAAACAAGAAATAGATAATAGTCACAAGTAAAAAATGACACATAAAACATAACATCAAACCTCTTGATGATGTTAGTATTAAAGTGAGGAAGGTTGCTATTACATAGTTTTCAATACTTGTGCACCAAATTCAACTTCGATATTAACAAGGATTTTGGTGTAGACAATGCCTTATAAAGTGCATCTTATAGATATAGAATTATTCACCACACACCTAAAAAGGAATTGCAAAATTCTCTATACATAAAATCTCTTTCGATATCTAAGGCCTCTTGAATATTCTTGCATGATGTGATTGTGTCACCTTGTTGGCACATTTTGAGACCTGGGTCCATAGAGGGGTACAACAAAGATTAGATGTAGTTTATCATGTTGGTATTTTCAACTTTCCAAAGGAATAAGGTCTCACATGAGGCATGTTTCATGTTTCCTTCAAATGAAATGAAAAGAATAAGGAAATGTAGCATCTGCAAAGTTCTTTAAACAATTCAATATTTTGGATTACATCAAAAACAAAAGTTGATCAACTCATCACAACAATGCATAACTAAAAAGATGCATCATCCCTGTAACAAACAACAACAAAATATTGGCAGAACCTCTAGAAATATCCATTGTATTAACAACATTATAGTGATTACAATATCCAATAGTATATAACATCCCTCATAGTTGCATCCAAAAAACGAAGAAATCTTGACACATGGGCACAACATAATTGTTAGAAATGTAATGTTAGGGTTACCAATGTGAAGGAATATGAACCCTCGCTATATGTGAACTATCATTAGGAGTCCAAGGGTCCTTAGAAGATTAATCCAAAGGTTAAAACCAATGTGTATATACTGGTATCATATTGATTAATAAATTTTCAATCCACTCTTATCTTTATCTTCGTTCTAATAGTGGTATCAGAGCCAAAAACTCCATAATTATTTCAAGGTGTTTCTTTTCCCAATATGATTGAAAAACACCCTCTCCCATCCTTGCCTTTGCATTATGATTCTCTGGTCGATTTTCCATATTCTTTGATTGATTCTCTCTGAGCAAAATCACCATGTGGGTTAGATTCCCTGGCTAATCCATTGACCTTTAGCAGGCTGCATACATTCAAACATTGGTAACATGGTATCCCATCACCAACTAATTCTCAAGTTGCACGAGTTGCATTAAATTCACTAGACTTCTTCATTAAATCCTCATGCGACCTCTCCCCACTCTTGGTAAACCTCATGACCTCGCACTTGTATCATCTCAAAACCCTAATTATCTCATTTTTCGGTCGACTCGTCAACTCAACCTTAGCATCAACACAAAACCCTAACTACAAATCAAAAACCTTGAAATCAAGTTGCAACCTGTCCATTATTTTTCCATTTGTTGTCCTCATGTGACCACTCTTCACGCCCAGGAATTGAGAGTCTTGAAGACACTGAAAGATGAATATTGAAGAAGAGGATCCATACCAAAATCATTTGGAACAACAATGCCATTATAGGGAGGTTGTAAGTCTTGGATCAACTCGTGACCTGTACATTAGATTTCTAGTTCGTAACTTTCCTTGTTAAACCCCAGCATATCAACTGGTAATTGCAGCATAGGATACATACCATTATATGTCAAACCAAGATTAAGTCAGCTGCAAGCTTGATTCTTTCACTTCCATAGTATACTTGAAAATAGTTGTCTTGTCAGTTTATTTGTGTTTTCCGTAAACAAGTGCATTTTTGGTAGAAGCTGACACCTTCCATTTTTTTCCTTCATTTTTGAGTATGCATAGTTGATTTTTCTTAAATCTATAGAGATATATCGTTACACACATAAAACTGCAGTCGAAGAGTCATACACATAGGAAATGCAAGTGGTACTTAAGCGCCCATCTCTTGGCCACCCTTGTAACCCCTGTTGGTACACCTTTGAGTGGTAGCACATCAGAAAACACATGTATACTAAATTGATTAGTCACCTAAATACTATAGTTCCACCGAGAAAGAACTCAGGATGATACTCTCTAGTACCTGGGTAGTCGAGTAGTACAACTAAGGGCATGGTCTATCCTCCTTAGTTGGTGCCCTGCGATATTGGGCCAAGTACTAATGTTGGACCCCGCACGTATATCAGAGAGCTATAGAACAGGGAAAATCCCTATCTGTAGATACCCTGCATACCCTAACCCTTGGGATGAAAACAAAAATAGAACATACAAGATATATTGGTGTGCCACTATGCCTCCTGCATTCAGGTTGCGAAATTACTACACATTTATTCCTGTTAAGAATTTGGGCATTTCAACACTGCAGTATTCTTCAGATCCGAGTATAACTCTGCAGGAGTAAAAAAAAAAGATTATATTGGTCCCACCAAAACGTTTCTTTGGGACCTATCCCACTGGGTTCCTCTCTTTGCCCCGATTCCAGTGATACCTATCATTTTTACCACAAATTGTTTTTGTGGACCCAACCCTTATCTGGCACCCATATTTGGGCCCTATCCCATTGGATTCCCCTTTTCTCCATGATCGCAGTGGTACCTATAATTTGACACCCTTATTCCCTATGGTCCCACCCACCCCTATAGACCCCTTTTGTATCTCCTATACCATTTTCTTGCTCATTTTTCCAAATGGATACCACACAAGACCAAGAAATCAATACCTTGATTTATCACACCCACCAGAACCAGGAATACATCAATAATATCAATTCCAACCTTAGCTCAATCAATTTAGCTATTGAGATCCTTAAGGAAAAATGTTCCCACATCAAATAGCTCAAAGAACACTTCATGGGTCGTTCCCAAAACCATTCCTCTTTTGAAAAAACATCTTATCAGGATGACCATGACTCTTCCCATTACCAAGGTCCTCATACTACCCACTTTTCTTGATACCTCCGTGTTGGTTTCTAAGGATGTCCTAAAAGAAACCTTGTTTTAACATTAATTTATCAACCCGGAGATTTGTCTTTTATCTCAAGAATATCAGCAAAGTCTATGCAGGTAGCCTAAAATCGTGTAGCTAAACCAAATCTGAGTTCATCAACAATCAAGTTCCTCAACCGTTCACCAAAGATTCTAAGAACTAATGGAATAGAGATCTGATTACTAAGATGTTGTAAAATGGAAAAGAACTAATTAATCTATTGAATTCACTTAACTAAAAAGCAGTAATTGAATCTAAGTAATGACTTGCAAAATTAACTATCAATTACGAATTCTAATTACTGGAAAGGAAATAATGAATTACTCTATCTATAGAAAGAAACAACAATTGTAATCTAATCAGAAAGGACAGCTAATGTAACTTTAACCGAAAGGAACAACTATTGTAACATTAATCGAAAGGAACAACAATCGTAAATCTAAGGAAAAGGAACAACGTGGATGAAAATGTGAGGAACTGTCAAGCAATAACTTCAGAAATGGAAATCATAATGACAATCATTAATAACTAATCGAAATTTTTGTCTTCTATATGCAAACAATCATAAAATCATTAACACACTTATTCATTTATCCTTGGCTATTGTAAAAGAGATCTAAATCACAAAATAGAAATCAAACTTCAAACTGATACAATTACATAATGAGATAGTAGCTCCTTCAGACTGGGCCGTCGGTCTTCAGAAGTACTGCTATGAGAAACTCAGAGCACATAAATGATAGAAACACTCAAAACTTTCATTTATTCCATGGTTGGTAAAACATTTACAAAAATTGCTTGCACAGAGCAATTCTGAATCTAAATTCTTGAATGCATGTTTTTTTCTTTCTGGATCTATTACCCTCTTATATATTACAATAGTCTGGGTAAATCAAGCTATCCTGAGGATTGAAATATCCTCAAGATTGCTTTACTATTATGAAGTTACAATATAGAAAATGCATTATCTTCAAAACTGCTTTACGCCTAAAAAGTCTTCAACCTCCAATAGCTTGTGCATAGCCAAGATCTCTTTTGTTATCTTTGACAGTTATTTATCCAATTCTGCAACAAAATCAAACCATTCCAATCATAATTTAGAATCTATTTAATAAAACTTCAATAAAAATCCTAAGGGACATATTAATCATGTTCTTTCCTATTTATCCCTAACTATCTGAAGAATCAATCAAAATCATATCATGAACTATGGGAAAAAGGAAGATATTTATACCTTTTTCGTAACCCAACACTCCGCCCTCCCATAATTGAGGTGAAAAAATTTGATGGATCAGATCCCACAGGCTAGGTCACCCAAATGGAACATTATTTCTCTTTACATGGTATTACTGATGATTTATCCAAGCTTCGTTATGGTGTCCTACATATGGATCTAGAATGATGGCAATGGTGGCAATGGAAATAAAAGGCACGCCAAGGGTATGTTGCTTGAACATAATTTGTGGCTGAACTTTATGACTGCCTTGACTCTAACACCCACCATTTAGGTTGTTTGACCAAGTTAAAGTAGTATGGGACAGTGGAACACTTTATTTCTGCATTTGAGCCCTTGGATTTCAAAATTGAGGGCATGTCAGATGCTTTCTTTAGGGAATTCTTTATCAGTGGCCTCAAAGATGAAATTTGTGCCCATGTTCTCATGGCACACCCCCAGACTTGGTTGGAAGCTACTCAATGAGCCAAGCAAGCACAACAGATTGTATCCTCCCAAACCCACAAAACCTCCTTTCCTCCTCTCCCTAAACCAACCAATTATGCCCCTTGTGCAACTCCCCTCAAGATCCATAAATTAACTAGTGATGAAATGGTTGAACGTCAACTCAAGGGTCTTTGTTATAATTTTGATGACAATTTTTTGTCGGGCACAAGTGTAAGGAACATAATCGTTTTATGGTTGTGACTGAGGATCTTTTTGAAGAATATGTTGTTTTTTCCTATGGAGGAACTAACGCCTCCATATGACCTCACCCCACCCTCTGATCCACCAGACATTGACCTGGTGATTTCACTTTATTCCCTCACTGGCTTATTTTCTCCCTAGACTCTCAAATTAATTAGTTACATCAAAAATAGGAAATTCATCATCCTTGTGGATAGTGGTAGAACCCATAACTTTATTCATCACCTCATTTCCCAAGAAGTCAATTGTTACATATGTGATGTCAATAATTTTCAAATCGTGATTTCCAATGGTGGTTCCATGAAATATGTGGGATGATGTGAAAATGTGTGACTCCAAATTTGTCAGTATAACCTGAAATCCCATATTTTTTCCATAGACATGGGTGGTTGTGACATTGTTATTGGTGGTGAATGATTACGCACTCTAGGCCCCATTCTCGTGGATTTTAAGGACTTAACCATGCAACTCCAACAGGAGGGATGACAGTATAAGTTCCAAGGAATCACGATAGACTCCCCTGAGATCATCAGTTCCCATAATATGGAAAATATCCTAAAAAAAGGTCATTCGAGAATTATAGCCCAACTCCACTCCATTCATGTCATTGAGACACCTTTTGTGCATCCCGACCTCCAATCTATCCTCTCTCACCACCAAACTATTTTTACCACTCCCAAATAACTCCCCCCTTCTTGTGGAGTCCATGATCATTCCATCCCTATCATCCCAGTAAGTCTTCCTCCCAATGTTCGACCTTATCATCATCCCTTTTTCAAGAATATTTAAATTGAGAAAAATGTTCATTAATTGATAGAAGTCAGTGTTATCTGTCCCAATACTAGCCTAGATTCTTCCCCTATGGTCATGGTAATCAAGAAAGAAGGTACTTAGCGCATGTGTTCTAATTTGCGTTCCCTCAACAAACTCACAATAAAATACAAAATCCCCATTCATGTCATTGATGACCTCTTGGATGAATTGAGTGGTGCTCAACACTTCACCAAATTGGATCTACGTTCTAGCTACCACCAGATCCGTATGGAAGAAGAATAAATTCCCAAGAATGCATTTCACACTCATGAGGGTCATTATGAATTCTTGGTAATTCCCTTTGGATTGTGTAATCCTCCTTCCACTTTCCAAAGTATTATGAATCATTTCTTCCACCCTTTACTTCGTCATTTTTTCTTAGTTTTCTTTGATGATATTCTCATCTATAGTAAAACTTGGCCATCCCATCTCTCCCATATGAATCAAGTTCTCCATCTACTCTCTAAGCACCAACTTTTCCTCAAACAATCTAAATGTGCCTTTGGTGCCTTAGAAATGGAATACCTGGGTCATATTGTGGGAAAGGATGGTGTTCGAGTGGATCCTAAGAAAATTGAATCTATGCAAGATTGGCCTCGCCCTACTCTTAAGAGCTTCTGTGGTTTTCTAGGTTTAATGGGATATTATAGGAAGTTTGTTCAGAATTATGGAAAGATTGCAGCTCCTCTCACTTCTCTCCTTAAAAAGAATTCTTTCACTTGGACTTCAACTGTGGATCATTCCTTCCAAGCATTAAAATATGTTTTGTCCTCAACCCTTGTTCTAGCCCTTCCATACTTCACAAAGACATTCATATTGGAATGTGATGATTCCATAAATGGAATTGGAGCCATCCTCATGGAAGATGGCAGGCCTAAGGCCTTTGGCCTTCACTAGTAAACAAATTTCAGAGTGACATTTGGGCCAATCCATTTATGAAAAGGAAATNTTCAGAATTATGGAAAGATTGCAGCTCCTCTCACTTCTCTCCTTAAAAAGAATTCTTTCACTTGGACTTCAACTGTGGATCATTCCTTCCAAGCATTAAAATATGTTTTGTCCTCGACCCTTGTTCTAGCCCTTCCATACTTCACAAAGACATTCATATTGGAATGTGATGATTCCATAAATGGAATTGGAGCCATCCTCATGCAAGATGGCAGGCCTAAGGCCGTTGGCCTTCACTAGTAAACAAATTTCAGAGTGACATTTGGGCCAATCCATTTATGAAAAGGAAATGTTAGCTATTATGCATGTTTGGGATCTCTGGCATCCTTATTTATTGGGTCAGTGATTCCAAATCAAAACTGATCCTTAGAGTCTCAATTATTTCCTAGAACAACGAATTTCATCCCCGACGCAACAAAAATGGGTGACCAAGCTATTTGGCTATGATTATGAGATAATTTACAATAAGGGAAAGGAAAATGTAGTGGTCGGTGCTCTTTCCTAGAAATATGAAGAAGACGGGTCCCTTTTCTCCCTCTCCTTCATTGTACCATATTGACTCCAAGTTGTTCGTCAGGAATGGCTGCAAGACCCCAAAATTTCTAGCCTGTTCTACCAATTGCAACACAATTCTTCAATTTCTCCAGGGTACTCTTGGCATAATGAAGAGCTTCGCTACAAAGGTCATTTGTATTTATGCAAGCAATCCCAACTTAAATCCATAGTGCTTTCTGAACTTCATGTCTCACCCATAGTCGGGCATTCAGGGTTTACCAAACCCTATGAATAGGTCAAACGTTCTTTTTTTTGGGAGGGTATGAAACAGGACGTCTGCAACTTTGTGGTTGACTGTGAGGTTTGTCAACGCAACAAGGGAGAAACTATCAAATATCTGAGAGAACTCCAACCTCTTCTGATTCCCCCTTCTATTTGGTGAGATATTTCTATGGATTTAATTGTAGGATTACCTAAATTGGGAAATAATTCAGTCATCATGGTGTTCGTATATCTTCTCTCCAAATATAATCATTTTTTTTCTCTTCAACATCCATTCACAGCCTCCACAGTGGCTCAAATATTCATGGATAATATCTTCAAGCTTCATGGCATGCCTAATTCTATTGTCTTTGACAGAGACCCCACTTTCACCAACAATTTTTGGCAAGAATTATTCAAGCTACAGGGCACCCAATTGCATCTCAACACTGCCTACCACCCCCAAACAGATGGCCAGACTGAAGTTGTCAATAAGTGTTTGGAAACATATTTGATGTGTTTTTCATCTAAGAGGAAAAATCGACGGGCTTAATGGTTACCCCTAGTTGAATGGTGGTACAACACATCTTACCATATAACTATTTGCTTGACTCCTTTTGAATCAATCTATGGCCAAAATCCCCCATCTTCCCAAGGTCTCGAAGGTTAAGGAGGTTGAAAAACATATTACAGTATGCAAGGTTATTCTTCATGCCCTCAAAGACAATTTCTTCATGGCCCAAAATCGCATGAAGCAACAAACATATCAAGGTCATTCTGAATGCCATTTTGTTGAAGGGGACCATGTGTTTCTTCGACTACAACCTTATAAGTAGACTTCACTCAAAGATAAACACTGTAAAAAACTTGCACCCAAATTTTATGATCCTTATACAATTCTCAAGCGTGTGGTATCGATGGCCTATAAATTATTTCTACCCATTCAGTCGAAGCTCCATGTTGTTTTTCATGTTTTTGTCTTAAAGAAGGTGATTGGAACTAAGTGCCAAACTCAAACTAGTCTCCCTAAGCTGGATGAAGAAGGTTCTGTATGGTTGCATCCACAAGCAGTCTTGGCCCAGCAAGAGAATCATCTCTGTCAATGCACCATCAAGTAAGTGTTAGTCCAATGGAAAGATACACCTCTAGAAGATGCCACCTGGGAGTCGACCACCATTCTACAATAATTTCCTCATCTGAAGCCTTGAGGACAAGGTTGTTTTTCAAGGATGAGGACATGTCATAGACCTAACCTCCTTAACCCATCACGTAGGTAGAATAATATAATTCCATGTAATAAAGGCCAATATTAATAAGGCCTAGAAATAAGGAAGAATAAGTCAAATGTAAGAATACCTAATATAATCTTCCGCTTCTAGAAGGATCTTCCTCTAGATTATTCTTTTGGATAGATAGATTTAGTATAAATAGAAGTAGAGGGTATGTGAAATATTTTCTTGGATATTATTGTAATAGAGATCTACTTTGCTAGAGTTTACCCCCTTGAAGAGGCAAGTGAACATTGCTATCATTAATCATGGTTCTCTTTTGGGTGTTATTCTGATATTATTCTGGTATTGTTTTGGTTATATCATTGTTGATCTGCCATTTCTATCTAAAAAATTTATGTTTTGCATACTATTTTATATCTAGAATACTGCATTGGTCATCCTTAAACCACCAATTTGGTTTGTGTTCTTCCTTAAATGATTCGAAAAGATCTTTTAAAGACAATGGTTGAGTTTTAAAACATGAGTTAAATAAACATTTAGGAATTGAATGAAAGAGGAAGAATTAATGATGAATCATGGAATCCATAAAATAATATACAGATCTTAAAATAAGCATCAAGAAACAACAAACCTTAAAAAACAAAGTTGATAACGGAGTTCGGCAATCTCGCCTACGTCTCCGGGCCTTTGTCTTAGTGGGTGAGGTTTTCTTACTTCTGTTAAAAGATTGAAAATTACATCATAATAGTTCCAAAAGGATTGCAAACTAATCTGGTTGTGTTCTACTAGATCTCAAGAACCCAACAAAACTAACGACACTGAAAACGGATGAATGAAGCTCCCAGAAATGGCCCGCAAAGGTGCTCTCCTCAATGGCTTCCCTGCATAAAAATGGTTTTGGCTCAATTCTTCAGCATTTCCCTGTTCTGAACCTCCTTCCATGGCTTCAAGAACCTATGGTTTATTTAGGATTTAATTTGGCAACAAACTCGCAACTTCCCCCCCAATATATGGCCTCAAAAAGGGCCCAAGATCCTCCAAAAATGGATTAAATCTCCCAAAACTGGTTAAAAATCCATTAAAATCTTATAATAATGTTTTAAAAACCCACTTTGGAAAAAATCTAGGGTGCAACCCCTTTTCTCTAGGCCATTGGACATATATGCGTGCTCCATGTGGCCAAGCGCTAGAAGTTGTGCATTCGTCCCCTTGATTTCCTGGCCCTAGTCATATGTGCTTGGCCCATGTGGCATGGTTCTACCTCCGCGCACCTATACAGTTTTATCCTTGGCCCCTGGTCACACACCCTAGTCGACGGGCTAGCCCGACCCACCGGCACTAATCCAAAAATATCTGCGCTAACTGTATTGTAAGGTCTAGGTCATATGGTGTATGCCCGTGATCGGGGGCTAGGCTTATAACAATTGCACGCGCCAAAATATAACAGGGTCATATGTTTAGGTTGTATGGACATGCGTCGAACCAAGGGTTGGGGCTAGGCCCCAACCCTTTTTTTCCACCAAAAAAACCTTACCCAAAGCTTAAATAATAGATTTAAACATTGTATAATAAGACCTATTGTGGGCATGTTGGTAGCCCAACCCTGCCAAACCTTTCGCCCAAACCAGAGGTCACGGGTTCGACTCCAGTGTTCTCCATAACAATTTTGCACAACAACCAATAAAACAATAAGGGGGTGCCACGTGCCATCCCATGATTGGGCCACGTGGCACCATACCATTCACCCACATATATGCCACATGTCAAGTGTTGATTCATCCAATTGTCAACTCCTTCCCAGTCATCCTATCAGTCCAGTCAGCGTCCACGTGTTGTACGAATGTACTGACTTTGTCACGTCAACCCGTGCCAGATGTCACCCTTGCAGTGGTGCCACATGTCATAATCTAACTCGTCCACATCTACACCTGCCCACATCAGCACCTATCCACATAAGATTTCCAACTCATTGCCATGTCACATGTACGACCGTACGACCTGTACATTCATCTACCATGTCAACAATGTATGGACTATACGAACTGCACAATCATCAATTTTTGCATGTTTGACAAAATGAACAGAACGCAATATCTTTCGCATATGGTGTCTGTTTGAGCCTGCTCAAGTTGCATTGGGTTCATATCGACGAGGCCTACACACATGTCCATTTTGAAGCCATTATGAGGACTTTGAGTTTTAGGCCTTCCTAGACCCATTTTGGTTCCAGGATCCAATTCTGGATCACACCTCCCCACTAAACACCTTTTGGTCCTCCAAAAGGATACTAACCAGTAATCAAGTGAGGGATAGGCCACCCCACTTGTTCTCTATCTTTAAAATTCATCCTGTGCACCTGTTTCATCAAGATCAACTGTAAAACAACCWTGATAACTGACAACATATTGTTAGCCACTTGTACTCTGTCACATCTTACTGAAGCCACTATCATCCATGTTGACAACATTACTAATGATAACATTAGAAATATGACTRCAAATGAGATAATATGTTTGTAATACTTGCACGACATTAGCTTATCTTGAAGCAAAGTATGAGTGATCTTCCATTCTACAGTCATCTCATGTTCTTGCTTAAGATCAATTACTTGATTTGGGACAATTATAGGTGTGTTGCTTGCATGAGATGTCTTTCTTAATTGTTCCATTGTTTGAAGAGATTGATTTTCCTTTAAATTATGAGCATGTAAAACATATTCTTGACATGCTTTGATTAAGTGATATTGATTTTGTTCCCTGTAGAAGATTGTTTTGCGATCATACAAATAAGGATTGCCTAAGACCATTCCACATTCATAGGTGGCACCACATCACACATTACCTCATCCACAAACTTAGATGAAATTGCAAACTTTAATGTGCATTGTTTTGTTATGTGAAATTTATGGTTGTTGCTTATCCATTTAAGTGAGTAAGGCTTATGATGCATCTGAGCATTTAATCCCAATTGTTTAACCAATTCCTCTCAAATCAAGTTAGATTGAGATCCACTATCTATCAATGTGTCGACCTTAGTATGCCTCATTATGACCCTTAAGTGAAACAATTTACTTCTAGAATCAAATCCATCATCAATTTTACATGTCATACCAACCACTGAAATTTTAGATTCATCACCTGAATCCAATCCGAAGTCTGTTGGTCGTGTTGTTGCTGCAACTGTTTGCCTCCCTTTCCTTTTTTTGAATGACTTCGGTCTCTTCTCAGGATGCAATTGACAACAATGGTCCTCATCATTCCCTTATTTCTTGTAATGCTTGCAAGAGGGCTTCTCTTCCTTTCTTGCCACTGAATTTTCCTTCTTGCCATTCCACTTCCTTTTGTCCTCTTTTCTTGAAGATTATTCCCCTGATACACCAACTCTTGTTTTCTCTGCCTCAATGTATGTTTCTTGAACAAAAACCTCATCAATATTAGTAGGTCCAAACATAAATATAGTTTCACGAATATGTGCAGCTAAACCTCCTATATACTTCATAAGAGTTTCTTGGGTATGTAAAAGAATATCTAACATAAAAGTCATTTTACAAAATCCATTTGTGTATTCTTGCACTATTTTTCTTTTTCTTAGTTTAAGACCTTTCCATTCAATTAAAGCCTTCTCTTTATAACCCAAAGGATATAATTTCCTTCTAAGTGCAGAAACAAAAACTTGCCATGGTGGAAATACATTACCCACTTGTTGCGTGCCATTTTGCAACTTGCTTTTCCACCATATGAGTGTTGTGCCTGCAAGACGAAGCGATGCCAACTCGATTTGAGTGGCCTCATATTTGATTTGTTGCACACTGCAATAAACCTCCATCTGTCTAACCCAATTATCAAGTCTCTCTGCATTGACTTCACCATCATACATAGGTAATTCAAATTTCACATCAAGCTTAAGTAAAGACATTTCTTGTTTATGTTTATGGGAATGTTTTCTTGTGGTGGATTTGTAACTTGAACTTGAAGAAGAAGAAGTTGATGGAGAAGAAGGAGGTGAAGGAGGAGTTTGAGGAGGATCCTCTCCTTCACTTTTGACCTTTGAATATTCACCTAGAACTGGTCTCTTTTGTTCCAAGTAATCCTCATATAGAACCTTCATCATCTTCGACATGGCAATGAAAGTCTTTTGAAACTCTTTCTCATCATGATAAAGTCCCTCTTCCGATGCCATATTCTCACTTTGAGAAGCTCTCTTTCTCGATCCAATCTCAGGATTCTCTTCAACAAGCCCGCCTTCACCACGATTCAACCTTTCCCTGGTAATCATGCAAACTCAAAAACCAACCATCAACTAGCTCTGATACCACTTGATCCGAAAATATCTTTTAATAACAATGGTTAAGTATTTTGCATGCGTTATTTTACCATTTAGGAAATTGATGAAAGGGGAAGAATTAATGATGAATCATGATAGCCATAAAGCAATATATAGATCTGAAAATAAGCATGAAGAATCAACAAACCATAAACAACAAAGTTGATAACGAATTTCGGCAATCTCGCCTATGTCTTTGGGCCTTTGTCTCAATGGGTGAAGTTTTTTTTATTTCTGTTCAAAGCTTCAAACATACATCATAACAGTTCCAAAAGGATTACAAACTGATCTGGTTGTGTTCTACCAGATCTCAAGAACCCAACAAAAATGACGGCACTGAAAACGGATGAACGAAGCTCCCAGAAATGGCCTGCAAATGTGCTCTCCTCAATGGTTTCCCTGCATAAAAATGGCTTTGGCTCAATTCTTCAGCATTTCCCTACTCTGAACCTTCTTCCATGGCTTCATGAACCTCTGGTTTATATAGGCTTGAAGTTGGCAACAAATTCTCAACTTCCCCCCCAAAGATCTGGCCTCAAAAAGGGCCCAAGATCATCCAAAAATGGATTAAATCTCCCAAAACTGGTTAAAAATCCATTAAAATCTTATAATAATGTTTTAAAAACCCACTTTGGCAAAAATGTAGGGTGCAACCCCTTTTCTCTAGGCCCATGGGCATATGAGCGTGCTCCATGTGGCCAAGCGCTAGAAATTGTGCACTGGCCCCCTTGATTTCCTGGCCCTGGTCATATGTGCTTGGTCCATGTGGCCTCGTTCTACCTCCACACGCCTATACAGTTTTAGCCCTGGCCCCTGGTCATGCACCCTGGTCGGCGGACTAGCCCAGACGACTGACGCTAATCCACAAATATTTGCGGTAACTGTATTGTAAGGTTCGGGTCATATGTTATATGTTCGTGATCGAGGGCTAGGCTTATAACAAGTGCGTGCACCAAATTATAACAGGGTCATATGTTTAGGCCGTATGAACATGTGCCGAACTGGGGGCTGGGGCTAGGCCCCAGCGTTTTTTTTCCATCAAACAAAGCTTACCCAAAGCTTAAATAATAGATTTAAACATTGTATAATAAGACCTATCATGGGCGGGCTGGTAGCCAGGCCCTGCCAAACCTTTTGCCCGGATCGGAGGTCACGGGTTCGACTCCGATGCGCTCCATAACAATTTTTCACAACAACCAATAAACCAATAAGGGGGTGCCACGTGGTAGCCCATGACTAAGCTACGTGGCACCATACCATTTGCCCAAATATATGCCATGTGTTAAGCGTTGATTTGTGCAGCTGTCAACTCCTTCCAGTCTAGTCAGTGTCCCAGTGTCTTACGGACTTTGCCACGTCAGCGTGTGTTGTGTGTCACACTTGCAATGGTGCCACATGTCACAATCTGACTCGTCCACATTTGCACCTGCCCATGTCAACACCTGTCCACGACAACTTGCCAACTCACTACCACGTCACCTGTATAGCTTGTACAGTCAGTTGCCACATAAACACTGTGTAGACTGTATGGACTGCACAATCATCAATTTTTGTTTGTTTGACAAAACGAAGAGACCGTGATATCGTTCGTATACGGTGTCCGTTTGAGCCCGTTCAAGTTGCATTGGATTCGTATCGACGGGGCCTATGCACACGTCCATTTTAAATCCATTATGAGCACTTTGTCTTTCAGGCCTTCTTAGACCCATTTTGGTTTCGGGATCCAATTCAGGATCATTAAACCACCATCATCATTTAGTTTGTGATCATCCCAAAATCACCAGATTCAGAGAGCACATTCATCCATCAACAACTACACAGTTCCCTATTTTAGTTGCACACTTTCATATATCATCTCTCACATTGGACTCACATACACCCCTTCAGATTAAGGGGGGGAATGTTAAAAACATAATCCATTAGGGTTACCAATGTGAAGAAATATGAACCACCACCATATGTGAACTGTCATTAGGAGTCCAAGGCACCTTGGAAGATGAATCCAAAGGTCAAACTCAACGTATATATATTGTATCATATTGATTAATAAATGTGCAATCCATGCTTACCTTTATTTGTGTTCTAATAATAATATCCCAACCATAACTAAGTAACTAGGAATCAAGAACTCTTATTATTTTAAAGGAATTACACACCTATATAAGCCTTAGATGGTGATGTTAAAAGAATGGAGAAAAGGACAACTTTCATCCCCCAAATGACGCTACTTTTATTTTGTATCTTTTTTTCTTTTTCTTTAAAGGCGACAAAACCTATCATAACTCAGTTCTCATTCTCCCACATATATGCCATGTGTTAGGTGCTAATTCGTCCAGCTATCAACTCCTACCCAATCATCCTATCAGTCCAGTCAGTGTCCATGTGTCGTACGAATCTATGGACTTTGCCACGTCGGCTTGTGCCATGTGTCACCCTTGTAGTGGTCCCATGTGTCACAATCTAACTCATCCACATATGCACCTGCCCACGTCAGCACTTATCCGCGTCATCTTTCCAACTCACTACCACGTCACCTGTACGACCTGTACAGTCAACTGTCACGTCAACATTGTAGGGACTATACGGACTGCACAATCATCAATTTTTGTCTATTTGAAAAAACGAACAGACCACGATATCTTTTGCATACGGTGTCTGTTTGAGCCTGTTCAAGTTGCATTGGGTTCGTATTGACGAGGCCTACACACAAGTCTATTTTGAAGCGATTTCGAGCACTTTGATATTTAGGCCTTCCTAGACCCATTTTGGTTCCGGGATCCAATTCTGGATTATTAAACCACCATCATCATTTAGTTTGTGGTCATCCCAAAACCACTAGATTCAGAGAGCACATTCATCCATCAACAACTACACACTTCCATATTTTAGCTGCACACTTTCATATATCATCTCTCACATTAGACTCACATACACCCCTTAAGGAGAGAATGTTAAAAACATAATCCGAGTGACTTCAAAAGGGTTTGCTTACGACGACATCGGCCGACTGACTACAAAAGAGGAGCCGATTTCTTTGTTTTATTTATCATTTATTTATATGTATTTGGTTTAGAGTCGTCCACCACTACCACCACCGCTAATTTGTCGGATAGCGAGGTAGGGTCCGCGTTTTTGTCGGTTGTCCCGACGCTTCTGTGTCTTTTCTGGTGRCTTCCCACCCACGAATTATTCCKTCAACGTAAATGCCCATCGTCTCTCCTCTGTCGTTTCTCGGGAAGTCTTTTCATTTCATCACCGCACGGTATWCGTTTGGCTCTTCCACGGTTCCTTTCTTCATTGTTTCTTGTTGCAGGGATTGATCGAAACGCCATAAAGTACAACACTAAATTCACTGTATCCTGTTGCCCATCCTGCACGTCAAATATATAGCTACCCTGCCCTACATATGCTCAAGAAAAACTTCGTTGATTTGCTCTGACCAAATATTTGTTTTCAAGTACAATCCCCGGTTCTCGCCTGGATGGATGGGATAGCCTTCCCTATCAGTGGCCTGAATCTGCAGTTATTTGGTTTCAAGTACAGTCCCTGGTTTATAGATGAATATGGCCTCGCCTGGATGGATGGGATAGGCTTCCATACGAGTAGCCTGAGTCTCCTCTATACACTATATTTTCTTCAATCATACGATGGTATGCCAAGTACAGATTAATTTAGAATATATCTTTTTCACAAAAGATAGACTTGTAAGCTTCACAATGAAAATTGTGAAAATGATACGTAGAGAAATTGAAAATTTCAGATAGTTTTATAATATAATGTAATTGTGGTTTTAATTTTATGTATGATTGAGAATTTATTTTAATTTCAAAATTTATAAGGAAATATATTTTCTTACCATTATTCCCATTCAAATTATATATATATATAATTTTTAATTTAAATTTCATCATGAATTTTTCCTTATAAACTCATAAATTATATTAAGCATTGGAAGAGAATGATCACTCGAAGCCAGTTTGTAAGATAACAAATGACTCTTTTTCAATTTCTCTTTATAATTTTAAGTTTTTGAGAATTCATCTTTTGACTAAGGTGTGAAGGAAACATCTATCATCTTTTTGAGAGATTCAAGAAAGTTTCGAGAATCAACCTGCTTATAATGTTCAAGTTGATATTTTTATTGATGGAAAAGACCCTTCGTTGGCATATGTTCTTGGAGAGAGTGTCAAACAATATCAAATATCCTTTCTTTTTCAAAATTGTTATGTAAAGGTGGACAAGAACATTTGTAGGAGGCAGGATCTTTGGATTTTTTATGATGTAGGAAAAGACTATATGTTTTTTTTCACAATAAGGTTCTTGTCATTGTGAAAAGTAATCTTGCTATTTCGGTAGATCTGAGTTTAAGGTTGGAGCGCAACCTATAGGAGATGATGGTGGAGGGTGGTTTACAGGAGATGATGGTGGACAGTTGTTTACAGTGGGTTTTTTTTTTTTTTTTTCACTTTGGAGAATTTTTTATTATTAAAAGTCATGAAGTTAGCCTAAATATGTCATATTTTTTAATTCTCATTTATGCATAGTAGTAATCTCAGGTTTTCATTTATGCATAGTAATCTCAAGTAAGAGTAGGAAGGTAAAATTCATTCCACTTGGTCTTTCCTTATTGCTTCCCAAACTAGGGAGGTTGCAAAGATAAATATTTGAGTGCTTCCCGAATTAGGGAGGTTGCAAAGATAAATATTTGAGTGCTTCCCAAATTAGGGAGGTTGCAAAGATAAATATTCGAGTGGAGGGATTTAGTACTAGATCTTTTGATATATTTCTTTGAAAGTAGTGGGTTTTTTTATTTTGATCTAAATGGCTACTAGATCTTTTGATATATTTCTTTGAAAGTAGTGGGTTTTTTTATTTTGATCTAAATGGCTTATTGTAATAGAACATAACTATAGTTTTATTGATAGGGACATTGAAAGTAGATTTGCTTTACATATTTTTTGATGAATGCAAATACACCTAATAATAAGTATTAATTTTCTTATAAATGTTTTGTAATATATGTACTTTTTTATCTTATTATGAAATATTGTGTAATACATGTACTTTTTATCTTATTATAAAATTACAAGACTTTTTTCTTTTAATAAAAGAAGTTTGACTCATATCCCCTAGAAACAACTAGGATAAGAGGTCGTTAATGCATGGCATCCCTTATAAATTTGCTTGCCTAACTTTTCACCATGGCAAGAAATGTTGTAAACAATTTAATGCATGACATCTCTTATAAATTTGTTTGCCTAACTTTTGACCATGGCAAGAAATGTTGTAAACAATTTAATGCATGACATCCCTTATAAATTTGCTTGTCTAACTTTTCACCATGGCAAGGCATGTTGTAAACAATTTTCCTCAATTAACATTTCCGATCAATTTAAAATTTAAAATTTAAAATTTAGTTATTATCATATATATAATTGAAAATTTTTAGTAAGAGATTTTTAGTTATTATCATTCATATATAATTGAAAAATTTTAGTAAGAGATTTTTAGTTATCACCATCCATATATAATTGAAAAAGTTATTGGTACGAAAACATTGACAAACATGATTTCATGGTTGTAATTAACACTTTTTTCTTTAATATATTTTTTTAATATATAATTGTATACAAAAATGTTTTTATAATATAAATAGAAGAGATATATCATGTAATTATGTAATGATAATAAAATAAAATGGAAAAAAATTAAAATATGAAATTTAATGTTAAAACAATTGATCTTAAAAAAAACTAAAAGCTAACATAAAATGATCTTAATCTTACATTTTTTAAACATTGAAAAATTTGCATTTAGGTTCTTTGATCCCTCATATTGCTTAAGAGTGATTGCATCTTGAATAGTATTAAAAAATATTATTATTTTTTGAATGTACAATCTTTTATTAAATGTTATAAATATAATATCATAATGCAAGCATTGTCTTCTTTTTTAAGGTTTATATTCGTAGTTGGGAAATTAATAAAAAAAATCATTAATTTATTTTCTTCATTAAATGTATTTATACTTCAAAAATTTATTGAATTCACTTTCTTACTTTCTCACTAAATCATTCACACTTCCATTTTAGTGAATGATAGGGGTAGACTCAAGGTTCAATGCTACAACAACACACCAACAAAACCCTAACTAAGGGCTCTTTCGGCAACACCTGCGAAGCAGATGAAGTCTCACCTGAGGTAGAGGCAGGGGTGGTTGCGACACTCAGGTGTTTGCAACCTTAGTTGGGACACATATCTGTGATTATGATACTTAATAGAGCACTTAGCACCGTCAGATCCTTAATATGCAATCAATACCTACTTCGCTGATAAAATAGAGCTTCACAGCATTCACACTGATCTAATGTAGTTAAGTACTTAGCACGAAAAGATGGATTAGATCTAGAAGAAGTAAGCACTAAGCGCATTCATAGAAGTGAGATCTAACATTGTAACACATCATTAGCACTGTTGGCACAGGGGCAGACCCAAGGTTCAACGCTCAAGAGCGCACCAGCAAAGCCCTAGCTACTGACCCTTTTGACAACACCTGCGAAGCAGATGAAATCTCACTCGAGGTAGAGGCAGGGGTGGTTGGAAGACTCAGGTGTCTGCAACCTTAGCTAGGACACAGATCTGTGATTATATCCTTTACAGGGCACTTATCATAGATCATTCATCAGTATTTAACCCTTATTATACTTCGCAGACAGCACAGAGCTTCGCAGTGTACACTCAGATCTATAGTATTTCAGCACTAAGCATGCTCATACACATCGGATTTAAAAATCATATATATCTAAGAAGCATAGAGCATAAGTGGGTATATCAAAGCACATAGCACAAGCAAAGATAAACACATTGAACCAAAGCATAGAGCATAACACACAGATTTACGTGGTTCACCCCACTTGGGGATACGTCCACAAGATCTTCTTCTTTATTATCGTCTTCAAGATGTTACAAGCACAAAGCCTCCAAAACCCTTCTTTGAATAGGACATAAGATCTGCGCAGCTCGCTAGATCCTTCTTCCTTGCGTTACAACACTTAGCTTTCTATATCAACCAAACAGTAACTTGCACTTAGCCTTGCAAGCTTTACATGGTTCACACATAGAACTTATTCGACACATAGATGCACTACCAATTGTACTAAGAAATCACATATACTACTTTTTACATTGCTTATCCTTCTATTTATACATTACAAAAGTGGGCCTAAACGTGGGTAAACCCACGAGATGACATCCCTTTCCCATTATATTAACCCAAAAACCCTAAAAGGGGCCCAAAAGTGGACCAAGATCCCGTGATCTCTGCTTCACCTGGCGCTCCATCTTTGACAAGCTGTCAAAGTCCCATAAATGGTCAAATATGACCAAGTGTTCCTCAAAACTTGGTCAAGGGCCAACAGGCCCCCAACACTCACCTATGACTCGTCCCAAGTCACTCAGGTCTGACCAATTCTACTTCAAATTCCTCGAGCTTGGCTCAAGCTGCTTCGACCTACCGCATTGCTACTGACTCTTGCTCAACAAACTCCTATATGAGTGCCTCGTTCACCGACCCTTCTAGGCGTTGTTCTACTGTATTCACAACCTGTTCGAGTTCTACTCCTTGGCTTTCAACTTCAGTGAACAATTGGCATGCCTTTTCTTGCACTAGTTGAAGTCGTTGAGAGACTTCCATTACTTTACTCTGAAGCGTGTGAATCTGTTGTTGGGCAGTGCGTTGCTTTGGAAACCTCTTCATTCTCTCTATAGGTGACAGGGCCTTCAGCTACACCTATAGCTTTTCAGCGTCGTACTTTGCCTCTTGGAGCTATGACTCCAATTTATGCAATTCTGGGTTCTCGGTTAGGTTCTCGTAGATCTGTGCACTTCTGCTACTTAACTATTTGCATTCCTCAATGAGTGCTTTAATCCTATCTATGGTGCTTTGGGAAGTTATTTCTCGTTGGTCACACACTTCTTGTGGGGTTTGTGGTATGGTCTCAAGATTTAAGTCCACAACTCTTTGTTGAAGTTGTTGAATAACTTCAACAAGCGTCATCACTTGGCGTTCTATGGGGTCCTTTGCCTTCTGTTATTCATAGAGAGAAATGATCAGTTGATTGCTTCTTCAATCCCAATCTGCTTTGTGAGCAGCTTCTCTTTCTCGTTTTGGATCTTCTCTCCGTCTTCTTCAAATTTCACTTGGAGAGTGTCCTTCTCTTGTTGTCCATCTCGACGTTGCTCGATGATTTCCTCTTGTTCTTTCTTTAAGGCCTGGGTGGCCTATGTTGTTTCTTCCTGTGCTTTTCGAAGGCGTACTTCGACTGTGTCAGCAATCTTGTAGAGTTGAACTAGTTCATTTCCTTCTTCTGTTGTTCCTTCTGGCAAGGGCGTAGAGGAGACTGCGCGACTAGACTGGAGAGCTTGTTGTACTCCTTAGAGCTCGATCTCGATTCTGTTGTACATTGTCTCTTGATTAGTTTCCTGCTTTTCTGTTATCTCTTCTATGGCTTCATTCATGGCGACGATGAGAAAACTGAAGTCATCTGGAGTGAGCGTGGTTTTAAGCTTAGTCATGGGTGCTTTTGATTTCTTCCAAGAGGAAGGTTCTGGAGGCAAACCATTCCTTTTCTTTATGATCTCTACTTTGTCTCCTAGCCTTCGTTCGAATTCCTCTAAGTATTCACCATTACCTCCTTGCTTTGGTGTAATGGATGCGATTCTTACAGATCTGCTTTCTACATATTGGATTTCCTCATTCTTCTTTGTCTGCTTTGTTTTCTTTGTCTTACTAGGCCTAGGTGTATTCTGTACAGCTTTTGGGCTGTCAATGTTGGATACTTTTGCGGGGTTTTCTAGAATAAGGAGGTTCACCGACCATTCCTTGGTGATCTCCTCCAGTTCTTCTTCTGTCAGCTTATAATAAGACTAAAGTTGTTCCTTTTTCTCATCAGCGCGTGCTGTAATATATATAAAATGGTAGTCTACACTGAACTTTATCAAAGTTCGAAACCTATGTAAAGTATTCAAGGTCATGTGTGGCTCGGACTGGATGGTGAGCTTCAACTAGGTGTAGTAGGTATGAAATACAACATTGGATTTCCACTGCTTGTTCATGTCGTTCGAGTACCATAGTGTACTGAACTTCACAACCAGTGGTTCAAAGGGGTCAATGTTGGGGAAGGTTGCACCTTTCGGTAGCTCCCATGAAACGAAAGCTATAAGTATCAAGATCTAGCTAAAATGAAATTCATGCCCCTAATAATGGGCTTCTCTGCAGTCAACCTCTAGTTGATTCACCAAGTATTTCACTCAGTTCATCTGTAGTCCCTCTACGCACTTCCCTGCGAGTTCGACTACAAAGCTGGATATTTGTGTGGGTCGATTCTTGTGTACCAACTTCCCTGCGATCAGTTGACAGGTGAGGCGCACTGCGCCACTTTCAATAGAAGCTACCTTGTAGCCTCGCACACCTTTCTCAACATTGCCATAGGCTTATTTGATCTTGTTAAGGTCCTAACCCACACATAGGTAGATCAATGTATCCAGATGTAATAAAGGTCAATATTAATAAGGCCTTTCAATAAAATAGAATAAGGAAGATGTAAGAAGACCTAATAGAAGCTTCCACTTCTAGAAGGATCTTCCTCTAGATGCTTCT
>JZKD02S1597937.1:99571-111427 GCA_000966675.3 Picea glauca
AATATTTTTACAAAAATATCGCCAAACATTTATAGTTGGCATATGAAGGATTAGTAAGATTCACCAAGATTTCTACATTTTAAAATAAATTTCCATCCTTAAAATCATCCCTGGTAGGGATTCGTCCCCATTGGCCGGTCGCTATCCTTGTCAGGGTTTGGTGGTTGCAGAGTCGAACAATTAGACATTATTGTAGCGTTGAGGCGCGAAATACAAATAGGCACTGCGTTCAAATTGAACCATGATCATGACCTATGATCACATGGGAATAGTGAAGGAGAGAAAAATAGCCAGCTTACGCTGGGCCTCCATGGATATTTAGGGGTTCTGGTTTGTGTTATTGGATAAATCCGAAGGTGCGGACACTAACCGATCTCCCTAGATCCACCTGGATCTAGAACAAAGCAAGACAAAACATGACTCTTTCCCTAGATTTTGACCATTGAATTAACTAGGAGGCAAGAACAAGTAACATACCTTATAATCGCTTCCTATGGTATTTGTTGCTCCCGCTTTGCTTCGGTGCTCTTGTGCAGTCAAGACCAAAACAACACAAACCAACCAAAGTGAAGAAAGCACAATCTATTCAACAGTCAATCTATGTATATGATCAAGGAATTATACAATAAAGTGGAAATATCTTTATGGGAAAGGGACATATTACTGTATCATATTAATGGAAATTAAAGATTACAACCTGAGCCTTGATGTTGCAAACTTCCTTTCGATGGCCCTTGGCTCTGACACACACACTTGCTCACTTGCATGAAGAAGATCAACCCCTTTGGATAAACTTGCTGGAGTCTCTAAGCTGTTGTTCAAGCTTCAATCCTTCACACAATTCTTTCACTAATTCTCCAATGAATCTTTCTTAGCCTTTCTTAACCTTTTCCATGAGAATTCCCTCAATATATAGGAGAGAATGAATTATTTACTTGGATAAGAATGATCCCAAAATATCAGGAAATCCAGTACCAGAATAACCATTCGAATGTCATCTCATCCTTCTAGAAGATTCCCTTCTAGAAGCATCGAGAATTCATCTTTTTCCTTGCTTTAGAAAGAGTTCGCACCCTAGTAGTTCAAAATAGTACAAACTTCTCGCACCCTGGCTTAAGGTAGCCTGCGAGAATCATGCATTCTCGCAGGAGAATATACTAGTAGCCTACGAACAGTCTTCAAAAATGAGTTTTCTGGAAGAGATGAAAATAAATTTTTCTCAGGAGAAAGTTCTTATGAAGAGCCTGAGTACACCATCATCAATACATCATCACGATGACCAAAATCATGGGTAACAGAATGCCCCCCAAAGTATGAGGTTGGAACCAGTGACAGCCGATAGGCTTTGTAAGCTGCATGTGTGTGTCGAGAACCAGGAGTACATCTAATCGAAAACCTGCAAACAACCAAGCATATGCAGAATATCATATATATCAATTCTGAGGTAGGCATTCCCTTAGATCACAGACTGATGAGATTATAGACATGGGTCATGGCCACCAATCATACACTGTGGATCCATGCCGTCAAAATATAGCATAGACACTGGAATACACTGTGGATCTATGCGAGAAATTTCAAATCAAGATGACATAGCCACGAGACATACACAGTGGATCTATGTGTCGCAAATTATACATACTCCATCGCAACCTAGACCACAAAGATGATATTCAGGGTCTTCAATCTCGTCGCCCAAAGTACAAATATAACCATGTGATTACATGTGTTGAAGTTGAACATGGTAGAAACCACTTGATTGCCTGTCATTGATGAAACTATTAACAAGTGTGAGGGAAATCACCATTGATTTCAATGACTCCCAAGGTACCATAGTACAATCCATCGAGTGTGAATAAATGATTTGAAGTCGAACATTCGATGGAATCTTTCGATAAGGGGTCAATGATGTAAACCCACTGTCGAAAGCGAGGAAACCTGCCATTGAGGCATGCAAGCTCCAAGGTGCCAAATAATTTCTAAGTCTTGATTCTGGATAATGAACTGAAGTTGACGGAACAAAACTCATCACAGGAGGGCCTTGATGTATCCCCCATCAATGACACGAAATAAGTAACAGATTTTGAAAGTGAAATAGAGTAGGATTGGACACAGGGAAGGCCGACACGGAGAGAATGGATAACTGCAGATGGCCGACTCAATATAGGTTCCAGACAAACTTCTCTTGAACATATGAACGACACGACCAATGATTTGGCGGCATTGACTCAAAGATGGCACAAGGAATGACCTTGTAGCAAATGAAATGAGAGATAAATGGATTTCCCAAACTGGCTTCAAATGATGAATAGGGGGTGTCATGTTCAAGAGTGACACTTACTGCCAATCAATATGAAGATGAAAACATATCCCTTTACCAAATTTTCCCCCACCATTTCTGGCGAGTACCTCTTTATTTTTACGCAAGCTTGAGGAGGATAACATATGCTTGTTGATATAAGCTCATCCTTCGGATGAGTGCCTTAGAGTATGTTTAACGAACCCTAAGAAGGAGTGGTCCGGTCCCATCACGGGTCTATCAATGTTTGTTTAATGAGTCCAGAGATAGAAAACTCGTTGGTTTTTCAAGATTATAGAGTTTGGAAAAACACTTAAAAGAGAACTCTCTCAGTGCCTTTTTCGTAAAATAGTTTGGATGAGACCGAAAAAGAGATAAATTATCGCTCACTAGACGCTTTCTTCAAATACTTTATCGAGCGTGAAAATAGCAAGGTCGCTCGACAATCTTTTCATGTTTAGAGAGTCTGAAAAGAGCTTAAAGAGGACTCCAGGGGGGTTCCTTTTTCATATAACCTTGTTGAGCCCAAAAAGGTGATAAAAGTATGCTCAATCGTGTTCTTATGTATTTACGAGCGCAAAAACGGACAAAGACCACACTCGAGGTTTTTATATAAAAACCATAAAAAGCAATAAAAAACACACGATAACCAAGAAAAGCATGTCCGTAGCCCTGTATTTAATCATCAAAGTCATCAGGCCTGCAAGAATTACACTCAACATGACATTAGGGTTTAATCGATAAATAATCATAAAAAAAACCAAAACGATATAGTAAAATTAAATAAAAGGAGTAAATACTCTTTTTACCAAACCATTTTGACATTTCCACTATTGAGCTCAAAAAACCCTTCTTTTACCCTCCAATTTCGGCGTCAGATTGTGGGAGCTAAGAGAGACCATTCAGCGAGCCGTCTGCGACATTAAGGTAAGCTCTTTGTCCTTAACATTTTCATGGTTTAAATTTTGTAATTTCATTGGTTAAATTTTCATTTTTAAGTTGATTTTCCAAGCGCTATATGCGCGTTGCCATTCTCACAGGCAGGCTATACGGGGCCTGCGAGAATGATGCATTCTCGCAGGTGAGCCTAAATCCACCTATGAGGTTCTCTCACTGTGCACACAAGGCACCTGCGAGAACCGCAAAGCCCAAAAAAATTTTAAATTTTTACCCAATGAAAAAGATCCAAAGCATGAAAAATGTTATTAATCCTCTTATTGTGTTCCTTATGTAGATAATTGGCCATAAACATGGTGCTTGAGTGGCGCGAAAGGGAACATGAAGAGGACAATGCAATGGCCTAAAATAATCCACCTACCATAGCTACTTTGAGAGACTGTGGGCTCTTGAAGTACTTTCACATCTCGGGCATGAGGGCCCAAGTCAGACTATTAGAGTACCTGGTGCGCATGTGGGACCCGAATCAACAGGTGTTTCATGCGGGGGTCCACAGACTGTCCTTAGACATTGAGGACATTTAATTTTTGACTGGTTTGTCACGACGGGCGTACTATGTGATCTTGATAGGTAGTAGAGGTGGTGGGCTAAAGATGAGTGAGTACTATAATTTACACTACGTCCTCGAGGCTGAGAGAAAGAAAGGAAAAGTGGCTATCTGGGGGGTATGAGACTTGAACCTTCGTACTATCCTTTTCACTATAGCTTGGATGGTTGGGAGTTCCTCTCCTCACATGGAATTACAGAGCTACTTCCAGTACGCTATTGAGTGTACTGAGCCTCGAGTGTTCAACTGGGCAGATGCTGTGTTGCGCAGTATGAAAAAGTAATTGACCAAATGTAGGCAAGGTGACCTGAAGAAATTTGGGTACAGATCTTTGCTGGTATCCTTGTTCCTTGAGCGGGTCCCATTACTGAGACTACAGGTGGAGTGGAATTTACCGGCTCCCAGGGATCCATGGATGCTGATATGGTGTCGGCTCATGGCCCGACACGTAGCAGGACCGATCATCAGATATGATGATACTTTCTTTGACTGGATTCAACCACAGATGTTGATGGTTAATGACTATGCTTATGCTAGGCTGGATTTTCAAGGAGATCCAGATTTGGTATTACCAGAGGATTCTTAGTGGGGGGACCTTGGTAAGAAGTACACACATTTTCTCTTTTTAAATGTTTTTGAATTTTTTATCATATTCAAATGTTTTTGTTTTATATGTTCATCCAAAGACTAATACAAAATCGTTTGTTGATAACACAGATGCTGGACCTTACAGACCTCCCGACACTTCTCCCATCCAGCGGCGAGGAGAGGTAGCGGCAGCACCACAATATGCTAAGGATTATCAAGTGGTGGAATAGAATCTAAAGGGCCTGACTACAGACATTCCAGACATGACTCTAGAAGAGGTTCCATGATGAGATCAATGTCATACTGTAGGGGTATCAACATCTATGAGTTGAATTCTCCGTAGGGTTTCTAGGGCAGTTGTGTGTTACCGTGAATGTCATCCATGACGTCACTTTGTAGAAGCTATAAGCTTCAATTTTTGACATTTTAGCCTTTGGACAAACTTTTTGTAAAAAACTCTTTTATATCGTTATATATACAGACGACTTCTACCGATTTAATTTATCTTGTGTGAATTTTGTTGTGTTTGACTTATAAATGATTCAAATGTCTGTCCAATACATAATTAGCCAATGCATCTGTTACTGTATTTAGACATCTAGGAATATGTTGATATTCAATGTGATCAAAATAACGTTCCAAGAGGCGAATTCGCAAATACACCCATAACAAAGTAGGACTTCGAATAGAGTAGATATTACTTAACTATAGTACTACAAGCTGTGAGTCAAGTCACACAACCAAATGACGAATTTCAAGCCAGATAGCATCAACCAATAGTTCAATAACGACACTATACTCTGCAATGTTGTTGGTTGCACGGCCAAGGCATACACCTCGTAAAGATACAAGTTCATTTGTTGAGGTATAGATTGCCCATGCAGTGGAAGCAAGGTTCTGAGTACTACAACTAGCACCATCAGTGAAGCCAATATAGGGTAGCGAAAAATCTGACATCTGGAAATCAAACACAACGTCACATAGGGGCAGAGACCAAATAATGACAAAAGAAAGTTATAGTAACACACACAAAGTATGATACATTAAAATACAAGTACTTGTGCACAAATGATTTATGCATAGTACTTCTTCAAGTACAACCCATTCCTTGGTTCACTCAAAGGGATACAATTGTTGTCAAATGTTGGCATCGCCTCGGCCCATTTCGTAAAGTAATCAATGACTACAATAATGTAACCATGCCCCCCGGCCGAGTGAGGGTGACATTTCATGAAATTGATGCCCCCTTTTGTAAAGGGATCAATGGAGACCACAGGAACGGGCAAGATGGCAACAATGGTTGATGGAGTCAGAATCCATTGGTAGTTCTCAAGAGTTTGTTGTTCTAGAAAGAGTATGGAATGATGATGCCCATCGTCCCAAGGGGTGTCCTCCATGATGGACATGATCATATCGTCAGTGGGAAAAATAACACAAAAAGGATCGGGAGACAACTCATCAAGAGAGGGGGTAGAAGGTCTTGCCGATTGAATGGCCTGATAGGTGGATTCGATCGGACTTAACAACATTGCATCACCGAAACGAAGATGATCTCCAGGATCAAGGACAATCCAAGGGTCGTGAGACGTAGGAAGTTCATGAGGCACGGTGGAGATCATGTTGATAGAAGCAACTGACGAGCGTGGAACATCGGGTGGTGGAATGGGAAAAGTACCCATTAATGAAGAGTCATTTAAAAGTCCTACATCGATGTTCTCATAACCCGGTGGGGTTTTAGCAATAAACGACACGTTGCCTGTATGGGTATCAGAATTGAAGAAGGCAAGTTGGTCAATGGTAACAACCTTTCCTTGATGAGGGAAACATACTACACGGAAAAGTGTTGACACGACTGCATGCATGGAATCGATCCAGCTGCGTCCAAGCAGAAGATTATAATCAAGGGGAGCATCAAAGACTTCCACTTCAACTTGGACCGTTTTACCTTCTAACGTGATAGGAAACGAAGGGAGAACACCATAGGGCTTAAAACCAGAGCCATTGAAGGCTTTAAGAATGTTATGGGATTCATTCAAAGGAGGAGAGCCAATGGATTTCCAACAAGCAAGAGACATAACACAAGTTGAGGCACCCTCGTCGATAACAGTTCAACAAATGTTTTTGTCGGAGACAACCACTTGGATTTGAAACGTGAGTTGAGGGGGTAACCTTGGAATGTGATCTTCCAAGTCAAAGACTATTAAATTCCTATCTGTCGGGTCAATTCCACCTATAGCTTTCAACAGTGCCTTTCATTTTGCAAGACAAGACTGAAGGACTTCAAGGGTTGACATCACTGAAGGTGCCTGGGCCAGATATTCAACAATGCTATAGTTCTGAGCCACATGAGCATGAGAATTGAAAGATGATTTTCATATGATACCTTTTGGGGGGGGTCGTAGAACTGTGTCGAGGCTCGATCGTTCAAGATGAAGAGGACCATTGGTAGGTGGAGTCGCTGGAGAGGGTTGTACCAAGGCAGGAGGTAAATCGTCAACCTTCTCCTTAGATGGAGAATAATCTTTGGCTCGATGTAAGTGCAACGTTGTTCTGCTTAGAATCACCAATACACATAAAAACATATGATGTCGTAGAAGAGGAGGGTTGGTCATGAATGACCAACTGAGCCTGTTGTTGAGACGGGAAGGGTTGGGACAAGACAACTAGTGCTGGTGGTTTTGGGGTTCCCTGAAGGAACTTAGTAACCTCGACACGTCGTGGACAATCCTTCGTGTAATGATCATCACTACAGATAAGGCAAGGGTATCGTGGTTTGCGCTTATCCTGATCTTCAACAGGAGTGGTTTTAGGTTTCTTTGCTTGATTATTATTTTTTCCCTCCTTATTCTTACCTCTCCCCTTTTTAGATTTGTTTTTACCAGCTAGGGTAGATTGGACAACATTTACCTCAGAAGTTTTGCCGGTGGGAGTGGTAGGAGACGAAGTATTTTGAACATTAGAAGAAGAATATTTAGGGTTTGTGCTTGAAATAGAATGTGAGTGGGCTTGGGCAGTACCAATCACACCGTCAGTGGCATGTGAGGCAGCTGGAGCAGTTGAAGTGCTGGAAGTATTAGGACGAGGTAATTCAGGTAGTAAATCGTAAAGTGTTCCCATTTGCGAATAAATGAGATCAAGATACTGAGCATGGCTTATAGCCTTCTCTTCCATGACAACACCACCCATGGCAATGTCCTTACCGATTTCATTCACAAATGATTTTGTAAACCATTCTTCCAGTAACTGATCGGGGAGCTCAAGTTTAATGAGACGGCGTCTCCTTCACCACTCATGGATATGATCCAATATATGAGTGCCTTTAGTCTGTTTGAAGGAAATCAAAATCTAAGTCCTGGTATCATAATGGATTGGTAACTGGTAATGTGTAAGGAAAGCCATAGCTAGGGTGTTGAAATTAGAGAAGAAACCTCGTGGCAATTTGATATACCACTTCGCTGCAGAACTAGTAAGGGTTCTTTGAAAAATACATAAACGAATAGAGTCATCTATCAACGAGTTGGATGAACACCATAGGTGAAAAGTCATAACGTTATTGTTCGGGTCCTCTCCCACTTTTCCATCGAATTTAGGAATGTCTGATGGAAGCTTGGATGGAATAGCAGGCCATTGGGGAGAGTGATGAATAGGATCATTTAAAATCCTAGACAAATCCGGCAAATCCAAAGTAGTGATAAAAGGTAACTGTCGATTCATCTACATGTACTGGTGGCTTTGGGGTGGAAGCCCTATCGGCAAACCAGTAGGACCGTAAGCGGTCTGGGCATAATGGGAAGACCTAGGAAAATGTGGTGGTGGCTGGAGAGGATAGTAGCTCAAAAGATTGTAAGCTTGAGCGGGGACATGAGTTTGAGCATTCGTACCCCAAATAGGATTGGGTATACCTGGATATGGTTGGCCTATAGTAGGGATAGGCAACTGCTGCCCCCCAGTCATTTGAGGAGGATTTTGTATCATCTGATTCCAATACTGGGCTAAAGAGGGAGGTATATTTTGTCCAAAAGGTGGGGTTGGTCCCCCTATCGTAGGCAGAGTTCCAACTAGAAGTTGTGTCCCAATCGAAGGTTGTGTAGTAATTGGAATGTGTCTGGTAAGAGGAAGTTAAATCGTACCACCTTGTCCACCAACGGGAATCTTAAAGTTTGGTGTAATGGAAAAGATAGTGCCACTAGGATTAGGATTGCCAGAAGGAAATTGAGGGAGTGTCGGAATAAAACTAGGAATAGGGTGCCCAGGAAAAGAAGGACCACCTAGAGAACCGGATGGGGTTTGCGGAGGTGTTGGAATAGAAGTATTCAACGCATGGTATCCAGGTGGTAGTGTCAGAGTGACATTGGGCATTCGTTGTGTGTTTATAGGAGCAAGACCATCTGCAGTGAACCCGGTTGGGACACTCATAGTATTTGCAAGATGGGCCATTTCGGTAGGGACAGTAAAGTGATAAGCAATAGTCAACTGTACTGTCTCTAGGTTAGAGATTTCAGAAATCATAGGTGGATTAATCTCAGAAATTACAGGGGAACCTAGACCAAAAAGGTCTCATCGGAAAACTCCTGTAGACCAAAAAGGATCTTGGCCTTCTATGCCAGGAAAAGGCCCAACGGGTGATCTAGAAGAGGTAACAACTAATTCTCCGGAAGAATTTAGTCATCTAAAAGGGCGCTGAGAATCACTGGGAAGTCAAAAATCCTCTCGAGTATTTGTGATTCGAAAACGTTCTAGAGAGTCAGTTCATTCCACTTGTGGTGTGGTGACAACTGTGGCTTCACTTTACCCAGGAGAGCCCTCAGGTGTACCTATAGGCAAGGGTTGAGAACCATCCAGATGCTCTGGAGATAAGTCTTTCATTCTACGTGAACGACGCGGAGGAGCTATTGTAAACGAGTGACAAACTTCACAAAGAAAATCCTATGGTCAACTTCGAGAAACAAACAACACGCACTAGTAAACAAAATCTAGGAAGCAATCACCAGGCAAACAAGACCTTCTAATTTCGCAACCACTAGTTGGTGATGAAATCCAACGTCGCAACAATGAGATGAGAAGGGGCGGGGCTAGGGTGGAAAAGTTACACTGACGACCTGCTTAACGGACTTACACCCCGGTGCAAGCTCCCACACATAATCGTGGTTATACCCTCCAAGGAGCCCGAGTGAGTTTGGTCAACGTCAATTCCAGGTACCGTGAAGACTTTCCCCTCCATAGTCACCTTGGGTAAGAACCTAGAAAGATAGGCCACTAAGTTCACCACCAACAACAATAAAGCCTTGGGGAATAATCGACAGTCCGATCCACATGCAAGGGCAGGGTATCTATCCCGCAATCAACTCAAAAGGCTTCCACTCATAATTGTGGGTATACCTCCGAGTGATCCCCATAATACGTGCAATCTCTACACTGATATCAACAAAGCAGGGTGAGTAACTCTGCCAATATCAATGCAACCTAGTGTTTGACCCTTGTGTGAGAAGGGCTTCCTAGGACAAGATGTTGAAAATGGAATTTAACACTCCCTAACAAAATATGCTATTGTGTGTTTTGTGCTTTTGGAGAGTGTATCTCTCTTCCTACTCCAAAGTGCTAGCCTAGCTAAATGTTGGTGTAATAGAGCCCTAGAAAAGAGTTACTAGATAAATTTTATGATTACGTAGTGTTATTAAGAGTTGTTGTTTACTCAAAGGTAACGGAAATGAAACTTATGTTGTATGACTCTGACCCAGCAATGCAAGGATGAGAATGAAATATATCACTTTTCGTTCAATGAATCCTATGTATGGGAGAGAGAGAAAGTTTTCTAGATCAACCTTTAACTACAATGCAAAATTTCCTTTGAAATGAAAATGCAAACAATCACTTATCAAATGACAACTCTCTATTGTGTCCTTTTCCAATACTTCAACAATCTCAATAATTTGATTTTCAATGTTTTCTAAAATGAAAAGAATTTTTTGAAAAAAAAAACTTTTTGTTCACTTTTCAAAAAGGACCCACACTATGACAGCAAGAGAACTGAAAATCAAAAGCCAAATGAACAAGAAATGACAAACTCAATCAACTCTTTCAATGAAAGAAAAAATAAAGAGCAAACCAATGTAGTCTTTTCAAATGCAAAAGAAAATGATCTTTCAAACCAATAAGCAAATGAGAAAAACCAAGCACTCAAATTTCAACCAATCACTGGTTCTTAACCAATCAAACACACTAAGATTCTGAAGTCAGAGAGAATGGTGTTGCCAAGAAAAGTCAAGAAATGAAAGTTAAGACACAAAACAACAAGAAAAGCCTTGGAACCCTAAGACTTTTCATGCACACCAACAAAGACAAGAAAGATATCAATCAATGGTCCAAGAAACTAATAAGAGGCAATCAAACTGATCTGAGCAGTTGGAAATACCAAAAATAAAATCCAAACTTTTGAAAAATGGTGTTTGCAGGCAGGCAATATAACACAGTGCGAGAATCATTGATTCTCGCAGGTGACCCTTGAGCAGGATGCGAGAACCTCGCACTGAAACCTAAAGGCAAAGTGAGAACTCTACCAATTCTCACAGGCTGCAATGAAGTACAGTGCGAGAATGCTTGAACATAATCAAAAATTTGAAAAATGAAGCAAAATTGAAAAAGGCCTCTGGACCCAGAGGGTCTATCAGGATATCTTGAAGACTCAGAGATTGATAGGACAGGAGAAAAGTGAAACCAGAGCAAATGGCCACAGAAAAATATCAAAATCCACAAAGAAAATGGGATTGTTCCCCAGTGGAGTCACCAATTTTGTTATTGGATAAATCCATAGATGCGGACACTAACCGATCTCCCTAGATCAATCTAGATCTAGAACAAAGCAAGACAAAACATGACTCTTTCCCTAGATTTTGACCATTGAATTAACTAGGAGGCAAGAACAAGTAACATACATTATAATCGCTTCCTATGGTCTTTGTTTCTCCCGCTTCACTCCGGTGCTCTTGTGCAGTCAAGACCAAAACAACACAAACCAACCAAAGTGAAGAAAGCACAATCTATTCAACAGTCAATCTATGTATATGATCAAGGAATTATACAATAAAGTGGAAATAGATTTATGGAAAAGGGACATATTACTGTATCATATTAATGGAAAGTAAAGATTACAACCCGAGCCTTGATTTCACAAACTTCCTTTCGATGGCCCTTGGCTTTGACACACACACTTGCTCACTTGCATGAAGAAGTTTAACCCCTTTGGATAAACTTGTTGGAGTCTCTAAGCTGTTGTTCAAGCTTCAATACTTCACACAATTCTTTCACTAATTCTCCAATGAATCTTGCTTAGCCTTGCTTAACCTTTTCCACGAGAATTCCCTCAATATATAGGAGAGAATGAATTAGTTACTTGGATAAGAATGATCCCAAAATATCAAGGAATCCAGTACTAGGATAACCATTCGAATGCCATCTCATCCTTCTA
>JZKD02S1597937.1:134402-144494 GCA_000966675.3 Picea glauca
CATAGCTATAGGTTTCCAATTTTTGGGTAGGGTAGGTACGAGGGGTCGTATAGGGGTTTTGGGGTTTTTTTTGATAGGGTGTGGGCCCCAATGCGCGACCGACTCAATGGAAGGTGTGCATGCGTGCGCGCTTGTACATTGAATACGCGCGCATTAATGCGCGTGTGTAGGAATTTAAGGCGTGCCCTAGGGGCGCGCCTGTGGGGTAGATAGGCGCGCATGAGTGCGCACCTGTGGGGTGAACAGGCACGCTCAAAAGCACACCTGTGGGTATGACAGGTGCGCCCTAGCGCGTGCCTATATTGTGAACATGCGTGCCTATATTGTGAAAAATAGGCGCGCACACATGCGCACCTGTATAGTGAACAGGTGCGCATGTGTGCACGCCTGTGGGTGGTAAAACTGCGCCTTTGAGGCAAGGTTTTAGGGTAAAAAAATTAGCTTATTTGATGTATTGGATGATTGCCTAAGCTAATATAGGACTTTGGGTTGTGTGTAGGTGGTGAGCAGGGATCATGGATGTACGGTGGCATGAGCGGGACTGGTCGCAGCTGCGAGATGCTGTGGCCGATACGAGGCCTACAGTTCGAGCATCTTTAGCAGCCAGTGGGTTGCTAAATTTTTTTGAGTGCCCTTTGATACGGTCACAGGAGTTTTTGCTCCAGTTTCTGATCGAGATGTGGAGCCCAGATCGACACTGCTTCCTCATGCGAGGAGAGTAGATCGCCTTCACTGCAGTGGAGGACATCTACTTTTTGACGGGGCTCCCCTTCCGGGGAACACCATTTCCGGAAGATCCTGTGCTACCGAGGGACACGCATTTACGGATGGTCATCGAGCGATACTGCTCAGGCGAGCATTATATGACTAGGACGGTAGTGAGCATCAGTGGGATAGATGCCCTGCTGCATCGTTTCATAGTAGTGATGATAGTTCAGGTGTATGGATCCCAAGTGCCCCACTGGATTAGTGGTGGCAAGCTGATGCTGATGGAGAGGGTAGTGGTGGGCCGTGAGTGGTTCACCTGGGGTCTGACCCTACATGCGTAGATGATCATGCAGCTGGACCATTATCGGTCTAGAGGCGCCGGGGAGTTTGCATTTGGCTCCATCCCGGTGGCCTTTTTCTTGGAGAGGGTGCCGATGTTGTGACCGAGGGTGCTACTGGAGGCACCTGGGGTACGAGAGCCGCGCTTGAGGTGGTGGTCACATATTTTGGTTCGTCATGGTGGTGGTGAAGGCGGACACTACTTTACTGTGCAGGCGGCGCAAATATGGTGGCAGATGTCGCAGCTTATACTTCAGTTCCCCTATGCTGGGGTAGACTTCCGGGGGGACCTGTACATGGTATTGCCTCCTGGGGAGGTTTTTGATCATAGAGGTATGTTATGTATTTATATGTTTTGATTTACGCTATGATTTTGATATACTAGTGCATATGTTTGATGTATAGACATTGATACCATCTGTTGTTGCTTGTTTTGTGCATGTGCAGATTTGGCACCTCGTGGGCACGAGGTGGAGTTGTGCAGACCGTCGGTATAGCCAGAGGGGAGACCTCCATGTGGAGAGAGACGTGGATGGGATGAGGCTGCGGGGCGACCTATAGATCCTGCGAGACCAACGAGGAGGCGTCGATTTGATGACCCTAGTGCAGGGCCATCTCATGCTCCTCCAACGACAGCCGGAGGGGAGTTGGATGATATACTCCATCGGTTTGAGACGGTTTTTCGGGACATGCCTGAGGGCATGTGGATCCGTATCCAGGATGAGGAGTTCTTGGAGCAGTGTATCGGGTTACCGCCACCATGGCAGTCCATCATGCGACGAGCAGCTGTGCTCGCCGCCATGACTAGTGGACACCCGCCGCCGGGGCAGGAGGGTCCTGCAGGTGCGCCACCACCACCGCCTGGGGCAAGTAGGGGTGGGCCACCACCTCCTCCTGAGGGAGGGGCAGCTGGGGGTGCGATAGAGGCCCCCTGATTGTATTGTATATTGTTTTGATAGGCTGGTGAGCCTATTTTTGTACCATGATGTGGCACGGGCCTGTGGGCCAATGTATTTTTGTGTATGTAAACATTCGGGTGGCATGAGGGGCCCACATATATATATATATGAGTATACATGTTTTTTGGATCCAAATGTGTTTTACATGTGTGTTTTTTGTTGATGTGGATGATGTTGATTTTATCTATATGCCGTGACATGATATGTGAGATGTTTATGTATGTGTAGCTTGATGTGATATATGCCAATCTAGCACCATGTTAGCTATTTCATCCGTTGTTTGATTCAATTCTCTTGGAATATGTGTAAATGTAATGGAATCAAAATGTCGAGATAATAATCTAACCTGCAAGTATTTGCGAAAGAGGCACGGATCGCGTACATGGTACATGTTGTTAATTTGGATAACGACAAGTTGAGAGTCGAGGAGAACGCTAAGGTGATGAATATGATGATGCTGGGCGTCGGTCAGGAGGCCAATGACAGCAGTGTATTCAGCTTTGTTATTGGTTGTTGGTCCTAAACAGATGCCGCTGGAATGTAGCATTTCATGTGAAGGGGTGTAGAGAGCCCAAGCAGCCGAAGCGAGATTTTGTGTTCAATGGCTGGCGCCATCGGCATAACCAATGTGGTAAGTTGGTGGAGGAGTCATCTGTCAATAGCACAAAGGATAGTTTAGATGGGGGAGAAAAAAGATTAAAAACACTATAAAAGAAAAATAACCTAAAGTAGCGTGACTACGTTTAAGCATAAAATTTCTTGAGGTATAACCCATTGACGGGTTCTTTGAGCATGAGGCCTTCAGGAGAGGCTAGGATGTATGCGCCTTTGGTGAGGAAATGTTGGATGATGTAAGGGCCATGCCAGAGTGGTTCGAATTTGCCATGGCCAAAGGTATCATGAGCGATATCGTAGGCGAGGACGAGGTCGCCTTCGCGGAATGAGCGAAGGTTGACATGGCGATCAAAGGTAGCTTTGGATCATTTTTTAGCTGCCTCGTTGTTGTGTAATGAGGATCGACGATCTTCATCCAGAGACTCTAAGTTCAGCAAGCGCTACTCCATTGGAGCAGTGTCAGGTAAGATCTCGATTGCAGTGCGAAGGGTGGGAATTTCGCACTCGATGGGAAGACTTGCCTCTACCCCATGGACTAAGTGAAAGGGCGTGAAACCCGTGGTGGTCTTCACTGCTGTTCGATAAGCCCATAGTGTGGAAAATAACATATGATGCCAATTGGTTTTATGTTTATTAACCGTGCATTGTAACATGGTCTTGAGGACTTTGTTCACTGCCTCGACCTGTTCGTTTGACTGAGGATAGTATGGTGAGGCAAACTCGTGAGAGAAGCCTAACCGAGATGAGAGTTCGACAAAGATCTCATTCTCAAAATGTTTCCCATGATCAGAAATTAGTTGGAGTGGTACTCCGGACCGGGATATGACGTGGTTGAAGAAAACATGCGCTGCAGTGTCAGCGGTGTTGTTCAAAGTGGGCATAGCTTCAGCCCATTTAGTGAAGTAATCGATAACGACAACAATGTATTTGTGACCATTGCTGGAGGGAGGATTACAAGTCATAAATTTGATTCCCCATTTACAAAAGGGGCCTGCAGTAATGACAGGGTGAAAAAGAGTGGGGGGAGTGCGGGCTTTGTTGGCATAGAGATGACATTGCTCACATCGTTTCATGGCATGAATGCAGTCATGAAACAGGGTAGGCCAAAAGTAACCGGACCGGATAATATTTTGAGCCGTGGTGATGCCCGAAAGATGGCCCCCACAGGCGCCGCTGTGGCAGTCGTTTAAGACTCTGTCGGCCTCGTCAATAGTCAGGCAGTGATGAAGAATGGTGTCGATGCCTCGCCGATATAGGATGTCACCGATAAGGAGATAGCGAGGTGCTTGATGGTGAATGTGTTGACGATCATCTCGTGATAGGTGATTTATGAACTTTTGAGTTCATAGGTAGATGAGAAGGTTGCCATACCAAGGATCATCAGAAGCGATGTAAAAGAGATGTTTGTCAGGAAAGTCAGTATTGACAGGGGCACTAGGTGTGTCAGAGGGAAGGGCCATGACAAGTTCAGCGAGAACGAGGGCCTTCTTACTCTTAGGTGTTGAAAACTCGAGGTCGTATTCCTGAAGGATAACGATCCAGCGAGTGAATTTTCCGTTAACTTGGAGACGGCTGAGCAAATATTGCATAGAGTTGGAATCCGCGATGACCTTGGTAGTACAAAGCAGAATGTAATGGCGCAGTTTCTGGACTGCGAGGAAAACTGCAAGAGAAAGTTTCTCTTCATGTTTGTACTTCAGGGGTGGTCCTAAGACGTTCTTACTGACGTAGTAAATGACGTGTTCACGATTGTCATCTCCGAGCTAGACGAGGATGCCGGCTACTGATACAGCTGATGCTGATATGTAGAGGATGTAGTCACGATTGTAATCAGGTGCACTAATCAAAGGTGCATTGGAAAGTGCTGCCTTCAGATCGTCAAATGACTGTTGGGCATAGTTGTCCCAATGAAAAAGGATGTTGTGGCGCAGTAAGCGAAGGAAACCATGTGCACGTATAGCATAATCAGAAACAAAGCGTCTAAGAAAGTTGGCTTTGCCCTGTAGACTCTGTAGTTGTTGCAAATTCCGATGAGGTGAAATTTCGGTGATAGCTTGGACTTTGAGGGGGTCCACGGTGATACCACTTTGGGAAATGATGAAACCGAGGAGGCGCCCTGCGGTGACGCAGAACACACACTTGAGAGGATTCAAGCGGATGTTGTACTGACGACACCGTTGAAAGATGACTCGTAAATCATCGAGGTGTTGGGTGCGCTTCTTGGATCGAGCAGTGAGGTCATCCAAGTAAGCGAGGATGATTGCAGCCAGATCATGAAATATGTATGTCATGGCCCACTGGAAATTTGCACCGACATTTTTGAGGCCGAAGGGCATGAAACGGTACACAAACCTACCCCACGGGGTAATGAATGCAGTTTTGTACTGATCGGCTAGGTGGATTTGAATTTGGTTATAGCCAGAGAATCCATCCATGAAGGAGAGAGCCTCGTGGCCGGCACAATCATCGATGATCTAATCAATGAAGGGTGTTGGGAAGTTGTCTTTGGGACATGCATTATTGAGATCGCGAAAGTCAGTGTAGACGCGAATAGAGCCCTGTTTTTTGTCGACGGGTACAGGGTTGGAAACCCATGAGGTATAATCAATGGGGTAAATAAAGCCGGCCGTGCGTAATTTTTCGATTTCAGCTTTGATAGCCGCGACCTTGGATGGGTGTAGCGGTCGCTGTTTCTGGCGAACTGGTGTGATGTCGGGCTAGGTGTCGATGCGATGTTCGATGATAGAGGGGTCGAGGCCAGGTATCTCCATGTATGACCAGGCGAAGATATCCCTAAATTCCTGGAAGAGGGCTTTATATGCGGTGATTTCCTAAGGAGTACAAGCAGCTCCAATGATGATCTCTTCGATGATGACTGGTTTAATGGAAATGTCGATTTTGATGGTGGGGGGAATGTTAGCCAGATTACCTTCTTCAAAAGAATCAAGTGCAGGAATAGGATTGTTGAACCAATCGATAGTCCCTGATGGGATAAAATATTTGGTTTTGACCGCGTAAATGGGATTTTGGCTAGGAGGCATGAGATCTTCCTGTGGAAGGAAGAGTGCACGATGATGTAGTGCGTCCCAGGGAGAGTCCGGGCGTTGTAGCTCTTCCAGTATTTCTTCGTCGCATTGGAAACGGCGGGAATATAATGGATCATGAGGAGTGATCTAAGTGACAGTGTGAGTGCCCCATACTGAGGAAACAGAGGGGGTATCGCTAGGAGAGGGTGAGGGTTCACTCGTCATAAACCATATATTGAGGTATTGAGGGGTACCCTTAGTAGTGGGATGGAGAGTCTCCACAAGGGGATGGGTGGGAGAGTTGGGTGGGTTACGGGGTAAATCCTCAGACATGTCATCTAAGAACCATGGAGGCATAGGGAGTGCCTCGGGCTCAGGAGAGATGATATGGAGATCTTCAAATGGTGAAGATATGTCAATGATTGCCTCTGTGGGTTGGTGAAGCAGGGGTAACTGACGTCGCCGATATTCGATGATCATCGGACATTGGTATGTAAAATGAGTCAATGAATCACATAGAGAGCAAGGGAATCTCATGCGTTCATTGACTGAAGTAGTGACATAGCGAATGTCAGTGATAGGTGTTGTGGAGGACGTAGTCGGGCGTGGGCTGTTCTGAAAGTCTCGATTTATGATAGCTAATGCCTGCCGGAAACGAGGTAGTGTTGGACAATGATGGGTGTAATGGCTATACTCAGAACAGATGGCACACACGAATTTGGTCTTCAACCCTTTACTACTGGAAGGTTGAGTGGTAGCAGTAGGAATGGATGGTGTGGAGGTTGGATTGGGGGGGATCAAATTCCATAATTATGGTAGTGATGGGAAGTTGTTGGTTTGGTGACCCTCTTTGTCACACAATGTGCAAGGTGGTGGGATGCGTGGGGGAAGTGGAGCTATGAGCTCCTTATTCTTTCTTCTTCCCCCAGCGGTAGCAGGGGGAGTAGGGAGTATGGGGGTATTGGAGGTAGTGGGAGCGAGGACAGGAATTGTCATGGGGAGTCCTGCCTGTGGGCGAGGGACCATCTCAGGTGGGTGTAAGTACCATACTGAGATTGCTAACACCATATTGGGTAGTGTGAGCGTTGTTGCTACCTGGAAAGCTTCTATACCGGGTGGAGGGTAAAAGAAGGGAATTTGAGTGAGGGGTCGGGGAACTGTTTCCCAAATGGGACTAGGCCCTTGAGGGGATGTGGATTCATGGACCATAGGTGTCGATGAATGTGCAGGAGGCTCCTGTGAGAGTGGTGCTGTGACTGTTGAGACGTCAGGAATGAATGAAGCCTCCTGAGGAGGACGAGCATCCTCTCGTTGAGTTTGTTTAGATGAGATGACGCATACTTGACTAGGGGGAAGGAGTGGTGGTTCTCCATGGTACGTCCCTAACAAGGATGGATCTTTGAAAATACCAGGACCCATCTCAACGAGTGGATATACGTCTTGGTTGGTGTGAATAAGAGGAAGAATGTTATCGAGATTGGCAGATGGATTAGGCTCATAATGTGAGACTTGGTCAATGGTTACAATCTTCCCGTTGTGGGGGAACATGACTGTCTGAAAGACAGATGATGCCACTGCCTTCATAGCATACATGTAGCTACGTCCAAGCAAGATATTGTAATCGAGCTGAGCGTCGATAACTTCGATGTCAATGAGGATAGTTTTGCCCCCGAGTTCCACGGGGACATTTTGGAAGAGCCCTTCGGGAGATGATGGTCGTCCGTCATAAACTCGTAGTGTGATGGCAGAAGGTATGAGTTCTGGGGAACCAAGTTTTTTCCATACTGTTTTGGACATGATGCATGTATATGCCCCTTCATCGATGATACATCGATGGATGGTGATGTTCCATATTTTTACTGGTATTTGAATAGCAACTGCGGTAGGAAGATGCGGTTCGCAGCTATCAAGGTCAAAGGTGATGAGTCGAGTATTGGCAGGGTCGACTGCGCCCAATGTGAAAAGTAGTGATTTCCATTGAATAGGACAAGTCTGGAGGACTTCCAGAATTGACATGGCAGTCGAGGATTGTGCTAAGTCATCTACCAAGCTGTAGTTATGAGAAGCCCTAGCCTGTGGGTTGTGGACATTCCTGCACAATGGGATGCAAGGGATGTGTAATGGTGGTTTGGCAGAAGGGTGAGGGATCACCAACGGAGGTCCCGTCGGTGTAGGGTTTGTTTCTGTAGATGTAGGAGTAGACTCAGCTGTTGCAGGATACTGACGATTGCGGGTTTGCAGAAGGATTTCTTCCTCACCGGTGAGGAGAATTGTTCTTTCTGATGGATTGTTGGGATTGTGGTATTGGCCCACCTGAGGTGGGGGATGCTGCGTGCCCTGTTGGGTGTTTATCACACCTTGATGTGGGATAGGATTTTGCAGTACGATGGGAGGTGGTTGTTGTGCATATTGTTGTTATGCCTGCTGCGGGGCATGTTGCGCAGGAGAAGGGGGAAGGCTCCCAGAGTCTTTCAACCTTTTGAAATCAGTGATCTGTGGGCAATGGTGAGTGTAATGACCATATACGCCACAAAGAGCACAAGGGTGGATAGTTTTAACAGTGTTCCAACCTTGGCGTTTGTTGTTATTTCCCCCTTGGGGGTTTTGGTTCCCTTGGTTCTGATTGCCCCCAGTGGGTTGATGCTGTGGGAGTTGATTCCTGCCTTGACTAGGATTGTTGTTATTCCTGTTCCTTCCTTTCCTCTTAGTGTTGTTTGATGGATGAGTTGGATTGGTTGTGTTCAACTGTTCAAAATTTTGATATTTTTGAGCAGTAGAGGGTTGAACAAAATTGACCCCCGTATGAGGATGTGGGGGAGCCATGGGTTGTGGAGGACCCAGAAAGGGAAAGTAAGGGTTCTATGGTGGTGCGGCTCCATAAGGTACATAGGAAGGCATGGCGCTTTCACCAGTACTATAAGGTGATGTGGAGGGGAGACCACTGGTGGTTGGAGGAGGTTGATGTATGGAGGGTGCTGGTGGTGGTCCACTGGTGGGTGGAGGTATAGCAACAGGATATGGCTGTTGATAAGGGGTTGGGGGGTAATAAGAAGTGCCCCCATATGCTGGTGGGTACTAAGGTTTTCCATACATCAGTGGTGGTTGGGGTTGTGGACCATGGTGTGTGGTGGTACCTATTAGTCCGTCTGCTGAGTGAGACATCCCAGGTTTGTCCTGGCCAAACGACACAGGTTTTGGTAGATCAGGAAGTACAGTGTACAAGTATCCTGACTATGCATAAATGAGGTCATATTGTTGAGCCTTGTTGATGGCTTCCTCTTCAGATTGTGGGAAGGTAGAAGCTACATACCAAAGAGAGCGACAAGTGATCTAAGAAACCAGTCAAGGCATTGTTGTTTGGTGGTTTCTGCTTTACACAAACTACGTCGCCTACGCCACTCATGAATGTGGTCAGCAATGTGGGTGGTTGAGGATTGTTTGACATTAGACAGTAGTTCAAGACCATTGTCATGGCGGATGGGTAATTGGAAGAAAGTTAAGAATGCTTTGGCCAAGGATTCAAAAGTCGTATGGGACCCTGATTTTTCTTCGACATACCATTTGGCTGATGGGCCGGTGAGTGTGCGTTGAAAAAGACGAAGTCTGACAGAGTTGTCTATGATGCTATTGGAAGAACACCATAGATGAAAGGTCATGACATGATTGGCGGGGTCATCCCCTACCTTCCCTTCAAAATTTGGTATTTCTGAAGGAAGTTTGGTTGGCATTGCAGGCCATGTGGCGTCATGCAATATAGGATCATTAGTGAGCTGGGTGAGATCCGGAATGTTGAGAGAGGCCAAGTATGGCATCTGTAGTGGGGGTGGAGGGTTAGCTCCAGCCATGGTGTGTTGTGGACCTAACCCTTGATGGGGACTAGGTGGGTTGGTGCTTCCTCCTTGAGAGGAAGTGGGTCCCCTGCTTCTGTGCAAAGGGGAGCGAGTGACTGTGTGACCTTGGGAATTGGACCAAAGTAAGGTAGAACCAAGCAAGGCTGATCCTAAGATGGTAGCACTCACAGGAGTGTGTGAAGGAGGTACCGATGAGCGAGTACGACCAGATACTCCCCCTAATATAGGAGGAAGTTTGAGCAAACGTCATGAACAATGGGGGTTCTGTGGTTCCCCTATGATGTCAGACTAATTGTGTGAAATGTGTGCAACCAGTGGTGAGAGAAAATATAGAAACAAGAGCCTTTTGCTATGATGATATTCACAATATATATATCAAAGTCAAACTGTAATCAGATGTGCATCATACATAAATGAAAAAGAAGCATATATGTGGGTAAGAGGGTTTTTGGCCGTGTGGGGGAATAAAAAAGAAATAAAAAATGCTCGTGTCCTAGAAGACGTAACGTCCTTCCTCTCAAATAGCACTGGATCTTCCAATAGCTCTCAACAGTGGGGTCTGAAGTCACCGGAAGAGATACTAGTGAAGAATGA
>JZKD02S1597937.1:146373-164439 GCA_000966675.3 Picea glauca
ATGTGAAAAGGGGCTCTTTAGGGCTCAATTAGGTCTTTGACCAGCCCACCATGAGGATTGAGCTCGGATTTGGTGTCAAATCAACTTGGGAGATGATCCATTAGTGGTTGGGAGGGCGACCAATTTCAATAAATGCGTCGTTTAGTAGGCGTGCGGGTTTTTTTCCCAATAGCCGTGCCTTGTGCACATATGCTCACTTTGTACGTTTCTGTTACGCGCATACGCACGTGCACCCAGATGATGTAAAGCGCCTTTCAAAGTTTTGGTCATTTGTATAGTTTTTTGACCCTTTTGCAATGCTGAAGAATTAATCTTGTGCCATGAATGAATTTTTCCTGTTTTGACGATGCGGAGTTCTTGTCGCCATGTGTGGATGAAATTTCAGTGATAACACTTTCCATTAATGAATTGGAGTTGGAGTGTTTCCTACCCAGAGCCTGTTCATAAATACCACTTAGCCCTCTGGGAGGAAAAAGCTAAAGATGTTTTTTACGATGTTTGTCATTTTGTCATTATTCCTATGCATAAATTATTTTGTGGATGCGAACCCCCTCGCATTTCTGATGCAGTCATAGAAATCCTTAAATCGGTTGCCGACTGGTTTATTGAGAAATTGTTTTCCTATATTAGGGTTTATGGTTGTTCCATTCCTCCTCACGCACTCCCGAAATTCTTACCAGACAGATTGGTATGCAGAGAAGTAGCTCATCAGTTAGCCAAGGGTGGTATTGGGTTGGAATTAAAAACACTTCAGAAAAAAGCATGGCCATCTTTCCCTGTTCATGTCGGGAAATTTACTTTATCAAATTTAGGCCATTCGAAGCTAGTTAATATTGAGCACAAAAAATATGACCCCAACCAAATAATAAGTGGGCATTACATTCATTGTAATTTAAAGGCATATGAACATGAATTTTATGTTTATGATGATATTTTTAAAGATGTTAAGTCTTATGCAGAAGTGCTAAATAGAGTCCAGGCCTTGCCACCTGACTCACAGGCTGGTTTTTCATCTTTTCAAAGCCATAGGCAAAGCTTTCTGCCTAAAATTTTATAGGGTGAAATTCTGATCCCATTTCCAGAACATGAAGAAACCCCTCCAGGGTTTGAAACTAATACTCAAGGTAAATCAAATGACAAATATAAATTGAAGAATACTGAGATACCATCCCAAGATGTGGAATGTTGTCAAACAAAAGAGTCAAGAATGGATAAGGGAAAAGAACCAGAAACAATTCTAGAAATCTTGAAGAATGTTCCAGAAAAAATAGGAGGAACAACTTCAACTGAACTTGGTAGTCCGATTACTTCTTTAACTCCATTACAGTCGAATTTTGAAACCCCCCATGAAGGAGCTCTATATGTCAGTGATCTAGAGCCGATTTCAAGAGATGAAATCCCCTCATCGGATTACTTTTTCAGCAAAAAACGAAGAGCTGTCTTTAAACAGGAAATTCATCCTAGAGGAGAAGGATCGATTAAGAAGCATAGAGTTATCATAGATGGAAAGAAACTCAAGGATGGAGAGTTCGCTACAAAATTAGAAGGAACAATGGGTGCTATAGCATCAGCTAATATATATTCTGTGGGAAATTTAACAACTATGTTTGAACAAAAGGATCAAGAAATAATCCATTTGCAAGACAGACTGAAGGAAAATGAAAGAAATATTGGTTGGGGAATACATAAGGGTCTAGAACAAGCTAGAATTAAGGATATGAAAGAAATCCAAAAATTGAATAAAGACTTGGATGAGGCAAAACACTTAATATAGGTCACTCAAGAACAAGGTCGAAAGATGGGAGAAGAAAATAAAAATTTGCAAGACAAGATTATTTCTATTGCTAACCAAGTAATTGAAATTGAAAATTTCAGGACACAGGCATTGGAGATATATGTAAGAATAGAGGAGGAACAACAGAAGGTGTTCTCGAATATGGAAGTAATCCAAAATTATTTTTAGGAATCAAATACATTTTTGGAGAATGTGTTCCAGAAAGAAAGAGAGGCAAAAGCAGCGAGGACAACTTTTCAAAAAGCAGTAGCTTTCTCATCAAAGGAAGAAATTGAAAGGACTCATAAATTGTCTATTTTTTTATAGATTAAAGGGGATATAATGATTAAAGTATGGGAAACAAAGTTGGACAAATATAAACGAATCACAAGAGAAGTTAATAAATATTTCCAAGGAATCTTCGATCTCTTTGAAAGAGATTCATTGAATATCGGAACAGATGGTTGTTCTGGATTGTTAGGTGAAGTCAATATTTCCAAGCACCAACTGAAGTTTAGAGAGGAGCTAGAGAAAAAGAAAGCAGAGATTTAAAATATCAAATTGATCAACATTATAGAGATCAACAAGTGGATGGTGACCTCAAGTTTAAGGTTAAAAACCGTTAAGTTCACAGAAGGAATGATAGAAAGCCGGTTGTCTGAATTACAGAAATTTTTTTTCCCATTTGAAGCAAATGAGATACCCGAGGCTCCCAGGATCTTAGTAAATTTTTTGGAAAAATGTGTTCAGTGCGTTGAAGCAGAGAAAGGAAGTTCGTCAATGCAAGCTTAAAACCTTTTTAAATGTTTTTATTATTAGAAATTTAAGAGAAATTATAAACAATTGACATTATTTTATGTAACCGTAATATTAGGGAGTTGGTTAGTCACCAACGAGAAAATTTTATGAAAATGTATAAATATTGTAATGACCCTTTTCTTATTAATATGAATAATTTCATAAATAATCCTAAAAATTAGCTAAATTATAATTAATTACTATATAACCTTAATTAATCATATGTTATTAATTAATTATTTTTTATTATGATTAGCTGAAGTATGATTAACTCTTTAATTAAGGGTTAATGAATGATTAATTATTAAGTGAGTTGATTATATATGTAAGAATAGAGGAGGAACAACATAAGGTGTTCTCGAATCTGGAAGTAATCCAAAATTATTTTTAGGAATCAAATAAGTCTTTGGAGAATGTCTTCCAGAAAGAAAGAGAGGCAAAAGCAGCGAGGACAACTTTTCAAAAAGAAGTAGCTTTCTCATCAAAGGAAGAAATTGAAAGGACTCATAAATTGTCTATTTTTTAACAGATTAAAGGGGATATAATGATTAAAGTATGGGAAACAAAGTTGGACGAATATAAATGAATCACAAGAGAAGTTAATAAAGATTTCCAAGGAATCTTCGATCTCTTTGAAAGAGATTCATTGAATATCGGAACAGATGGTTGTTCTGGATTGTTAGATGAAGTCAATATTGAAAAGCACCAACTGAAGTTTAGAGAGGAGCTGGAGAAAAAGAAAACAGAGATTTCAAATATCAAATTGATCAACATTACAGAGATCAACAAGTGGATGGTGACCTCAAGTTTAAGGTTGAAAACTGTTAAGTTCATAGAAGGAATGATAGAAAGTCGGTTGCCTGAATTATAGAAAAGATTTTTCTCATTTGAAGCAAATGAGATACCCGAGGCTCCCAGGATCTTAGTAATTTTTTTGGAAAAATGTGTTCAGTGCGTTGAATAAGAGAAAGGAAGTTTGTCAATGCAAGCTTAAAACCTTTTTAAATGTTTTAAGAGAAATTGTAAACGGTTGACATTATTTTATGTAACTGTAATATTAGGGAGTTGGTTAGTCACCAATGAGAAACTTTGATGAAAATGTATAAATATAGTTTCAAAAGGCTGAGAATAGGCTTCATAAATTTTGGAGAGAGCCATTTGGTAATATCAGTTTTGAAATACATCAGAATATAAATGGAAAACGAGATTCTGGATCCTGCAACTTTGTAACTATGTGTCTTCCCCTGTTTATTATACTTTGTTAAACTTTCCCTTTAAATGTTTTTCTAACAAGTAATCAATTTGAAGTTATATACATCATTGATTTATATTTTCAGGTTGGTTTGGATGTTAAATGGTTTACAGTTTTTCCTCTGAAATAGCTTTAGCAATTTCAAGACTTGTGAAGCTTTTGTTCCTTAATACTAACCCTTGTTAGAAACCTCGTCTTTTCTTTTATTATTGTCTATTGAAATATAAGATTCTTTCTTGATTAAAGCCTTATATTTCTCTGTAGTGTTTATTTGTTGTTTACAATTCTCAAAATTGTTACAAAACCAGGAAACGACCTTGAATGTGTTTACATTACTATTTTAGATTTTAAAATTGTTTTCCTTGATCTCATCTCTGGAAATCTGAAGTAACCAATTGATTAAAAATCCATTTATAAACCATTTAAACTTTTATCATCCATGACTGTCCCTAGTAGCAGACAACTTAACGTAGAACCAGGCCTTCAGGATCAAACCAGCATTTCCATAAGTTTATTTAATAGTATTTTACAAATAGAAAATAACCGGGTTGAGTTAGAAAGATCATGGGCTGCTATTGAGAGAGACATTAGAATCCAAGAACAACGGGAAGCAAGACAGAGATAGTTGAGAAACTGAACCTACTCTGATCTTTATTTTATTCCTTATTTCCAAATCTTTTTTTAATCATTTATGGATGCCTTGAAGGTATGTTTTATAGCCTTAAAACATAAACTCAGGAATAACATATTTTTGGCACCATTGCCAGGGAACGAAGAAACAAATCTTTTCCCTGGGAAGAACGACATTGACTTTTTCTGTTGTTGATAGTGAACAAGAACATAAAACCTTCTAAGGCTAAAATATTTTTCACTTGGCGACTCCACACTAAATAAACTGGCTAGTAGCCGCAAGAACACCAGAAAAAACCTGGATAGTAAAAAAACCTCGCCAGTCTCCGATACGGAAAAAATTTTAAAATCACGAAAATCACTTAAACAAATCTTTCTATCCACATATACTATAGATCAGCCTAACTTTACACAATCAAACTCATCGAAAACTCTTGAAAGATCACTTTCACTTCCCCCCTCATTTTATACTTTCTCATTTCCTGAAGTTTCCTCTCCAAAATTCCGAGAATCTTCTTCTCACACTGTCCAAACTTCAGTCCCAAATCTAATCATGGCTGCACAAGGAGGTGATGGAGCTGGAGGTGGTGCTCCTGGAGGTGGTCAAGTAATGCTTCCTATTATTTTTGCTAAAGTGGCTGCTAGATATGCTCCCCTCGTTCTTCCTGTTCCTCTTCATGATCTCCCTAAGAATTATATGAAAAGCCTTCCGAAATTTACAAGGGAAGGTGATTTGACTGCCCAAGAACATATAAACTTTTTTGATCAATTTTCTGATATACTCGGAATAAAACATGAATATGTTTATTCTAGATTACTTGTTCAAACTTTCGAGGGACAGGTGAGGACCTAGTTCCGATCCCTAGCGGCTAGATCTTTGAGATCCTATGAAGAACTTGAAAGTGCATTTATTAGACAATGGGGAGAGAGGAAGGGTCACCTCTACTACTTGACTGAATTCAGAGCCCTTAGGAAGAAAAACTTTGAATCAGTTTTAGAATTCACACATAGGTTCAATAAGTTGTACAATAAAATTCCAGTTGAAGTTAAATCTTCACAACCTGCAGCAAAAGTGACATTTGTTGGCGCTTTTGATCCCGACTTTCCTTTATTGTTGAGAGAAATGATATCAATAGATCTTTCTAACATGTAGGATGATGTGCTTGAGATAGAATCAAATATGATGGCATCAGGAAAACTTAAAGCAAAGACTGAAACTAGAAACAAAGAAAATAAAAAATTTCAAGAGCAAGGTGGACCTTCAGGGTCAGAAAAATCCTCGGGAGATAGAATAGAAGAGATGATTAGAGTCATTCGAGAACTTTCAAAAAATATCTCAAAAATGGAACTAGAGAAATCGAAAAGAGATAATTTCCCTAGAAAAGATTTTTGAAGAAATCCTGAACCTCAGGGACCACAGAAAATAATTAAAAATGAAGATCAAAAAATTCAAACACCTTTTAAAAGTGAAAACTACATCGGAGAAGAAGATTTAGGAGATTTTGAAGAAATCGATGAAGATATTAGTAACCTTAGTGATGATAATAAATCCCCTTATTTATCAAGATAGGATTATGAAGCATCTTTAAGTAAAGAAAGTACATCGAAAGAACAGGTTAGCAATAATATGACTGATGATTTCACATATCAAAATGTTGCAGATGATATTATTGCTGAATTACAAGGAAAATATAATTTGAGACCAAGAAATAAAAATCTCCCAAATGTTCCAACAAAAAAGAGTTTTCTGAGAAACGAAACCGATGAGGTGACTCCAAAGGTTGCAGATAAATAGTCTGCAAAAAGAAATACAATTGATACACTACCTGTACAGTCAGAACCAGTAGGAACAACCCCTGTGAAGACATAAGCTCCTATAAAAGAAAACAAGGTCACGTAGAACGCAAAATTGAGAATAAAGGTATGGAAATCCCGAATACCGAAAATGACAATGCTCTAGGAAACTTTAATTTGGAAAACGAAATAAATAAAATCAAAATTTCTATTCTCCTTGTTGAGTTAGAAAAAAATCCCGTATACAGAAAACAAATCGCCAAAATGATTAATTTTTCTGAAGATGAAAGCTAGGATGACGCTATTAACTTAGAGGATGACAAACCTATCTTAGTTTTTGGTCCTCATGTCAAAGGTGCAAGAGATACAGTGGCTCCTTTTTATATTACATTAACCCTGTTTGATCACCTTCTCCATAACTTTATGTTGGATTCATGAGCTTCTCACAATGTTATGCCAAAGGCAATAATGGAAAAACTTGGTCTCGAAATCACAAGACCCTATGGTGATTTATATTCTTTTGATTCGAGGAAAGTAAAATGCATAGGTATGATTAAAGACCTAGTGGTAGGCTTGGCTCAGATACCTGCTAAAAGTATTCTTATAGATGCAGTAGTCGTTGACATTCCCCCAAAGTATGGTATGCTATTATCTAGATCACAGGCCACTAACCTTGGAGGATCTCTCCAGCTAGATATGACTTATGCTACAATTCCATTTTTCAGAGGCCAATTCACTCATCTTTACAGGGAGACTAGGTTGGAATTTACTGTAGGTGACCCGAATAACCCCAATAATCACCCAGTTTATATTGCTAACCAAGATTTAGGAAATTGTATATTATATTTAGATGACGATTTTGAAGTAGATGTAGATGATAAATGTACAGAAGAAAAAATCGAGAAAAAAGAAATAGAGAAAAATGTATATAGTACTGGAGTATGGAAAATGTATTTTGATGGTGCTTCCTCCTATCTTGGAGCCGATGCAGGAGTACTACTTATCGCTCCCGATGATCAATTTGTTATTCCTTTTTCATATAGGCTCCAGTGGAATGTATATTGTACAAATAATGTATGCGAATATGAAGATTTAGTGCTAGGATTAGAAGCTGCTAGAAGGATGAAAATTAAGAAACTTGAAGTATTTGGTGACACAGAGTTAATTATAAAATAGGTGAATCGGAAATATCAGGCTAAGCACCCTAGATTATGGTCCTATAGGAATTGTGTTTGGGATTTAATCGAGAACTTCTTCAATTCTGTGAATTTTCATTTCGTCCCAAGATTCGAGAATCAATAGGTTGATGCTTTAGCCAAAGCTGCATCAACTTTTACACCCCCGACTGCTTTAAATTTAAAATATCATATACAAATGAGACATCGCCCTTCAATAGCAAATAATATACAACATTGGCAGGTTTTTTAAGATGATGAGCAGCTTCAAAAGTTTCTAGAATCTTTAGATGAATTTGCAGAAACGCATACCGATCAGGAAAATCAAAATGATCCTATTTGGATCATGCAAGAAGGTGAAAATTATAAAGAATTTCACGATAAAATTGCAAACCACCAAATGCTTGTTCTCAAGAACAACCAAATCCCCAAGGGTCTAATCCCTTTGGAAAGACTTTTTAATAAAGATGATATCCCTTCTAAAACTACTCTACAAACCCAACCACAGGAGGTTGAAGATTGTAATATAGGAACTGAAGATAACCCTCGAATGGTTAAACTACCCAAATATTTATCAACAGAAAACAAAAACAAATACACAGAGCTATTAAGAAAATACGAATATGTTTTCGCATGGTCGTATGAAGAACTGAAAACATATGACACTTCTATGATAGAACATAAAATACCTCTCAAACCAGGTGTCAAACCTTTAAAAAAAAAACTCCAACAATTTAACCCTATTTTATTACCTGTTATCGAACGAGAAGTCAAAAAACTTATGGACACTAAGATAATTGTTCACCTAAGATATTATGATTGGGTAGCTAATCTAGTTCCAGTTAGAAAGAAAAATGGGGAAATCAGATTATGTGTTGATTTCAGGAATCTTAATAAATCTTCTCTCAAAAATAATTATCCTCTACCTAAAATGGACCATGTTCTTGAAAAAGTAGTAGGGTCTAATAGAATGTCCACGATTGACGGATATTCAGGTTATAATCAGATTGTTGTCAGTGATCTTGACAAAGAAAAAACCGCATTTACCACTCCTTGGGGCACGTTTATGTATGATAAAATGTCGTTTGGACTAATGAATGCAATAGCTACTTTTCAACGTGCAATGGATATTTCTTTCGTTGGCGAACGTGACAAGTTTGTAGTCATCTATTTGGATGATCTTACTATTTTTTCAAAATCAGATGAAGACCATATGATTCATCTCAAACAAACATTTGAAAAATGCCTCCGGTTTGGTCTATCCTTAAATCCTAAAAAGTCTCATTTCGCTATGCAGGAAGGTAAGTTGTTGGGTCATATCGTATCTTGAAATGGAATCAGGATTGATCCTAAAAGAGTAGAGGCTATAGATACAATAGCTATTCCTAGGAATGTTAAAGAAATTCAATCATTTTTAGGAAAAATAAATTTCTTGAGAAGATTTATTCCTAACTTCGTTGAAATTGTTAAATTGATTACATATATGCTCAGAAAAAACAGTGAAGTAAAGTGGACAGCGGAAGCTAAGGCATCCTTTGCCCACATTAAGAAGGTTATAAGTGAGGCACCAGTACTAGCGAGCCCAGATTATCTTAAAGATTTTCTCATTTTTTCATTTGCCTCTGAACACACGCTTGTTGCTATACTCCTTCAGAAGAACGAAGAAGGTTTCGAGAAACCAATAGCCTTCTTTAGCAAAAGCCTCCATGATGCTAAACTCAAATACAATATAATGGAAAAGAAAGTGTATGCAATGGTAAAAGCATTGAAATCTTTCAGAACTTATGTTTTACATTCTAAAGTGATTGCATATGTACCCACTAGTGCTGTAAAGGATATCTTGATTCAAGCAGATAGTGATGGTAAAAGAGGAAGATGGCTTGCAAAAATTCAAGAGTTCGACTTGGAGGTTAAACCAACCAAATTGGTAAAGGGACAGGGTTTAGCTAAACTTTTAGCTGAATCCAATTTCAGAGCTCTTGGGATAAACAATGCTCAGGAGGAAGAAGGATGGATAGACGTGAATGAACTTGAGGACCAAATAGTCGAAAACAGGATCGAGGAGAAATTCGCGTCATCGAATTGGTACAACGACATAGTAACATACTTATTAACTTTGAAATGTCCAACTGACTTGTCTCCATCCAAAGCTAGAATGCTAAAGTTGCATGCGGTTAAATACTGTATTTCATAAAAATGATTATATTGGAAAGACCCGCTTGGTTTCCTCTTAGTTTTCCTGATCGAATCAGAAACAAAAGAAGTTATAGGTCAATTTCATGAAGGAGTCTGTGGAGGACACCACTCTTGGAGGTCTATGGCATATAAAATCCTCAGGGCTGGTTATTACTGGCCTAAAATTTTCCCAGATGTTAATGCTAAGGTACGAGCTTGCAGCCCTTGCCAATTCTTTGCAGGAAATCATAAGTTACCAACAATGCCATTAGTCCCAGTCAAGACAGAAGCTCCTTTTCAGCAATGGGGACTAGAATTCATAGGGGAGATTAATCCTCATTCAAGTGCCCAACACAGATGGATCCTAACCACTACAGACTATTTCACCAAATGGGTGGAAGCCATCCCAACAAGGAAGGCTACTGATTTAGTAGTTATAGACTTCTTACAAGAAAATATCTTGTCTAGGTTCGGCTGTCCTAAAAAGATAGTCATAGACAATGCGCAAGATTTTAAGTCTATGGCAATGGTCAGTTTTTTCCAGAAATATAATATTGTGTTGGGATATTCCACAGCATACTACCTGCAGGGAAATGGTCTGGCAAAATCTTCTAACAAGAGTTTGATCAGTATAATCAAAAAAGTGTTAAATGAAAATAAAAAATCTTGGCACTTACATTTAAAATATGCTCTGTGGGAAAATCAGATAGACACAAAAAAGTCTATTGGTACTTCTCCCTTTCAAATGGTATATGGAACAGATGTAGTGTTGCCCATAAATCTAGCACTTCCTGTGATGAAACTATGGTAAGACGAGAAGGAAGAACCAAACCCTCTCACAAGAAGGATAAACCAGCTGATTGAAGTTCAGCAACACAGGGATGTAGTGGATGAAAAGTTGCAGAAGTACCAGGATGATATGAAGATATTATTTGATCGTAAAGCCAAGGATAGGAATTTTCTCTTAGGGGATCTGGTTTTGAGGTGGGATGCTCGAAAAGAAGATTCAGGAAAAAATGGTAAATTTGATCATATTTGGTATGGACCATTTAAGGTAGCATCTTCTAAAGGAAAAAATTCATTTCTGTTTGAAAATTTGGATGGTAAGATCTTGAATGCCCCTGTTAATGGGCGTTTTTTAAAGCATTATATGGAGTAATTAATTTACAAAAAATTTCATTGTATATACCATCTTGTTGAAAATCTATTCTCATTTTGTAAATAAAATAAAAATTAATTAAGTTTTTACCCAATAATAATAATAATAATAATAATAATAATAAAATAATAATAATAATAATAATAATAATAAATAAATAAATAAATATAATAATAAAATATATATGTATATAATGTTTGCGATTGCTTATATAAAACTTATTAAAAATAAAAAATAAAAAAAATAAAAAAATCCAAAGAGTTATTTTTGAAATCATAACCTAGGTTTTCTGGCTTACATATTGTTGAAAGTCTCCTTTTATACCCTCGATACTGTCTTTCATGTTTTCAGACTTTCTTATCAGAGTCGGAGAGATTATGTATTAATCTGGAAAATCAATAAACAATTAAATTCAGTAAGGTCAGTTTTCATAGTTCTTATTCTCTGACTAAAAATGGTTATGTTTGAGTTGATTTTGACTATCTTAAGTTTCTTAACAGTTTGTCTAAGGCTTTTAAGCTTGCTCAAAAGAAAACCCCTAAAAATAATCTTTCCCTTTTTTCTCTATAGACTGAGGGGTTTTGAAAGTTGAGAAAAATTGGTCTAGAATAATCAAAACATGTTGACAAACCTCTATTATAATTTTTTTTTACATAGATAACCACCCCTGATATTTTAAGTATCACTGATTTCCCCCGCTTCGTTTGCACAAACTAACTATAAGACAGATGGTGAAAGGAAATTCATATTTGATTTCCCCCATCTAGTCCGATAGACGATGAAAGGAAATTCATTTAAATGATTTCCCTCATCTGAATATAAAAGAAACAAATAACTTCACTGGGGTACTGAACAGGCCTGGTGGCAATGAAGCAATATCTGAAAATAAAATTAGCACTCGAAGCGGTGAAAGGAAATTCAGTAAAAAGGGACAGATAACTTCACCAGGGTACTGAACAGGCCTGCTGGCAGTGAAGCAATATATGAGGTGTCTGTAAGGTTGTCATACTTATCTTTAACTCTATTCTAGTTATCAGTTTTTCAAAACTGGATATTCGTCTTAAGTCAAAATAGAGCTCCCCAATTAAATTTTAATTTTTATTTCGATTGATGCAAGCTGAAATTTACAATAATCTGTTGAGTTTCCTAAGATTCTTCTAATCATCTTAATACTAACTTAAATTTGGAATGGGAAGGAGAATATTGAAGAAGACTATAACTGAGTTTCAAGCAAATAAGAAATCTTGAAAAGATTTTCTAAGGTTTTATAAAATCTCTCTTTTTCCTCTCCTTTAGCAGTTTATCAGTGATAAACCCTTGACACCATTTACCCAATGAAGGCACTGAGTCTAAATGTTCTCCTCATCCCACAGGGAGACGAGGTCCCCAGTTGGAGCCTATGTTGAAACAGATCTTAAAAATCTTTAATCCTTAAGGCTTAGATTTTTATTTTTTATGTTTTTCGTGTTTCGGTTTTCTTAAAATAAGAATTTTGTCATTTCCAAATTCGCGATGCCTTTTTATCATTTATTTTTGAATAAATACGGGAAAAAGTTTACAAAAATATAAGTTTTCCAACGCTCATTGAAAAATTATTTAAAACGGGCTGTAATTCAAAATTTGCGATTTTTAAATTTAAACGTGAAAGAAATCGGGATTCAGGGTTTTCTATAAACAAATGTTCGATGCTAATTGAATCACGAAACCCCGATCCCTGATTTCTCGATTTGTTTAAGTCCTAATTAAAATCACAGATTAATCTAATCTCTTCTAAGAAGGATTAAGGGTTAAATAATTCCATCGCGATTTCGGGATTCGCGGTTCTATAAGAGCGCGTCTCTTGTCATCATATTTCCCGAAATCCTGATTTCCAAAATCTCGATTCATAATTCATGGTAAAACTAAACTAATGATGTTTTGGCCCTAATCATGATTATTCAGTTAATTAAGATAAGTTAAATCCTATGTTTAAAAGAAACAGGCCATCGCGATTTCGCGATTCGCGATTCCGTGAGAGCATGTCTCATGTCATCAGGTTTCCCGAAATCCCGATGTCCAGAATTATGATTAATGAAATCACGAAAGGGTCGAATCTCGATTAATCAACATGCTAAAAATGTTTAAATTTTAATTAAAACATCGCGATTTTGCGATTTTGGCAATCGGGTTTCTTTGATGAAATATCTTTCGACATCAAGATTGTCGAAACCCCGAAAGTCATGTTTTTAGTTTTAATCCATAATTAACACTAATAAATCCTCTTTCTAAAATGGGTTTAAAGGTAATCTTTCTGTAAGTGTTCATTAATGCTTCGTTTTCCGACTAAGCAAGTTTCTTGTTTTATTTGAAAAGCCAAGAGTGCCTAAGTACGGATATTAAATGCATATCTACGAAAATATATTCTGCATTAAGAGCTTTAATTTCATGACAGATGTACAATTCCCATTATTTTTTAAGATATATTCAAAATAAATGTTCAAACGTCTATGTTTTCATTTCAAAGCTGAGATGATTTATTCACTCTCTGTGACAGGTTTTCAAGTCAAACGCAAAACTATGGCACCTAAAAAAGCACCGAAGAAAAATGAAGAACCACAGGAAGGTGATATTATCTCTGATGCCACTCCACACACCATACACTCCATCAAATCATGGTCTCAAATCTCTGAATCGTTGGAGGATGAGTTAAATTCTGGAGACCCTGATTCATAAAATCATCTCTGAGACGTTGCTGAGTCTGAGCATCACAAGGTTACTGCATGTCCGAGGCTGGTGGCATACATGGATATGATCGATTGGGCTCTGGATAAGGTAGATATCCAAAAAAGGATCATTCAGAACGAGCAAGGAGCTATCGTCGACTCATTTAGGCCTGAGCACATTCAAGTAATGTATAAACTCTCACCAAATTATAAACACACCTTTAATGCTGAATTTTTAGCCGAGTTTCAGAGAAAGGAATGTATTGAGGCAGACCAGACATATCCTGACATGATTAAAGGTTGGGCGAGGTCTGAAGGAAATTTTAGGGCTGATTCTCATGGGATTTATGCTACAGCTTCTTTAAACGAATATATGGTTTATGTAGCCATGATGTTATGCAGACTTTTCGGGAGAAAAGATCCCTGTCACTTTCATGCAGACTGGGTACCCTTCTTAGAGGAAGTTTTAGAAGGACATAGTTTTAACTGGCATAAAATTTTCTCAGATAACATAACGCAAGAAATTTTAAACTACAAAGCAGCCAAGTCAAAAGGACAACCAGTGTCTTTTTATATGTCTTCATATATTATGGATGCGATTTGTTTTATGACTCCCTTTCCATTAATGAATTGGAGTTGGAGTGTTTCCTGCCCAAAGCCTATTCATAAATACCACTCAACCCTCTGGGAGGAAAAAGATAAAGATGTTTTTTATGATGTTTGTCATTTTGTCATTATTCCTATGCATAAATTATTTTGTGGGTGCGAACCCCCGCGCATTTCTGATGCAGTGATAGAAAGCCTTAAATCGGTTGCCGATTGGTTTATTGAGGAAATTTTTTCCTATATTAGGGTTTATGGCTGTTCCATTCCTCCTCACGCACTCCCAAAATTCTTACTAGATAGATTGGTATGCAGAGAAGTAGCTCATCAGTTATCCAAGGGTGGTATTGGGTTGTGTTGGCAGCCAATTTTTTTTTTTTTTTAATTACTCTAAAAAAGCTGCCTACACCCCTTGTCTCATTAACGACAAATCATCGTCGCATTATGCTACTAGACATTTGTTTCTTTTTTGTGACAATTGCAATCTGGTTTCGATTCAATTTTCACAAACTAAAAATGTGAAAATACCTCTTTCATCGTTTGGATTGTCGTCGTCTTTTATCGATTTTTCCAAAAGATACTTGACCATTGGTTTATCACATGACTGCAAAAGATTTTCTCAAACTGATGTCCTTTGGCCTACTCTTACCTTGATTGTGCATTTGGATCTATTTGATTACCAAGCTGTCGAGCATGAAGATTTACTGGTTACATTTGATTCTATAAAGGTCATGATTGATTTTGGTCTTATATGCTTTGATCCTTATTGCTATGAGCTCATCACTCATTGATTATATGAGATTTTTGGTTGCAATGTTTTAAAAACTTTGAAATATAAACATTTGAATGTGCAAACAAATGCATTGGTAATATTATAAGGTCAATTTTAGAAATGACAATGGTTTGAGTTTCAATGGCGCGTTGATTAATCATTTTGGATTTCAATTTTATAATCGATGTTGGTACATTGTTTTGTGAAGTTGATATTACATTGAATGATCAATAGTTTCAAACTATGCATTGGCATGATTGAATTAACCTTGGTGTAAAGCGATTGATTGATACGATGGATTGTTGGTTAATGTTGGATATTGTGTTGGATTGAACTGTACACTTGGCAGATGAGTATAATGTATGGTGTTGGTTCTGTTTCAGATAAATGGCACATTGATATCATTGTACACCTATTTTGTTGGTCGATACATATGGTATTAAAACGATTATGATTATAACAACACTGTACTCAGTCATTAATACAATGCATGGTGGTGGTAATCCCACCACCTTCGCACACATCCCGTTAATTCCGGTCTCTTTGAGCGATGAAGCTGTCAAACCCTATCGTTTTTTGACTCTGTGCATTGTTTCGTTCAGTTCAAACCCTACCATGTATAGAAGCCATGGCTCCTGTCATAAGGGCCGAGCCCAACGGGTGCCAAGCACTGTTGACGTTTGATGGTGCATATAGCGACCTGGAAAATCACGGGTGGCTCGCTTTCATAAGGAAGTTCGATGGTTATAACTTCACTGTGGCTCGACAATTTGCATTATCGTTTGATGGCTGCCTAGCCAAAGTTGGAGATGTCCAACTTGAAATCACTGAACAATTTCTCAGCTCGGCAACCAGCCTGCCTGTCAAGGGACAAAAATGGTCGAAAAGTTGCAAGGTAGATGATGTCCCGTGGACATTACTGTTCCAATCTTGTACAGTGAACTCATGTGACAAAGGTTTGCCTGCAAAGATGTTGAAACCCCGCTGGTATGATCTCTTGATGATTATCAAGCAATTCGTTACTTGTGAAGGCAGGTACGGGTTCATTTTCTTGTTTCACCTGTGTTTATTAATGGTTTTTATGGGTTTCAAACTTAGTATGCCGCACTATCTGCACCGAAGTTTGTTCAAAATGGCTAAAAGGTACAAGCGTAGCCAAGATGACACCAACCTCTTCCATTTGGGGTTTATTAAAATGATTTTGGTCTATGAATTGGGGTTACGTCATGATTCTTGGCATGATTTTCTCAGTCGTAATGGATTTGAAGAATCGAACCCTCCACAGGTGGATAAGCCCATGGTGACCGAGAGCAAGCCTACCCCTGTACCTTACAGTGTTTTGTTACCCAAACCTAAACCCGAATCACCTTTGAATTCGCCTATGGATGTGACTAAACAAGTTGAAATTGATAAACCCGCCACCAAACGGCCTAAAACTAAGACTGGTGCTAATGCTAAAAGCAAGAAAAATGCAAGGTTAATCTCTCGCATGGCGAGGAATAAACACAAACCCCCTGCCAAATCAGAACCTATTGTGGTCAGCGAAGACTATGATTCAGACATTGAACGATTTATTGCTGAAGAGTATCCTTACTCCGAGGGCTTGTGTGGCAAACCTCCTTATGATTTCATCAAGAACTTACCTCCTTGTCTACGGGATAACCCTGATTTTCCTGGTATTGAACCACCCCATGAAACCCTCGGGGAATCATCAAAACCCCCTTCTGTTCAAACTGTTGCTCCACCTTGCGATCAGTGTGGGTTGTGGTTGGAGAGATACTACTTGGATTCCCCAAAGTTGCAATAAAAAATTCACGATTTGGAAAACCAAGTGGCAAAGCTCACTGGTCAGAATGCAAAAGAACAACCCAACGACAAGAAGCAACTAACTACAGGTTTGATCCTATTCAAAAATGTCGAGTCTGCTACAACAATTGTCAATTCAAAATTGACATAGTCTCAGCATCTGTGATGGTATCATTTTCACTCATTTATATTACACTCTGTATACATATTTCACCTGCTCTGTTACATAAGCATGCTTCGCTGTATATAATTTTTGTCGTGATAAATCAATTTTTGTTATAGCTTAAGATTCGATTCTATTTGGTTTTAATTCAATGGATCATCGAATGGATATGATTGTTCAAATTTAGCTCGATGCTCTGTTAATAAGACAATTTGTTATATTTTTAAAAATAGACTGTTGCTGGTATTTTAATTTTCGAATACAGTCAATGGTATGAATTGAATTAGTTATTGGTTAGCTATTTTTGTCTTTCAACCAAATCGGATACTTTTCCGTTGATACATAACCAATTACAACTTATTCCATTCTCATTATTGTTTGAATTGGATCCTGTTCAGAGTTTCGATATTGTTTCTATAATTAACTCGATAAAGATTTGTGTTGATTATTGTCTAGTTCATGAATTCTGTCGATTTTATCGCGCCTCTGTCCATTGACTGTATGGTAATCAAACATAAAGATTTTTGAGTCGATATTCATGGAGTTTGATTTCATCTGATTGTAAAAGAAGCAATTTACACATCGTTCTTTTAACTGAATGATATCAATCTGTTGTTATAACTAGTCGATGACAGTGAACTGTTTGAAACTCAGCGAATGAGAACTGTGGCTGGATTCTATGGATATAGTTATGCATGTTCTATCTTGATGGCCTTCTATATTGGAAATTGATTAAATGATTTGGATCCTATACAAATCAATTATGATTCTCTTGTATCTCATACGATTTGGTTTACCATTGATTGCATTCATGAAACAATCTTGTTAAGATTTGATTCGATTTTATGTCAATGGGAAAAACAGAGTATTCTTGCCCTGTCCCAATTGCATTCTTTTTTATTTGGTTTTAATTTAAGGAATAGTTGAATCATTAGTAATTAGTTTTAGATTTGATTCTATTTGACTATATCTAGTCCTGTTTGCTATTTTTGACTAGCTACAGAATCAGAGGATTCTGTAGATGAGTCTGTAAAGTCAAATTTTTATTGTTTTTCTGATAAAACCTCCTTCTAATTTGATCTTTGTGTTCTATTGCAGGAAAATTTGAATTGGAAATAGATATCATGAGCAGTTAGGAGATGATATATAGATTTTACTTGCATTTTGTTTCCTTAGTTTAGGAGATTTTGGGATATTTCCCCCAGATTTTGTAAAACAATTTGCTATTATTCACAAGGATGTTTTACCTTGTGAGAAACCTAT
>JZKD02S1597937.1:180432-191624 GCA_000966675.3 Picea glauca
GTGCATTTCTGCTCCTGTGCTCTGCCTCCTTGTACACACCTCAATTCTTCCTCCACAGTGACAACAACTATCTCTTCTTTGTTCCGCATTCTTATAGTCTCTATTGTCTTTGTGCATGCAATATTCGAAATGCCTCTGCATGCTCACTCCGTGCCAAATTCCTCCACAACTCGAGTGCTCTGTCTGATCATCATCGTGACTCTTCAGCTTCTCTGGTGGTTCCTACCACGCGCCCAACATAACTGGGTGTTCTACTAAGATTCCTCAACCTCTCTGGCACTTGAGACTCCTCGTCTTCTTTGGCAGTCGAGCTCACCTTCTCTGTTTCAGTTACAGGCCTCAATGCTCATCCAGCTGTCAATCACCTCCATGAACATCTTCATACCTATTGAAGATTCCCAGAGGCTCTTCACCTTCTCTGTCAATCATGCCCAAGTGTCTTCAAGTCCTCTGGCTGAAACCATCAGTGGTTTCTGGCAGTTACACTGTGTCGTGCTATAGTATCCCTCCGATCTTGTTCAAATTCACTTGCACCATTGGATTGATTTTAGGGATCTTGCAATCATTTTGGCATTTCAGCATTCAGCAATTTGGCATTCGTGTGACCATGTGTCTCGACCTCCCCAGTCGCGATCCCCGAAAATGAGCTTGGTTACTCTAGCTGTTTCCTCCATCTCTCGCTAATGTAACCAAGGGCTGTGACCATAGCCTTATGCATAAGGCACTTTCACGATTTCACATTTCGTGAGTCTAGATATGAGGCATCTCGACTCTCCAAGTCACGATCCCCGATACCCCAAAATGGTGTGGGATCAACGGTCCCGATCAACACTTGATCTGACGGTTCAGATCATTTCGTGATTACGCATATCACGATTTCGACATTCTTGTGGTGAATGTTCTTGTCACTTCCAAATCTCGATCCATGAAACTCCGTAAAGAAGTCGTATCAACGGTCCAGATCACATCTTGATCTGATGGTTGCAATTACGTCACGATTTCACATATCGCGATATCAGGTAATATTCTTTGAAATCTTCAACACTCGATCCTCGAAACCCCGAAAGAGACTTGGATCAACGGTCTAGATTCTATCTTTATTCAATGGCTGTGATTAAGTCATGATTTTTCATATCGCGAAATCAAGATTTCTGTGGATGATATTACTTGACATCTCCAACTCTCGATCCCCGAAACTCCGACATGGACTGGAATCAAAAGTCCAGATTCAATCTTAATCTGACGGCTGAGATTAAATTGTGATTTCAGATATCGCGATTTTGAGAGGTTAGGGAACATCGTTCCTTTGACTCTCCAGTAAGCGAACTGCCGATCTATCCCTACGTTTCCTACCTGAAGATGGACGGTCCTCCTTCTTTCGAGATTTTGTGATCCCTCTACTCCTTGCACTTTAAAGAACGTGTAGGTTATCCTCGATCCAACGGTGGTCGGACCCTACACTCGGATCTAACGCTCGAGATCTATCCTCCATATCTGCGCGCTCCTCTTGTCTACATTGAGATCTGACGGTCATCAGGAATTCAGGATGGGATCCAACGATCACCGACACTTCTCCTCCAAGCTTACACATCCTTCTTACTTGGAAGAATTTCTAAGTGTCAAAGGCCTCAACCTTTGATCTTCCTGTGATCCTAAGTACGCTATATCCCTTGAGCTTTAGCCATGAGTTAACCTCATCCTTGGTGCACACCTATGCATTGCATTTGACTCTGTGCTAATTCCTCCTGGACTTAAGTTGTTCCTATTTTTTCATCGATGCACACTCTGATCCTGCCATCAATGACAGGCACATACTACCTAAAAAGCATGCCAACCATCCTCTGCAGCATCTTCCCAAACTACTTTTGATTTCCGTCTGTTACATTCTTCCTATACTCATGCCATCTTCACTGTTGTACTTGCCATCAATGACAAGCATATGCTACCTGTTAAACATTTACCAACAAGCTTTGATTTATTCTCCTGTTCCTCAATCAACTGCACGATCCTTCTGGCCATGAAATCTTTTATCTCTTGTCTTTGTTGTTGTAATACATTTTTATCTTCCTTCTTTATGGCTTGATATCTCTCAATCCAAGGTTTTCCAAGTAACATAGTGAACGGGGCATCGTCCTCAATAAATTTGATAATCTCAAAATCTTCTTCTATTGAAGTTCCATTGACTGTCGTAGGTATCTGAGCGAGTTTTGCACATAACATCATCAGTGTTCCTCTAAATAGTCCTATTCATCCCAGTGAATGAATCATGGTGCTTCCATATAGATTCCCAAGTTCTTTCTAGCATAATGTTCACTTGTGTTTCTTCATCGATAATACAGTCAATGTCGAAGTCCCCTAGTCTTGCTTTGACTTGTTCATTTTCTTTGAATATCTCTGGTAATCAGACTTCTTTATGTTCCTTCAGGGTTTCTTTCATCAATATTAATACTTTCTCTAATTATTTCTTGGGTTCTGCTATTTCTGGGGCTGTCCTAGGATTTTATTCATGCAGATTCATTCTTTCAAGGTTAGCAATCATTCTAGGGAAATCCAATACTTCATGGTCCAAAGATTTGCAACAAAGACAACTAGGTTTTCCACCAGGGCATTCCTTAGCTAGATGGCTTGGTTTTCTACAACTGTAACATAGGGTCAATCCTCTCTTTCTCTTAAATGATCCCCAACTTCTTATGTACTGCACACTAGGATCATGGTAGCTATCCTGCAAAAAATTCTTTCTAAGATCCTGCATCCATTTGTTAGTTCAAACATTCTTTCTATGCAAAGGTATAACATATCTATCATTATGCTTATCAGATCTATTCATATCAAACTTTATTTCATCTATTAATTCCCTAGGTTTTAAGCTAGGACATAATCTATCAAACATACCTAGATCCATTCTCTAGAAACAAAAAAAAATCACTTTTCTTACTTCTACAGAGCAAAAAGCTTCCATATCTAAGAACTTTTAACTATTCTTACCTTTATTAGAGCACATGGATTATAGATCTTACCTCTTTTCTACAGATCTGACCTCTTTCTTTCAAAAATTTTCACTTTTATTTTTCTTAGAGCACATAGCATTCAGATCTCACTTCTTTTCCTCAGATTTGATCTTCCTTTCTTTAGATATGACCTTATTCCTGGAACAAAGCTTCAGAGGTCGAGTAAAAAGCTGCACACTAGGGAAACAAATCTACGCACAAAGCTTTCTTTTGCACAATGTTTCTTCTTCCTCAGTTCCCAACAATCACAATTTCAGGTCTCGACAACAGAACCATTTGTTGGCATAGGGGCAGACCCAGGGTTCAACGCTCAAGAGTGCACCAACAAATCCCTAACTATCAGCCCTTTCGACAACACCTATGAAGCAGATGAAATCTCACCCGAGGTAGAGGCAGGGGTGGTTGCAAGACTCAGGTGTCTGCAACCTTAGCTGGGACACAGATCTATGATTATATCTTTTACAGGGCACTTAGCATAGATAATTCATCAGTATTTAACCCTTATTATACTTCGCAGACAACACAGAGCTTCGCAGTGTACACTCAGATCTACAGTATTTCAACACTTAACCATAGTAACCCAGATCAGATCCAGTAGATCAACACTAAGCATCCTCATACACATCGGATATAACAACTATATATATCTAAGAAGCACAAAGCATAAGTGGGTATATCAAATTACATAGCACAAGCAAAGATAAACACATTGAACCAAAGCACAGAGCATAACACACAGATTTATGTGGTTCACCCCCCTAGGGATACGTCCATAAGATCTTCTTCTTTATTATTATCTTCAAGCTGTTACAAGCATAAAGCCTCCAAAACCCTTCTTCGCATAGGACAAAAGATCTGCGCAGCTCGCTAGATCCTTCTTCCTTATGTTACAACACTTAGATTTCTATATCAACCAAATAGTAACTTGCACTTAGCCTTGCAAGCTTTACACAGTTCACACTGAGAACTTATTAAACATCACATAGATGCACTAGCAATTGCACTAACCAATCACATCTACTACTTCTTACATTGCCTATCCTTCTATTTATACATTACAAAAATGGGCCTAGACATGGGTAAACCCATAGGCCGACATCCCTTTCCCATTACATTAAACCAAAAACCATAAAAGGGGCCCAAAAGTGGACCGAGATCCTGTGATCTCTGCTTTGCCTGGTGCTCCATCTTTGACAAGCTGTCGAAGTCGCATAAACGGTCAAATATGACCAAGTTTTCCTCAAAACTTGGTCAAGGGCCAACAAGCACAAAGCATGAACAAATTTATCTATCTCTATCAAAGCACTTAGAAGTTAGTAAGAGAGTCATAAACACATTGAGACAAGCACATAGCATAACAATACAGTATTTACATGGTTCACCCCCACCCTGGGGCTACATCCACCAACTCTTATTATTTATTGTCTTTAGTCAATCGGTTACAAGCAAAGAGCCTCAAAACCCTTACTCCGCATAGGACAAAAGATCTGCACATCTCGCTAGATCCTTCTTCCTTGCGTTACATCACTAAGACTTCCACAATTTGCTACAAGGACCTGCACTTAGCTCTGCAAGTCTCTTACAGTCATGCACAAAGCACTTACAGACTCTACTTGCACTTAGAATACATTCACATCACATAGATGCACCACCCTTATATCTAGCCTAAGAGTCTATTTATATATTACAAAATAGGCCTAAACATGGGTAAACCCATGGGCCAACATCCCATTCCCATTATATATTCTCACATCCCAAAAAGGACCTAGAAAGGGGTTGAGATCCCGCAATCTCTGCTTCGTCTTGCGATCCTCCTTCGATAGGTTGTTGACATCCAAAAATAGGTCAAACTTGACCAGATATCAACAAAACTTGGTCAAGGGCCAACATGCCCCCAACACTCAACTGTGACTCATCCCGAGTCGCTCTGATGTAGGAAATTCTGCTTTGAATGCTTCGATCTTGGCTCAAACTGCTTCAACTTGCTACTGTGCTACGCACTCTTTTTCAGCAAATTATTGAATGACTGCATCATTCAGATGTCCTTCCAGGTGTTGTTATGCCATGGTGCTAACCTGCTCTAGTTCTGTTCCCTAGCCTTCTACCTCTGTAAACAACTGATAGGCCTTATCTTGTACCGGTTGGAGTTTCTGAGTTATCTCCATAAATATGCTCCAGATATTATGGATTTATTATTAGGTGGTTCGTTGCTCTTGATATCTCTTCATTCTCCACACAACTGATAGAGAGTTCAGTTGTGCCTGTAGTGTTTCTGCGTGCTACTTTGCTTCCTGGAGATGCGACTCTAATTTCTGCAATGTTGGGTTCTCGATAAGTTTCTCATTCATCTTAGCACTGTGATCATCAAATTTCTTGCATTCTAAGGTAAGGTCCTTCAGTCTATCAACTGTGTTGTGGGCAGTGGCTTCTCTCTAGTCCCTTACATCCTATGGATTCTCAGGCACAGTGCATAGTTCTAAATCTACAATGCGTTGTTGTAGATACTGGATCACTTCTTCAAGTTTTACTACTTGCTTCGTGACTTGATCCTCTGCCTTTACTTCTATGACAGACACAGAGTGAATCACTCTGTTGACCATTTATTTTACTTCAATTTTCTCCGTGAGCAACTGTTCCTTGTCTTTCTACAGTTGGGATTTTTCTTCGTCGAAATTTTCTTGGAGAGAAAGATTCTCCCGTTCTACAGTACTACATTTCTCTACAAGGACTCCTTGTACTTCTGTCAAAGCCTGGGTGGCTTTCGCTGTTTCCTCTTGTGCTCGTCAAAGGCGAGCTTTGACTGTATCAGCTATTTGGTGGAGTTGAGATGGCTCGTCTCCCAATTTTGGTGTTCCTAATGGTAGAGGCACAATGGAGACTGCGCGGCTAGACTGAAGTGCTTGTTGTACTCCTGGGAGCTCAATCTTGATTCTATTGTACATTGCTTCCTGCTTAGCCTCTTATTTCTCTACTATCTCCAGCAAAGCATCATTCAGGGACGCTATAATGAAATCGAAGTCATCTGAGGTGAGGATAGTCTGCATTTTTGTCATAGAAGCATTCAATTTCTTCTGGGAGGAAGGATTCGGGGGGAAACCTTCATTTTCTTCGAGGGGTCCTCCTCATCTCTAGGCAGTGTAACCTCGCCTTTATTTTGTTCAACTTCAGTGCCATCTATCTCTCTACCATCACCTCCTTTCTCTGGTGATATGGAAGTAGTCTTCATGGATGCACTATCTAAATCCTGAACCTCTTCAATTTTCTTCATCCTGCTAGGTCCAGGTGTATCCTGCGCAGTTTATGGACTGTCTATATCAGATATCTCCATAGGATCTAATGGAATGAGGAGGTCCATCGATCGCTCCTTGGTGATTTCATACAAGTCCTCCTCTGTTAGCTTGTAATAGGACTGACGTTTCTTCTTGTGCTCACCAGTGCGCACTGTGATGTAAATGAAATGGCAGTCCGCGCTGAATTTCATCAAAGTCCAGAACCTTTGTAAAGTATTCAGAGTTATGCAAGGCATGGAATGTATGGCTACCTTCAACTAGTTGTAGTATGCATGAAATACAACATTGGACTACCACTATTTATTCATGTCGCTTGAATACCATAGTGTGTTGAAATTTGTAGCCAATGGTTCAAAGGGCTTGATGTCCAGGAAGGTCGCACATTCCATCATCTCCTAGAAAATGAAAGCAATCAGGATCAATAGCCAGCTAAAGTGAAATTCGTACCCTTGATCCTGAGCTTCTCTGTAGTCAAGTTCTAATTGGTTCACCAGGTACTTTTCCCAATTCATTTGTAGGCCCTCCGCACACTTCCCTGTGAGGTCAACTACCAAACCAGCCAGTTGGGTGGGTCAGTTCTTGCATACTAATTTTCCTGCGATCAATTGACATGTGAGGCACACTGTGCCACTCTATATAGAAGCTACCTTGTAGCCTTGCGTTCCCTTCTCAACATCATTGTAGGTGTCCTTGATCCTTTGAGATCGAGCGTGATCCATTGTTTTTCTGGGATAGAAATCTTGTGGGTCAAGGCCTTGCATACTGAGCCCTGTGATCTGATTTATCAATGTCAGATCCACTGTTATACTACGGTTTAACCATAGATAACCTCCATGGTAACAAGACAACATCAATTTGACACATTCATTCACCTCCTGGTGTCGTCTAAAGTGAGGAATCTTCATAACGTTCAGTAGGGTGGACTATTTGAGGTTATGGGTCCATGACTGAGGGACGATCTTCAAATTATTTCCCTTTGTTCTGTTCAGGTATTTATGTGGGGCGAGCATGTTGTAAACTTTCTGGTCACCGAGGTTGAAGTCGCTAAACTTCAATGCTACAATCTTATCTTGGTCTACACAAACTGCGTGTATCCCCTTCGGGAGGTACGCAATGACCAAGGCATAATCAAAATATCTAGGTACGCTATCGTGGTTTACAACATCGCTCAAAGGTGGTATATAAGTAGGTAATATGCTCATAATCAACTTAGCATTCGCGAGATCATCCCTGTTCTTAGTTCACTTCTCATCTGATGGCTTAGATGGTCCGGCTCGAGCAGTTGACGAAGAGGATGGCATTCCTCTCATGGATGATGCTTTTACACCTATGGATAATCCTCTCTTCGACATGACTCTTTCAGTCATCAGGTCGATCAAAACTTCCTCAACAAATCTTTCTGCAACACTCAACTCGTCTGACATACACGCTCATGGTTAACAATCTCAGTTTTGGGGGGGTAGCTTAGACACATTAACAAGAAAGAGAGAAGAAGCACGATGATCATGGTATAAACTCAACGTAGTCCATGGGATCAAATTCTCAATTGGAAAAAGTGTTCTTGGTGCATGGCGCAGTGGGATAAATAGGTAATTCGACAATAGGTCGCTTGCAACAGGTATGAGGTCTTCATTAACTCATTTCTGTCTATTATGGCACAGTCTCAATGGTCAGATGGTGATTTGGCTGGCCATAAATTTTTTCTATCAGTTCGGAGCATTGATCTAACGGTTATAATGTTCCCCAATGGCTATATTTCTTTTCCATGGCGAAGTGCCATGTGTTGTTGTTCTGATATCCCAACGAAGCTCCAATTTTACAAATTTTTCTTCTATGAGGTTCCCTCTAGGACTTTCTGTAACTTTTCAATCTTATCCCTCTTCTTATTTATCTTTCTAGCCTTCTTTCCAGTGAGCTTCGTCTCAGTATGCCTTTTTCCATTCTAATTCTTATCTTCTCTTAACATAGTTACTTCGCACTGTTGAAATTCTTCCCTAGGATTTAGGGGTAGTATCTCTTCTTTGTTTGGGATAAGTACTTCAATCTTCTGTTGGTCTTCTAATGTTCTTGCAACTTTTACATCTGGGTCTCTAGTGTTAAATAGCTTCGATTTGTTCTCTTGTTCTGCAATCAAGTGTGCGATCCTTCTAGTCATGAATTCTTTTAACTCATGCTTCTGTTGTTCTAACACTTCTTCTTCTTCTTTCCTTCTGGCCTGGTCTCTTTCAATCCAAGGGTGGGCTAGTAACATGGTAAACAGGGTGTTGTCTTCAATAAATTTAATAATCTCAAAATATTCTTCTGTCGAAGTTCCATTGGCATTCGTAGGTATCTGAGTGAGCTTCCCACATAGGTTTACCAGTTTTCCTCTGAATAATCCTATTCCTCCTAATGAAGAAATCATAGAAGTCTTCCCTATGGCTTCCCAATTTCTCTCTGTCATGATATTCACCTGTGTTTCCTCATCCACAACATCGTCAATGTTGAAGTCTCCTTTTCTTACTTCGATGCATTCTTTTTCTTTGAATATCCTTGATAAGATGATATGTCAGTGGTCATTCAGGGTTTCTTTCATCTATAACAATACTTTCTCTGATTCTTTCTGGGATTCTGCCATTCCTGGATCTGCCTTAGGGGTTTCCTAGTTCAGAATCATTCTTTCAACTTTAGAAATCATTCTAGGGCAATCCAACACTTCATTGTCCATAGCTTTGCAACAAAGAAAACTAGGTCTTCTTCCAGGGAATTCCTTAGCAATATGTCTTGGTCTTCTTCAACTGTAACAAAGGGTTAATCCTCTCTTTCTTTTAAATTGTCCATAGCTTCTCCTGTACTACGTACTAGGAGCATATGAGCTAACCTGCAACAAATTCTCTCTAGGATCCTGCATCCATTTGTTAGTCCAAACATTCCTTCTATGCATAGGTATAACATATCTTTCACTATTCTTGTCAGATCTATTAATATCAAATCTTCCTTCATCTATCAATACCCTAGTTTTTGAACTAGGACAGACTCTATTAAACATACCCAGATCCATACTCTAGAAACAAAAATTTCCACTTATCTTACTTCTATAGAGCACAAAGCTTCCAGATCTAAAACTTTTCACTATTCTTACCTTTATCAGAGAAGAGAGCTTATAGATCTTACCTCTTTTAATCAGAAATTATCACTTTTACCTTTCTTAGAGCACAAAGCTTTCATGTCTTGCTTCACTCCTTCAGATCCGACTTTTTTTCTTCAGATCAAGCTTCTTTCTTTTATCATAGAGATTTGTAAATCAAGTAGAATACTGTGCACTAGAGTGACAGATCTATGCATAGAGATTTCACAACTTCAGGATGAATCTTTGCACAAAGCTCCTTCTTTCTCAGTTCCCAACAATCACAATTTAAGTCCCAGCAATGGAACCATTTGTTGGCACAGGGGCAGACCCAGGGTTCAATGCTACAACAACGCACCAACAAAACCCTAACTATCGACCCTTTCAACAACACCTGCGAAGCAGATGAAGTCTCACCCAAGGTAGAGGAAGGGGTGGTTGCGAGACTCAGGTGTCTGCAACCTTAGCTGGGACACAAATATGTGATTATGATACTTAATAGAGCACTTAGCACCATCAGATCCTCAATATGCAATCAATACCTACTTCGCTGATAAAACAGAGATTCATAGAATTCACACTCATATAATGTAGTTAAGTACTTAGCACAAACAAATGGATCACATCTAACAGAAGCAAGAACTAAGCACATTCATAGAGGTTAGATCTAACATTCTTATACATCATTAGCACAAAGCATGAACAGATTTATCTATCTCTATCAAAGCACTTAGCAAGAGAGTCATAAACAAATTAAGACAAGTACATAGAATAACAACACAATAATTACGTGGTTCACCCCCACCTTGGGGATACGTTCACCAACTCTTCTTATTTATTTTCTTCACTTAATCGGTTACAAGAACAGAGCCTCAAAACCCTTACTCCACACAGGACATAATATCTGTGTAGCTCACTAGATCCTTCTTCCTTACGTTACAACACTAAGCCTTCCACAATTTTCTACAAGAACCTACACTTAGCTCTACAAGTCTCTTACATTCATGCACAAATCACTTACAGAATCTACTTTCACTTAGCATACATTCACATCAAATATATGCACCACCCTTCTATCTAGCCTAAGCATCTATTTATACATTAAAAAATAGGCCTAAACATGGGTAAACCCATGGGCTGACATCCCATTCCCATTACATATTCCCACATCCCAAAAAGGACCCAAAAAGAGGCCGAGCCCGCATGATCTCTGCTTCGTCTTGAGTTCCTCCTTCGACAGGTTGTCAAAGTCCAAAAACAGGTCAAACTTGACCAGATATCAAGAAAACCTGGTCAAGGGCCAACAATGAACAAATTAACACTAAGAAATATTTTTATCTTCTCCTTTTTGTTGGATGATTTAGTTTTCTTCACTAAACATAATCATACTTTGAAAAAAAAAATGATTTTCCAACCCCTTCAAAAGATAAAATCATTCTTTCAATTATTGCTCTTAGTTCTCTTACACCTCCTTCCACTTTAGATGGATCCATTGACCTTTTATGTAGTAGATGGAATGGATCCCTCACTTGACATAATTGGACTTTAAAATATATCTAAATTCCTAAACCCACTCTAGGTCCAGGTTAACAACCTCAACCTTCCATGTGGTCACATATTTTTACATGTTACCTCATATTCCATGATAGCCACTTTAATTTTTTTTCTATCTACATTTCCATGTTTATAATCATACTTTTACTTTTCCGAATTCATCATGATTAGTTCTAGTTTCTACACAATTTGAAATACTACATTACATTATATATATATATATATATATATATA
>JZKD02S1597937.1:191670-207233 GCA_000966675.3 Picea glauca
AATGACCTTCATCAAATACAAAAATTTATTGGTGAAAGGGTCCAATAAGACATTTATTCTTTGAAATGACATTTAGTTACAACCCAATTACCATATGCAATGCAAAATATTATTTTAACCTTCTAATAAAAAGAAAAAATAGATATGCAAATTAATCTAACTAATTTAAGATGAGATGGATATGGAGATGAAATGCAACAAATGTATAAATGCAAGAATGCAACCTTACTCTAAATCCTAAAGTTGGTAGAAAAAATGAGAGTTGGAAATACAATTAATAACATGGAGAATAATCCACTACTATTATTAGAAATGAACTTGAAGCATAACCTCCCAACTACCTCCCAAAGTGAAATTATCCAATTACTAAGAAAAATTCCCTATCATAAAACCAACAAATTGAGACGAAACAAGATTAGTTGCATCTCATGTAATGTACCCAATACCCTCTGTGCACTATTATCCAATTACTAAGAAACATTCCCTATCATAAAACCAACAAATTGAGATGAAACAAGATTAGTTGCATCTCATGTAATGTACCCAATACCCTCTGTGCACTTTGAGGATATGGAGTACTTCTTGAAACCACAAATTTCACTCTAAATTTGTTCCTTTGGTACCTTTCCACATTGTCTCTTTACTAATTAATTAAGACATGAAGGCATGAAAATGGATACTTATGCAAGAATAATTAATCATTTAGTCAATAATGACACCATAAATTATAATTGCAGGCTTACACATTTTTATCATTCAATGTGCAATCTTACATATTAAATCATTCAACTTTTACCCATTCATCATATACATACACAATGGTTATTTGTGAATCTAAATTAGGGTATTACATTCCCCTCCCCCTAGATTTTTCACCATCCTTGATGCACATCATCATCATATACAATACTTTTTTACACCAATATGTCAAAACAACCATGGATATGCCTCCACATTGCATCCTCCAACTACCATGTTGCTTCTTAAGGGCCGTAGTGGGTTTATTGGAACTTTACTTGCACTATGATTGTTCTTGAGCATAGTGACTGTCCTCTCCAATATAAACACTGGTTGTACTTGCAAGTATCATTTTTGGTTCCATATGAAGCATAATCCCAATCAATTACATGGTTAGGATCATGCACATACTATTCCAACAATGATACATGAAACACATTATTAAATTTTGTGGTAGAAGACAATGCAAGCATGTGTGCAACATGTATTATCCTATCCAATATCTCAAAAGGAACACAATATCTGGTTTTCAATTTAACGTGTCTCCCCAACTTCAACATTCAAAAACACATGCCCCCGAATTTAATTCCCTTGGTATTCTACCTTTACTACATAACTCTTTAGTCTTTTATATGTTGCCTATAAATTCAATTGGATCTTGACCATTTGTTCTTCCATTTCTTTGATTGATTTTGGCCCAAGTACTACACATTCTACTAGATTGTCCCAACTAACCGGAGTATTACACTTTCTACCACACAATGCCTCAAATAGACTCATCTTCAATTAATCTTGATATCTATTATTCGAGGAAAACTCTACTAAATGCAAGTAATCCTCCCACTTAGATGGCTTATCCATCACATACATTATTAACATGTCTTCAATCACCTGATTGACTCTCTTTGCTTTCCCAACTTTTTCTGTCTATGATAGGATGTACTGAAGTTTAGATTTTCACCAAAACCCTTGAATAATCATTTCCAAATGTTTGAGGTAAACTTTGCATCTATTTTTGAAATAATTTCCTTAGGTATCCCATGCAATCGAACAATATCTTTCAAATAAACATTTTTTGTATTAGCTTCCTTATGAGCGGACTTAACAATAATAAGGTGAGAAACTTTGGCTAGTTTTTCCACAACTACCATTATTGAACCATGTTTCCTTGTTGTCTTTGGAAACTTAGTAATAAAATCAATAATTACCACTTCCTATTTCCACTCTAGAATTGGTAATCCTTGTAGAAAACCTACTAGGTGTATATGCTCAACCTTTACTCTTTGAAATTCCATACACCTAGATATACAATTGGTCACAATTTTCTTCATTCTTGAAAAAAAATATTGACTTCTCACTACTGCAATTGTCTTTTGATAACCAAGATGTCCTACATATGGAACATTATGCATTTATTTTAATGAAATCTTCCTTAATTGATAAGAGTGAGGGAGACAAAATATATCTATATGCATAAGAATGTCATTATCTTCCAACTTATAACCCTCATGCTTTTATTGTACATTCTCTTGCTGTAAGCCTTCTTTTATCTGAAGATAATGCTTGTCAGAGGTAACGACCTCAAGAATTCGATTCCTTGAATTATATTTTCATATATTGATGGTTGTAGCATGCATTGCATGTACCCTTGTACTGATTGCATCAATGACCTTGTTGTCCTTCCCTCTAATATGTTTAATTCAAATTCATATTCACTCAAAATTTTAGCCATCTTGTTTTCCTAACATTTAAAGTATGTAGTTCGAATAAATATTTTAGACCACTATAATCTTTTCTTAACTTGAACTTTCTCCTCATCAAGTAATGTCTCCACATATTTAGTGCAATAACTATTGCAATGATTTCTAAGTCATGTGTGACATAGTTATTTTCATTCTCCTTAAGCTTCCTGGATTCATAACAATTCAAATGCCCATTATGAGTAATAACTCCACCAATTCACTCTTTGCAATCATTTGTACATACCACAAAATATTCATTTGTGTAATACCCCTAGACCGAACCCCAATTGTAATGTACACATAGGTTGGTGAGAAAGAACATTTTGGACTAGAGTTCCTTTTTATATGTATTTTGAGGCCAGAGTGACTTTGTGGTTATTAGGCTAGAGAGCCATATGCTAAAAGGCCAGAGAGCCTATCTTTGTAATATGTAATCACATTCAGATATTAATAAAATGCATCACTACTGCAGACCCACCAGAAAAGAGAGATAGGGGAGTGGAACTCCACTAGAAAGGGAAAGTGGGGATAAGAGTCTAGGAAGGGGGATAAACTAAGGGAGATTAAACCCAAGAGAATATTTTATTAATATTTCCTTAAATCCTAAGTTATGAGTATATGATATTTTTACTTAAGTTCCTAATTATGAGGAACACATCACCTAAGTGGGGGGGAAAGTGGGCCCAAGGTAGTTTCCAACATGACAAGTCTCAAGTTGGGAACATGCACCTATATTGTGGGGAATGTAGTACATTTCTACGATTATTCACTCATTATTATTACCATTATCCTCATCATTATCTCCTACCATCCGCACCTTCCTCCATCCATCAACCATACCTGTACTTGGGAATATTTGGAGATATTTTAAACCAGTAACATGAGTAGTTTGAGTTGAAGAGACAGGTTTTCAGGCCCGTGTGCTATTGAAGAAGCGAGTTTTCAAGCATGTGAGAATTCTCTCCAAGTGAGAGAACTATTGGGAATTGTTCCCTAGTTCCAGGATGCAGCTACAAAGATCTGAGACTTCTTGTCCAACCTATTGTTGAAGCCCCGAAAGGGAAGTGGGGTAGTTTAAGGACTGTTAAGCAGAGAATGGGCACACTTCCTGGGGTGGGATAGACATATGGGGAATGAGAGGTTGTAGGATATTTTCTAGAGTTGGTACCTTATTCTGAGAATTTATGTTGTCAATAGACCTTAAACTATCTTAGGATTCCTTTTCCCTCATAGAGTTTTATCCCCAGCTCAAGGGTGACCTACTACTGAGATTTATGAGAAACATAGTCTATGGATGGGAGGAAAGTCTAAGGTCTGCACATAGTTGGTGGTTTATTTGCAAGAGATGAGTGTCTTCTTGTGTATTTTATTTATCACTAAGTGTTTAATTAAGTTAATTATGTTATGAGTTTGTATATTGTAATTATGCTTGAAATTTATAAGTTGTCAGCAATGCATTTACATTCAAATGAAAAGAATGTGGTTGATTAAGTAATTTAATGGTATCAGAGCTGGAATTTTTATGTGGCATAGCCCAAATTGGGGGTTGGGGATGATACAATGTAGTATCAGATCTCTAGTTTCGACACTGAGCCTGGATGGTCCAAGCTAATAGAACACTGAAGATAAAAGTTATAGAAATTTATTTTTCAATAGAATGTCTCTGATATGTTTGGTGAAATTACTGTGGTGGAATTGGTAAAAAGATCCCCAATTTTGGAACATAACTGAGAGAATTTCACACCAAGAGTGGTTAATCAGTCACACATGGGTGTATTAAGTTTTATATAATGCTAAATTGGCCATAATGAAGATTATTACATATCTTTCAATCCAACGCTTCATTGTCCATAGCTTTGCAACAAAGACAACTAGGTCTTCTTCTAGGGAATTCCTTAGCAATATGTCCTGGTCTTCTCCAACTGTAACAGAGGGTTAATCCTCTCTTTCTTTTAAATTATCCACAACTTCTCTTGTACTACGCACTAGGAGCATATGAGCTAACCTGCAACAAATTCTCTCTAGTATCACGCATCCATTTGTTAGTCCAAACATTCTTTCTATGCATAGGTATAACATATCTTTCACTATTCTTGTCAGATCTATTAATATCAAATCTTCTTTCATCTATCAATACCCTAGTTTTTGAACTAGGACAGACTCTATTAAACATACCTAGATCCATACTCTAGAAACAAAAATTTCCACTTATCTTACTTCTATAGAGTACAAAGCTTCCAGATCTAAAACTTTTCACTATTCTTACCTTTATAAAAGCAGAGAGATTATAGATCTTACCTCTTTTAATCAGAAATTCTCACTTTTACCTTTCTTAGAGCACAAAGCTTTCAGGTCTTGCTTCACTCCTTCAGATCCGACTTCTTTTCTTCAGATCAAGCTTCTTTCTTTTATCATAGAGATTTGTAAATCAAGTAGAATAATGCGCACTAGAGTGACATATCTATGCACAGAGCTTTCAAAACCTCAGGATGAATCTTTGCACAAAGCTCCTTCTTTCTCAGTTCTCAACAATCACAGTTTAAGTCCCAGCAACGGAACCATTTGTTGGAACAAGGGCAGACCCAGGTTTCAATGCTACAACAACACACCAACAAAACCCTAACTATCGACCCTTTCAGAAACACCTGCGAAGCAAATGAAGTCTCACCTGAGGTAGAGGAAGGGGTGGTTGCGAGACTCAGGTGTCTGCAACCTTATCTGGGACACAAATATGTGATTATGATACTTAATAGAGCACTTAGCACCGTCATATCCTCAATATGAAATCAACACCTACTTCGCTGATAAAATAGAGCTTCACAGAATTCACACTCATATAATGTAGTTAAGTACTTAGCACGAGCAGATGGATCAGATCTAGCAGAAGCAATAACTAATCACATTCATAGAAGTTAGATCTAACATTCTTACACATCATTAGCACAAAACATGAACAGATTTATCTATCTCTATCAAAGCACTTAGCAAGAGAGTCATAAACACATTAAGACAAGCACATAGAATAACAACACAATATTTACGTGGTTCACCCCCACCTTGGGGATACGTCCACCAAATCTTCTTCTTTATTGTCTTTAGTCAATCGGTTACAAGAACAGAGCCTCAAAACCCTTACTCCGCACAGGACATAATATCTATGCAGCTCACTAGATCCTTCTTCCTTACGTTACAGCACTAAGCCTTCCACAATCTGCTACAAGGACCTACACTTAGCTCTGCAAGTCTCTTACATTCATGCACAAAGCACTTACAGAATCTACTTTCACTTAGCATACATTCACATCACATAGATGCACCACCCTTCTATCTAGCCTAAGCGTCTATTTATATATTAAAAAATAGGCCTGAACATGGGTAAACCCATGGGCTGACATCCCATTCCCATTACATATTCCCACATCCCAAAAAGGACCCAAAAAGAGGCCGAGATCCCACGATCTTTGCTTCGTCTTGAGTTCCTCCTTCGACAGGTTGTCAAAGTCCAAAAACAGGTCAAACTTGACCAGATATCAAGAAAACCTGGTCAAGGGCCAACAATGAACAAATTAACACTAAGAAATATTTTTATCTTCTCCTTTTTGTTGGATGATTTAGTTTTCTTCACTAAACATAATCATACTTTGAAAAAAAAAATGATTTTCCAACCCCTTCAAAAGATAAAACCATTCCTTCAATTATTGCTCTTAGTTCTCTTACACGTCCTTCCACTTTAGATGGATCCATTGACCTTTTATGTAGTATATTGAATGGATCCCTCACTTGACATAATTGGACTTTAAAATATTTATAAATTCCTAAACCCACTCTAGGTCCAGGTTAACAACCTCAACCTTCCATGTGGTCACATATTTTTACATGTAAAAAGATCCCCAATTTTGGAACATAACTGAGAGAATTTTACACCAAGAGTGGTTAATCAGTCACACATGGGTGTATTAATTTTTATATAATGCTAAATTGGCCATAATGAAGATTATTACATATTTTTCAATGACACCCAAGGAAGAAATTATGAATTGGGGAGAAATTAGGAAAAATCCCCAAATTTTACAGTTAAATTCATGGGAAATGTGATGGGGAAGAGTTGAATTTAGTTTACAGAGATCTAATTCATGTGTATAAGGAAAACAATATTTTTTATAGGCTTGGTTGTAGAGCTTCCCTGGCGGCCACGAAAATAATTTCAAAATTGGGAGTTTTGGGGCATTTTTGAAAAATGAGAAATTTTGAAAAATTAGAAAACTTTGACTAGTTTTTTGTATGATGACATCAACGTTACATGGAGGCCATGTATCATATGACATGGTAGAGAGGTGACATGTACTTCCATAGTGGCAGGTGAAAAAGTGATAGGTGGAAATGACGTGGGCCATAGTGGTGGACAAGGTTCTGTCGGATCCCAGAGCCATGATTGTGGGGGGCGTGGGTCCCCTGGTGGTTTTGGAAATCACCAGGGGGGAAAAAATTCACCATAATATGCCACATTGTCCGACTGAAAAAAAAATGGTTTTCCTTTGTGTACCCCACCTTTTGTTAATATTCGGTGGTCGAGGGGGCTCGCGATGCAACCTTGACTATTGATCGACGTTGACCCCTCTGATCCTCCACTGTTGGATCCAACAGGTGTGAAAGTTATGTGCACAGGGAAAATTGGGCATAGGATGGGACCTGACCATCCCTACAACCCATAAAAATTTCCACATAGGTATCCATAGATGTGGGGCCCGAAAGGTAAGCTAATGCATGCTGAGAGATAAAGGAAAGATAGATGAAGGAGAAGGACAGGAGGTGATAGAAGTTGATGGGGCAAGGCCAGGTCAGAAAGGATTTGACATGGCCTCAATATAAGGGTGATAGGTGGACTGGGGGTGCCATTTCAACATATAAATCAGATAAAATTTATAGAAATTAGTGAATTTTTCTCAGACAATCAAGTGTTTTCTAGGTCATGTTTTTGCAGCCCATTTTTGGAGGCCTAAAAAACATTTTTTGAAAATCAAATTCATACAAAACCATATATCCTTCTAGGACATATATTTTATGCATCTAAAATGATATATCTTAGATAGAGATTTCTAATGATATAAATTGTTCGTCAAATGGATCTTGTATGAGGGAGTTACATGCCAAACAATGGAGGGTAATTTTTGTGTACCAATTCACTCCCAGGGTTATAACTTCCTGCTTCAAAATTAGATTGGGGCACAAGAGTACTGTAAAAAATATCTTGAGCCATAAAATACAACCGTGAAGTCAAATTAATATTATGGGCACCTAAAAGTGCATAGGAGGACATAGAAGGCACCTGTAGCATTCAATACTAAAAATATAAATTGGCCTAAAACTTCAACCAGATGTATCTAGTAGCCTGGAGCTCACATGAGGGTGAAAATTGGAAAGAATATCCAAAATATGGTCATTAAGTAACCCAATTGAGCTCCTAGAAAAAATACAAGGGAGAAGGTACAATGATTCATGGGCATAGCTAAAAATTGCACCTGGTTGAAGGGTGTGCAAAAGGAGAACATGGGTACTGGTTAAATGTCCATAACTTCCTACTCGTAAATCAGAATTTATCAAGGAATAATTCATTGGAAATTTTTTGGGAAGAGGAGTCTGTATTTTCACCCAGAAATTTGAATTGAGTTGTATAATTCATGGGAAAACAAAAATACTATTTATGGTGTATTTAAAGGGAAGAATGATGCATAAACTAATAGATTTGTTAAATTTATTATAATCTAACAAATCCTATTTCCTAGAAATTTTTCACATTTAGGGGAAAATAGATCAAAATAGGATCAAAATAGAGACCATAGGCATTGAGGATGCATAAAGGAGTTACAACCATGAAGATGTAGTCAAGGTGTTGTGTGTCAGCATGGGTAATGTAGAGACAAATTCAAATGGGCATGGAGAAGGCAAGGAGGAAAGTGTGAATTTGGTGGAAAATATAAAGAGTCTCCAAAGAGATGTTCAAATATATAAGGATGATAATGAGATTCTTATGAAATCCAAAGAGAAGCAATATGACATCAAAATTAGGTTGTTGCAAATCTTGGACAAAATAGAGAAGAAGGTGGATCAGGGAATAGACTCAAGAAAATCAAAGAGCCATATATATCATGCTAGAAGAGGAGAATATGAAGATGTTAGTAGATACCATCATCACTCACAAAGACACTTGGTTAGAAGAGAATAAAATAGTCCAATATTATCTCTTGTCATAAGGAATAAGAGGAGGTCAAGAGTAGATGAGCTACAAGGAGAAATGAATAAGATCAAGCCTCCTACCTTTGGTGATGAGCATAAGAAATATGAATATGCTAAGACATGGATAGTGGGGATGAGGAAGTACTTTCAGTTGCATAATTACTCCTCACAATTAGAAGGAATAATTTCCATCTACCATCTCAAGGGAAAAGCATCAATGTGGTGGGACCAATTTGTACAAGTGGAACACATTGATGAGAGGAAGGTTACTTGGAAGGAGTTCAAAAGGTATTTCCAAAAGAAGTACTTGAACAAGAGTTATTATGATAGGAATATGAAGGATTTATTTGAAATCAAGCTTGGGAGTATGACCATGGATGAGTATGAAAGGATATTTTTAGAGTTTCTAAAATATGTTGACTTCATCAAGGATGAATAGGTCAAGATTCAAATATACTTCAGTGGGATACCATCAATTTTCAGGGATAAGATATAGTATGATGATCCCAATAAACTGGAGGAAACCATAAGGAGAGATAAATTGCTCTATGATAAACATAGATGTAGACCAACTTTTCAAAAGACTTGGGAAGACAAGAAGAAAGGCAAGATGAAGCAGAGGAAGAAGGGGGCCAAGCCATCATTTCCTGAGAATAATTATTAGGGAAAACCATATTCCAAGCATTCCAGAATGATAGAAATAATGTGGCGAAGACCAAGGCAACAACCTATGAAATGTTGGATTTGCGAGGGAGATCATATGTACAAAGATTGCCCTCATAGAGGTGAAAAAGTGAGGACTGTTCACAACATACAATAATATGATAGAGTTGAGGACATGGGAAGAAGCATGCCAAGGATCTATGCAACCCTAGACAACAATAAAACTAAGTTTCAGTCTCATATGATTGAAGTGGAAGGCAAGATCAATGACCAACCCATTGCTATTTTAGTTTATTTAGGATCTAGTCATAGTTATCTAGATCCTAAGATGGTGGAAAGATTTTATTTTCTAAGAAGCAAGCTTGGGAAATCTTGTTTGGTGCAACTGGATACATGATATAAAAGAAGAATTAATGAGATGGTTAAAGAATCTCTAATAGACATGAAGGGAGTTGTGCACAAGGGAAGATTTGAATATCATACCATTGGGCTCATATGATTGTCTAATTGGCATGGATTGGTAGGAAAATCATCATAGTATCCTAGATTGTTATAACAAGCATTTTACTTTCTTGGATGAGGAAGGGAAGTTGAGAACATTACATGGTATTCCAAGGGTAGTAACTACCATAGAAGTTTTAGCCTTACAATTGAAGAAATGCTTCATGAAAGGATGCCAAGTATTTGCAACACATATGGAAGAAATACCTAAGGATAAAGTTCCTAGAATTGAAGACTATGATGTCCTAAAAGAGTTTGAAGATGTATTTAGAGAAATACCAGGGTTTCCACCCAAGATGGATATTGATTTCTCTATCAATATGATGCCTAGACCAGCCCCAATATCCAAGACTCCTTATAGGATGATTACACCAAAGATGAAGGAATTGGAAATGCAACTTGAAGAAATTTTGAATAAGGGGTATATATTCCCAAGTGTGTTTCCTTGGTCTTCCCCAGTATTATTTGTAATGTACCCAATCATTCAATATGAGTCCCATCAGTGTGTATGACAACTTATCCTACTAAAAACGAATTTAAAAATGCCCCACACACATAGAAGAAAACCAAGGGGAAACAAGCCCATAAAATTATAGCAACACAACATGATGATTTACCCATACATCTAAGAGCATAAACTAACATACGAATGAATATAGTAAGCACATAGAAAACACATGAAGTTTGTATATACATTTACACAATGGAATAATCATATTAAAAACAACATAACACTTATCTATTAATAATTAACCAACTGGATGCATACGATGGATGAACCTCCCAGCCATATGCACTTCTTCTCCAAATATTAACAACAGACCACCCCCGAGCTGAGGTTATGATTCCACAAGGATATATGGCCCTCTGGTTGTCCACTCTCCACACTCAACAACCCAACCTAGGTTCTACTCCTACAATAGTTCCAATCCACCAGCTCTCTCTTCCCCACAACCTACACAACCCAAGGAATGTACCCCCTTCACTTATCACATTCCCTTGGTCTATACCATTCATTTATCATGGCTTCCAATTCACTTGGTTGGACAAGAATATCTCAACTAGGAACTTCAGGAACTCTCAGTTGCTTTGAGAGTGCTCACATGAACCTTCACAGGGATCTTGAGCCATTTCCTCAATAAGAAAATGCACTACAGGATTAAAACCTATTTTAGAGGCATGTAAGCTCCTTTCCAATATAATACACAACCAAAAAATGGATTTCCTCAAGAATATCATGGATGGGGATCTTCCCAACACTCATCTCCTCTCTTGCTGCCCAAAATCTACATGCAAAAAATGTCTTCATTGGCCATAGGAATTTCCTTTTTCTCCAAGTCAGATGACTTCTCACTTTTCCCAATGTTGATTGTACTTCATCCCCATGCTCCCCAATAACTATGAGATGTGAATCCTCACACCCACCCTCTTACATGAAATAAATTATTTTATTTGGGAACACTCAACAACAAATAGAAGGTTTACACAATGATAATATATCAAGAATCTGGATTGGATTAATACCCATGAACAGAATCCCCCTTGGACCCCTCTCTCTTGTGGAATCTTATCCCCCATCATTTTCATCCCTCTCGTATCACAATAAATGATTACTACTTTTATTAATTAATTCAATGTTCATAATATACAATTTGGCCCTCAACCATATTAATTGGTATGGGATCTTTGCCCCAATAATATCGACTCACTAACCTAATTCACATTTATGCAATTACATTATAATTTGCGAGAATTAAAACTAGGGATGTTACATTCCCATACCCCTTATTTGTGCACTGTCCTCAGTGCACAACACTAGACAGGTGTATATATAATTACAATCCTAGGCTCTCCATCCTTTAATAAACATATAGGCTCTTCGGCCTAACATCACACAAGAATTCCAACCTAATTTTTTTTACATAGGAACTCCATCCCCAAAACTACAAATACATAGGTGTTTTAGCCCCCAAAATCATAAATACATAAGTGTTATGACCCTAAAACATAGATACAAAGGCACCCTAGCCCAAAAATTATATAAACCGTAGACATTCTCCTACAACTATCTCGATTTCCACCATCTCTCTTCCTCTAGACCTTCCCAACCCAAGGAATGTACCATTCTTTTATCATGGCTAACCCAAGGAATGTACCATTCATTTATTAGGGTTGACTCAAGGAATGTGCCCCCTTCATTGTTAAGTACCTATACCAGATCTGCAAATATACTTCAATAAGACCAATAATAAACCATAAACCATTCACCATAACATGAACACAAGAATATAGAGAAAACCCTTGAGGTAGTGTAACACCATATATTATTCCTTAAGGAAGGAATGCACTCCTCAAGCAACACTTGTTTGTTACAATGACAATATTCTTCACTATGTTTCATTACATTGCTTACACTTATTTATATAGCTCTCTCTATCTCCTAAGAACCTTCTAGAGAGCCTTCTCAAATTTATTACATCCAACTACCATAGTGGGCCTTTATTAATATAGTGGACCTAGTCAACCTTACATTGAATGACCACATTCTCATATATTAAATGAATTCAACTAATAATACATAACCACATTCCCATTGGGTACCTCCCTAGGTACCCCATATTACCTCCCTAGGTATACTACATTCCATCCCCCTTCACATGTTTCATCCTCGAAACACGAGAATAAACCATACAATATGATCGACTAATCAATGTAGCCAATTGGTACCAAGTACGACCATCCATCCATCCCAATGGAAGTCGAACATGATGTCCATCTCTTTCCTCTCCACCCTGATCTTGATCTGCATTATGTCAATGTTTCCATGGGATTAGTTCTATAGCTTGATGTCTTCTTATAGTGCTAGTAGGCCTCCATGCACCTCTTGATCAGTTTCCTGTCTGGTGCCTTGTTGGAGCATAAATGTGTTGATGCATGCACCCTTTCCTTGATGATTGTTGTGTCTCTAGATGATGTGGATGGTGATATACAACAATTGTAGGAATTTGTTCTTTTTTCTTCAAATCAGAAACACATTGTGCCTTTGAGTCAATGAGCTCCTCAACTTCTTGATTATTTCCTTTATGTATCTTTTCTTCATCTCCTTATGTAGACTATGCCTTTGATTCAACTTCAGACTCGATAATAACTTCTTTGCTAGCTTCCATGGGTCCATATTTCTTACTAAGAGACACATCGTGCAATGCAATTTTCTTTTTCTTGTACCACAACTTCACAAACTTCTTTTGCACATCAATATTAATGGTACCCACTGATTCTATCCAAGGATATCCCAAAACAATATCCACTTCATCCATATCCATAGCACAAAAATATGAATGCAACACATATTTATCCATACTGAGGTTCAAATATTTAAAAATTTTAACATTTTCACCCTCAACCTGTGTGCTTTGGATACTCTTTGCAGGAATTTGGAATCTATTAACCAACTGAATATTGATAAAATTATGCATGCAACTAGGGTTAATAGAAACAATAACCTTCTCCTTATGAATACAACCATGAACCTGTAATATAAATTATCCACATGAAAATAAACTCTTGGTTATGTCTTTATCCTTACTCTTTCTATGAGACCACTTGTCTAAAAGTAATTTTTCAAGTGCTTCCTCAGAAAATAATATCCACTCAAAATGGTGAAAGGATTTCCACCATCTGAGAGCATCACCTTTGAAACTCTAGTCTACAAAATATTTCCACTTCCCTTTCCATTCCGAATTGTGGGACTTTAAGAAGTATTCAATGCTAGGACCATCATATTTTTTGTGTAAAATACATCTTCCTTGGAAAAAATATTCAACAAAAACTAAAAAATAAATTACTGCAAAAAATCGCGGCGTTTTCCAGAAAAACCATTGAATTTAAAATGCTCATATCTTCACTTCCTGAACTCCGTTTGGGCTGATGTTTTTTTTGAAATTGGGTATTTTTCCCAGGGGAATTCAAATAACCATTTTTTTTTGCAAAATTTTTCTCGTAAATCTTCATATGTTAACCTGAAGTGTCCCACACTCTTTTTCTTCCCTAGAAAATATCTACAAAAAGAGCAAACCTTTCTTCCCTTCTTTGGCCAAGGAAAGTTCTCTGATATCAATTGTCATGTACCTATAAAATATCTGCAATTATAATTCAATAAGACCAATAATAAACCATAAACCATTCACCATAACATGAACACAAGAATATAGAGAAAACCCTTGAGGTAGAGTAACACCATATATTATTCCTTAAGGAAGGAATGCATTCCTCAAGCAACACTTGTTTGTTATAATGACAATATTATTCACTATGTTTCATTACATTGCTTACATTTCTTTATATAGCTCTCTCTTTCTCCTAGGATCCTTATAGAGAGCCTTCTCACATTCATTATATCCAACTACCATAGTGGGTCTTTATTAATATAGTGGACCTAGTCCACCTTACATTTAATGACCACATTTTCATATATTAAATGACTTCCATTAATAATACATAACCACATTCCCATTGGGTACCTCCCTAGGTACCCCATATTAGCTTTGATACCACTTGTTAAGAACCAAAGACCTGAATACAAAATACCACAATAGTACCAAAGATATTTGAATACAATCACCACACAAAATATATGGAACAATATAGAAAACCACCATTTTATTATATCAAAACCCTTGAGGTAGGGAAACACCATACAATGGATCCTATTATGGAAGTTATCCTCTCCTATTCACTTGCCTCTTTGAGGGAGATTCCTCCTAATGAGCTACCGCTCCAAATACAATATTTATCTTCATGTCCCATTACATTTCTTGAACCCCTTTATATAGTGCTACCATCACCTAAGAACATTCTAGAGGGGGAATCTTCTAGAAGTAGAACCTTCTAAGAAGTCATCTTACATTTATTATATCTAACTACCCATTTATTATATCTAACTACCATAGTGTTGGGCTCTAAAGATTTCCTAAAAACAACCTCTATGCATCAACCAAAGGTAGGCGCTGACACAAGTGTTTTACTTGTCACCTACGTAGGTTCTTACCTTCCGTTTTCAATACCCAGCCTCCAGAGATGCAACACCTGCAAAGGAACAACAATCGTAAAGGGAATGATAGTTGTTCTATTGAAAGGAACAATAATTGGAACAAAAGGAACAACAGTTGTTACATTGGGCCGAACTAATGTTGAATTAATTTCATTGTAGTATTTACCCAACTATCTAATTTGTCAACCCGGGGTTTGTAAACTGACGAAGCACACGCAAAGTATATGCAAGATTGAAGCAGGACTAATCTAATCTAATGTTTAAGCTACAACTGAAATTGAATCATTAATCTAACACATGACTGAAATAGAATCATTACTCTAACACACGACTTGGAATTGAATTAATCTAGTTGCGTAAATGAAATTAATCTAGGAATGATAAATTGTGTGAAGGAATTAATCTAGAAATGGAGAACTACATGAAGGAAAAGCAAGTACAACATGTGAAGAGTTAAATAACACAACAACATATGTGATCTCATGCCAATGAAACAATCTTCTATTACAATAACCAAATTAATCTTCATAAAAAAATAATAAAAGCATGAAAACCAAAACCATGAATCAAAGCTAAGAATCCCTTTCTCTTTCGAATCCTAATGACTACCATTAATGACTACTCTAATTCTCTAC
>JZKD02S1597937.1:207283-223373 GCA_000966675.3 Picea glauca
TTATCTCCTCAAATATTGAAATGGTGGAAGAAGTATTCGAGAATTCCTTTGAATTAATCCTTCACATATTCCTACACATTACAAAGCTCACACATATTTGAGATATATATGAAAACATGTCAATTTTCTAGCATTTAATCACAAATTCCCTTTCAATACTAAAATGAATAAATTGGAGAAAAATAAGGTGAAACCCAAGTATATTTATGGAAATGATATCATGAAATGTTAATGGGGTGATGAAATGTGAAGAATGATGAAGGGAAAGATGGATGCAAATATGACATTTCTGAGCCCCAACACATAGTGAGCCTTATTTAACAATATAGTGGACCTAGTCCACCTTACATTGAATGACCACATTCTCATATATTAAATGACTTCCACTAATAATACATAACCACATTCCCATTGGGTACCTCCCTAGGTACCCCATATTACCTCCCTAGGTATACTACATTCACTGTATTCATTCCATCGCACTACACCATTCATTTATCATGGTCTCTCAGGCACAAGTAACTAGGAATGTCACTACTGGGATCTCAAGGGACTCATTGCTAGGAAGAACTATTGGGAAATAACTAGCAACAAACTTGTTGCTATAGTGAAACCCACACGAGAGTTCACTCTTCAGGCATGACAACCTGGTTCTTAGAAAATGCAACTCACACTATATTTCACTCTTCAGGCCTGACAACGTGGTTCTTCTGCCATCCTGACATCTTACTTCTTCTATTGTACTCAACTTCTAGGCTCATGCATCCCTTTAACTATTATACAGTTCCTTAGGCAATGCATCATTTTCCAAGGTGCTATTTCACAAAAGAATTCCAAATTGCTACTACACTTCCACTAGAAATATGTATATTGTAGAGGTCAATCCATCTACATCATATGCATACAGTAAATATGAGCAATCGTCATACAATTTTCATTTATAAATTTTCAAATCTATTTTATACAGGAAAATATAGTTTCTCAAGAACAAGTTTTATGCTCTTTATGTTTGTCTCTTGCCATAGTAGATATTAGTGTTCCTCGTGGGCTTACATACCTTCCATATCCAAGATAATTCTCCTTGAAATTTTCTCAATTTCCATGTAGTCAAACAAATTGTCAGCATATCATAACAATTTGCAATTATTAATTTCTCAAATTTGTTTTATACAGGAAAAATAAAATTTCCAATGCATGAGTTTTTTGTTCATTATGTTTGGCTCTTGCAGTTGTAGGAATCGATCTTCTTTATGGGCTTACACCATTTCCACACCCAATACCATTCTTCCTACATTTTCTCAACTTTCATGTATCCAAACAAGTTGTTAACGTTCATGCACATTTTCAACAGTTCATGTAATGATTTCAGAATTTTATTTTGCAAGCAATTCAATCATTTCTATCACTTATTTATTTAAAAATGGAATTCAACTATAGGAATGAAACTATCATTCACTATACATGCATTATCATCTCACCAAGATTTTCATAATGAAATCAAAATTTACCAATAAATAAAAACCAATATCCCAATAGCCATGGCCACATCTACACAATGCATCATTGCATTGAGTCCTTAATACCATATATCCATGTCATGTATTGCTAGCGAGAAAATCCCCCCTATGGCTACACCATGGTTTATAATGTAGGCAGATCAATAACCGTTTAAAAGTCTCCTACTTCTCTAAATACCCCAAACATACCCCAGACTTATGAATGAAAAGTAAAATGAGAAGAATATGATAATTATACCTTTACTCTGCATCCAGTGTAGATCCTCTCACGCTTGATAGCTTCGCTTATTGCAAGCCTCCTCCCAGGTCTGATCTTCATTCACAAACAAATAAACAAAAAACTACAAACATATTTCATACATAAATAAGGGTTAGATTTTAGAATAAAAACATAAATCAAATGCAAACATTCGACACATCATGTTCTGGGATAGGAAAACTACTTCTTTTATTGATAATACAATGATTACTTACAACCAAAGTTGTCTACTTCTCATCGAACCTAGTCCAGGCTCCTCTTCACCAATCTCCAAGTGCAACTCTACATATCTTTCTCCTCTCAAACTTCTTCTAGGGAAATGGAATGGGTTTATGATGGAGGAAAAAGGTCAAAATGGGGAATTTTGAGGTAATTCTCACAAAATGGATGCAAATGCTTGGGGCAAGGAGGGGATGTGAAACGGGAAGAGTTTCACTATTTTTATGTCTAGATGTGGAATGAGACCCCAACACCTCCTTTTATATGAAAAAATGATGGTTATTTGGTTGGGTGATGGGCTATAGGCAGTGGATTAGTTGGGAAACTACCCAATAGCCCGTAATCTCAACGAATTCCTTACAACTTTTGCAAGTATACACAGGCTATAATGGTGCAAATAGCATATGTACGTGGGTTGTAATGGTGCAAAAAGTGTATGTACATGGGCAGTATTGGTGCAGGGCGTGTACATATTCAAAAAATGAGTTTTTAAGAAGAGCAACTCAGTGATGGCTTGGAAAAAATAGCAAGTAAGAGGGCCAAGTGCCAGGTATGCATGTATGGAGAAGTTTAGGGTTATAATAGATGACCCCTAATGTGTGAGGTCATAAGAGAATTTGATGGCCGAAACAAATTACAAAATATTTACCAATGTATGAAGCGAGTGAGCCTGGGACCAGATTTCGGGAGGCGTCATTTGCAAAAATAACAATTATCTCTCTGAGGTGGGCATACCCATGCTCAAGATGAAATAAATCATGGTTTCCAATCAAATACATTGCAAATCCATGTCATATAACTATATAATTTGTAGCCACGAAGAATACACAACAGATCTATATCTCAAAATCAAATATATACATGTATACTATCCATCTTCAAGAAGACAATGACGCCTGATGGATGGAGATGAGTCCTTCAGAGCTCAAGAAACAACTTCAAGATATTCAAAACTCAGGTAGGATTGTAAAGTGAGTGTACGAATTCACTACCCACAGGTCTTCGATGACTCACTAGGAACAGATAAGAGGATCTCGGTGATTAGGCAGACAACTTTATTTATTTTGAACAAGGACTTGATTGGACTTTTAGGATGGTCGGGCATGAGGGAAAGAGGAAAACTATAGAAAGGTCAACTCATGTTGGGTGAAAATTCCCTTGGACAATATCATGAAAGATGACCAGACTCAGGCAGCATGACATTGACATAAGTTCATGACGCAGGAGGCAATGCAAACTCTTCATGTGTTTAGAAGAATAAAAAAAAGGAGGAGGTCTTGGCATAGGGGCATACCCATGGTTCGACTCTAACAACGCACCAACAAGTCCTAACTACTAGCCTTTTCGGAAACACCTACGAAGTAGATGTAGTCTCACCCAAGGTAGAAATAGGGGGTTGCAAGACACACGTGTCTACAAGTAGAGGAAATGCAAAGTGTTTCCAAATGCAACACAAGATGATATAGATATTCTTTACCACTTTTATTCTTGCTTTATAAAGTTATATCTCTGATCTAACAAAAAAATGCAGTAACTATATAACAGATAAAAAGTAACACAACATCAATCACAAAGACAATAAGACATACGTGGTTCACCCTCTCCCTAGGGATACATACAAAAAACTGTGTTTCTTGATATATTAGATGAAAACATATAGTTCCATCTACGCACTTAGTTGCATATCTTTATCTCTTTATCTCTTTTTCTTCCCTCCCTTCGTACCTAGCTGCATTGTTGATCTTTGCACCCAACTGAAGATCCAAAATACAAACTCAATACGGTTCTCAACAACAACAATAATCAACCATGAACATCAACCATAATAATATGAATAAACCTCATCCCAAGTCCTCTAGACCTTTATTTATACATTACATGACTCTCATACAAACTTAGACCGAAGTCTAGGTGTCACAAACCCTAGATAAAAAACCCTAGGTCCACTTGACCCATGTTTTCAAGGCTTCACTAGCCTATCCTTCCTCCTTTTCTGTGGGGTGCTCCAAAATATCCTTTGGTGTCTTCTTCTGCTTGCTGAATTTTCCACGATCCGTCTTCTTTGATGATTTATCTTCCTTGATCTTCTCTTCCAACAACTAGCTTTTCCTTTACTTTGATCCTTCTTTTCTTCTTCTTTAACCACTTTGACCCTTCCTCAGTTTATGTGCCTTCCACAAATTTTGTACTTCACCTTTATTCCTTAATCTACACTTCCTTCCATATCCAAGGGCCAACATGCCCCCAACACTCACATGTGACTCGTCCCAAGTCACTGCAAGGCTGAACCTTCTAAATCACTTCGACTGCAGACTGCATGGATCAACCTGTTCTTTCTGCTCTGTCCCTCCTTATCTTGTGCAGATTGTCTTTTCTGTGTCTGGTATCTAGTTTCAACTGCACTTGGTACCTAGATCCTTCTTCCTTTGCTTTTATAGAGATCTGCGAGGTAGCTGGTTGTCACAATACATCTTCAATCGGCTCCCGTTCACTAACCCATCCTTTCATTCTCCATTAAGTGTCTTCAACTATGCAGCTCCACCTTCTGTAACATAGGCAACTTCAAATGGCCCAAGCCAATGTGTCCTGAACTTCCCTGGATGCTTCATGAACTTGTTTTCATATAATAGTACCAAATCTCCTTGCTTAAATGATTTCCTCTTGATATTTATGTCATGGTAAGCCTTTTCTCGTTCTTTTTGCACCTGCTGATGAAATCCTCCAATGAACCTATCTACCTCCAATTCCAGCAACTACGTGATCTTGTCTTGAACAACGCATGTGTCATCCATACTTGTAAATGCTGCAATTCTTAAACTAGGAACCAATTATTCCATAGGTACTACTTCTTCCAAGCCATATATTAACTTAAATGGGGTCTGTGTTGTTAACTTCTTGCAAGTAGTTCTATAAGCCCATAATACTTCTAGAATTCTTGAATGCCAATCATCTCTGTTAACAATGCAAATCTTAGTCAGCAATGTCTTCAAGATCTTATTGAAATATTCGACTGTACCATTCACCTCTGGGTGGTATGGTGTGCTCTTCTGATGGTTAACATTGAATTCCTGAGTCAAGGCTTCGATAGTTTTGTTGATGAAGTGTGTTCCTTGATCACTCATAAGAATCTTCAAGCATCCAAATCTGGTTATAATATCCTCAAAGATGAACTGCGCAGTTGTAGATACACTATAGTCCTTAACTGCTTTTTCTTCTGCCCATCTAGTCAAATACTCTATGGCAGTGATAATGTATCTAGCTCTTGTGTGTTTTCCTGGTGGGTTAATAGGTCCCACAAAGTCAATAGCCCATTTCTCGAATACTTTTAGTGTTAATCGCGGTACCAAAGTAATTTCATCCCTTCTAGAAGGCTTCCCTACTCTTTGACATACATCGCAGGCTTTGTAGTATTCCTTAGCATCCTTATCTAATGTAGGCCACCATAAGCCAACTTTGAGAACCTTCTGTGATGTTGTTTTCCCTACATAGTGTCCTCCTGTGATGCCTTCATGTGATTTTGCAAGAATCAATGGTGTTGCACCTCTTTCATCACCTTAGTGAGAAAAATAGAGGTGCTTGCAAGCTCAGTTGGATTTGTTGAGAAGGACAGCTGGAATGAAAAGGGTTAGAAAAAGAAATATAAAACAACAACTAAGAATTAAACTATGAAATAAAACAACAACTAAATTTATAAACATAGGGACATAAGGATAAAAGAAACAATTAGACCCATGTCACCAATGATAAGGCTGGTATTAGTGAAAGAAAACAACGAGAAGCAAGGGGACTATGAGTCCCTTCTTCCTCTAAGGGAGGGCTCTTGGACCCCCACAAGTAAGCTCTTCTTACAACTTTGAAAAGGAAAATGAAAATGGTGAAAGAATTCTTTGCTAATCCACTCAAGGGGTGAGATGGATTTCCCAATGCAATGATGCAAGTATACTTTTGGCAAGGATAGAAGAGTCCTCAAGAGAATAATGGAAGCATAACTTTGCTTTGAATTCCTTGAAAAATGAAGTGTATCCATGGCCTTTTTATAACATTCCTTTGAGCTATTGCTCAACTAGTTTGTAGTGTGTAAAGAGGCTGATTAGGGCATTTCTAGGTCTTTGACCAGCCATCCAGTTGAATCCAGTCCAGATTTGAGTGTCAAATCAGCTTGGAAGCTAAACCAGAATTGGGTGGGAGGATGACCACTCTCATAAATGCGTTGTTTCTCAGGTGCGTGGATTTTTGTGACAACAGTCACGCATCGTGTGCATGTGCGTGAATCTTGCATTTTTGTTTCGCGCATGTGCACGCGCGCCCAATGTCTTCATAGCGTCCTTCAATTTTTTCACTATTTGTATAGTTTTTGACCCTTTATGAATGATTTTGTGTTAATTCAGGTCCATGGATGACTTCATAATTGTTTGACGATGTTGAATTCTTGTAACCATTTGTGGATGAAATTTAAATGATAACAGATGCCCCCTGATGGATGAGGTTAGGAGCATACGTATAGCCTAAATCCATCAATGTTTCTTCTACTGAGAGTGCTATGTTTTAAGAGAGAGAAATAGTGGGATCATCCAGAGTGATCCATTGGAGGGAAAAAAGGAACCAGTAGAACCCAACCTTCCATGAGGTGTGTAAAAAATAAACTGTGTACAAACGAGGTAGGCATTCTCCATGCTTGTGTCATGTAACTCAAAAAGAGGAATGAAGTGTTGGTGTAGACAACTGCAACGTCTTCGGGGGAGGTTGTGATAAAGGCAGAAGACAATTATGTGGATGAACATACTCTTAATAGTAGGCAGTGATATTTGTAAGAAGTATCATGGATTCTGTAGGCATTGATAGCCCAACCAAGTTCAAAGGTCTTCGGCAAGTAAGAGAACTAACTGCAATAGTTGCAAAGTAAGACCCACCGTAACATGAGAAAGTGTTGACGTCAAATGTTATGGGGGTCAACAACAGCAGGGAGAAATTGTGGTTCTCCCTGTTCCATACGAGATCTCTCATTGGATGGGTAATGAGAAACAAGATACTGTCGCCCTTCTGGAAAACTGTGTTGATGTCGACAAAAAGGGGGACGCGACTCCCAGAAGCAAATGGCTTCATGAAATCTTACTAGGTGAGGTTAGGAAGTGGAGGAGGTAAATGGACGAATTCAAGATGTCGGAAGACTCAAGACTGCCCTTGGTTGGAGTATATATGAGATAAAAGTGGCTGCAACTGTTCAACGAGGTTGAGTGTCAGGGGGACAGCAAGACATGGGATAAGTTGTGCCAGAGGTGGGACAAAGTGAATAAACTCAGAGGGAAGAGATAGGTGGCCTATGGGGTACTCTAAATATATGGATGATGTTTTCAATGGTAAATGATATGTAGTGCCCCAACCAAGGGTGACATGGGTTGCGTTTTTCCAAAAAAAGGGGAGAATGTCGCCAAAGGTGATGACGAAAAGGTAATGTAAATGCTGGAAACAAAGGCGTTTGTACAATAAATGAAGAATAATTTTGGGATAAGTGTACAAATACAGAAACGGGTGCCCCAATGTGATATGGTTGGCCTGGGTAGGGCACAATTTGCTCAGATAACTAGTGGAGGGTGGGGGGCCCATGGGTGGGTTCTTGTATAAGGTAAGTGAAATGAAGGAAAATTAGCAAATGGGCAAACTGATTGTGGATGAAATGGAGGGTTCATGATACCATGGAGGTGCAGTACAAAAATAGAACCATGAAGAGATAATCTGGGAGTCCATTGGGAAAGCTACCAAAATGAGGAGAATGAGTATGTGGTTGATTCATGACATGATGTAAGACTATCGGGACTCCCATCCCTAAAGGGTTTTGAAAAACAACATGAGTGTCAAAAGCGCAAAAGGGTTCTATGAATGGGACAACTCATGTGGGTAAGAGTGCTACCAGGTGACAGTATCGAAGATGCAAATAGAGGTGTTGGTACTGCAAAGCCGGAAATGGGAATCCTAGAGGAAAATGTCAGAGGATGTGACTGGAAATGTAAGTGAGATTTAGAGGGAATGACTACATGCCAGTGTTGAGTATATAACTGAAGGGGTTTTGTTGATGTATGATGATCAAGTACCTGCACACATGAAAACCAAATACCCAACGTGAACAATATGTGAAGAGAGTCGAATATATGAGCATGTATTTGATAATTTCGAATATGCGCATGTGTACCTGATTAGGGTATGAAAAATGGTGTCCCAGGGGCTCAGGATGAAAAGAGGCCCAGGGACTATCGTGATGTAGATGACGGGATGTTGATCCCATGGCTGAAGATGGATTAAGAAATGGACGCCTGGAGCTCCCAGAATGGTGAGTGGAAATTTGACGAAAATGCCTATATATAGCGGTAGGGCCCACATTGCCACCTCATTTGTACTTGTTGCTATAGTGACTGGACGAGAAGTATTCAGAGTATATTTGGAGATTTTGGGAGGACGAGGCATCTGATCGAGGACCAACGAGCTTCAGGTTAGTGGTCTGATCATCCTACATAGAATTAGGGTTTCCATTTTTGGGCAGGGGTTGTATGGAGGGCCGTACAGGAGTTTTTATGAGTGTGGACCCCACGTGTGCGGGTGATCCGGTAGTAGGCGCGCACATGTGTGCACCTTCCCACTGGATAGATGCGCATGGGGGTGCTGGTAGGAGGGAAAAGGGAATGCACTATGTGCGCGCCTGTCGGCTGCATAGCTGCGCATGTGTGTGCAGCTAGTGTTGTTGGGAAAAATACCCTACGGACTAGCAAACTAGGGTGAGACTTGCATGCAGATTTTGACCGAAAAGAAATTAATTTTTTACCTACAACACAAAACTTAAAACCCTCTTTCACAGTACATGCATGGAAAATGACTACTAACCTTGTTACCGACGTTCGATGTAGATCCTCCATTGCGCTTTGACCACTTGCTTGCACTGCTCCTTCCATAGATGACCTACAATCAAGACAAATAACAACTATGCATGCATGATACTTCTCTACTCAAGGGTTGGAAATCAAGCATAAGTTAACGAAACCATAGATAATTCATGCATTGGGATGGGAAAAGTATTCTTTTTATTACTTGAAAATGAATCAACTTACAATCAAAGCTGAGACCGACCACCGCTCCTTGAACCTGATCCTGGGCTCCTCTTCTTCTGTCCTCCAACTTCTTTGCGTTAACTCTCCTTTGGCATGAGAAAAGGCTAAAGGGTTGGGACAATGGATTATGTAAATGGGCATAGTTTCTTCACTATATTTTTCCTCCTTCAAATGGTACCCCTACCCCTTCTTTTACAGGCTAGAAGGAGCTAGGGTTTTGGACGAACCCTCGGCTATGCATGGCCGAGAGTTTCAATTAACTGACCCATAGCTTTTTGTTACGTCAACAACTTTCCTTTTTTTGTGCTTTGTTAGGTACATGCGGGCTGTAGTGATCCATCCAGTGTGCACACGCGTGTAGTAATGGGTTAGGGCACGTGGGCCTTGACATAAGAGGATTTCTAAAGAGTTGTTCATCAGATGTTTTGGCAATGAAGGGATATAATTTGGATTGATGTCGGGTAAGCATGTGTGGTGCAATTTAGGGTTATAAAAGATGCCCCCTAATGTGTGAGGTCATAAGAGAATTTGATGGCCAAAATACATTACCAATCTTTACTAATGTGCAGAACGAGTGAGCCCAAGGATCAGGAACCAGGAGGTGTCGTCTGCAAAATAAAAAATGTCTCACCGAGGCAGGCATACCCATGTTCGGGATAAAATAGAACCATGGATACCAATCAAAGACACTGTAGATCCATGTCAAATAACTATAAAGAGTAGCCACGAATAATACACAATGGAGCTACATCTCAAAATCAGAAAGATATACATATAGAGTACCCATCTTCGAGAAGCTGATTCGACCTGATGGATGTACTTCAGAGCTCGAGCAACAACTTCAAAATCTTCTAAAACTCGGCTAGGAGTGTAATATGAGTGTACGACTGCATTACTCAGAGGTATTCGATGGCTCATCGATTATGGACTTGATAATCTTGATAATCGGACTGAAGGCTTCAGTGATTTTGAACAAGGACTTGATTGGATGGTCAGGATGGTCGGGTATGCAGACAAGAGACATATTGCAGAGATGCCGACTTAGGCTTAGTGACAAACTTCCCTTGGACAATAGCACGACAAGTGATAAGACTTAGGCAACATATATGTTAATCATAAGTCTATGAAGCAGGAGGCAATGCAAACTCTTCATATGCTTGGAAGAGTAACCAAACGGTGGAGGACACAACTCTATATAGCAAGAAAAGCTTCCTAAGATCATACTAAATCCCATAGTCTGATGATCAAATGGACAGATGTGCTTTATCCAAGGGCGACTCATTATGCTGCCAATAAAGAAAATACTTTTCCCATCCTCTTTTTGGGGTATATTTAATTTTTTTGTTCTTTTTTATAATTTTTGAAAAAGAATTGTGTTACAATGGAGGAACGAGTACTGCAAACATACAAGCTCAAGGCACAAGGACAAGACTGATGTTCTGGTAAAATGATACTCGGGAAAAATTCTCCGACGGCCAAAGGTGTTAAGATGCAGAAGCAAACTGACACAAGGATGGTGGATAAGGTATGCAAATGCGGTTGATAGAACACACAATGGTAACGTCCTTCGATGTAAGTTTAACTAGCCCAAAGAAGGTAAGCTCAGTGGTTTTTCATATTTAGAGAGTCTGAAAAAGCATAAAAGGAGACTCTGTTGGGGTACCTTTTTCGACAATAGTATAGTCGGTTCAAAAAAGGGATAAACTAGCACCGATTAGACGTCAATTCAGAACCATTTTAATAAGTGTGACAAGGACAAGATCACTCGACTATTTTTTCACTTCTAAGGAGTCTAAAAAAAGCTTAACTATGGACTCCGTCAGGAATATTCTTCTAGACCAATTTAACGAGTGTGAAAGAATAATGTCACTCGACGATCTTTTCAATTTTAGGGAGTCTGAAAAGAGCTTAACTATGGACTCCATGGGGGTTTCTTTTTTGTAAATTTAGTCCCTCAAGCCCGAAAAAGGAATAAAATTATACCTGAGAGTACTCTTCTAAAGAATGGTAATTCGATAGAGTATACCTTTGTTCGTACAGTTGATCGTCCGGACCGAAAAAGAGGTAAACTACCACCGGACAGACGTGACTTCAAATTTCAGTTGAACGAGCGTCAAAGGTCACAAGATCGCTCGACAATCTTTTCATTTTTAGAGGGTCTGAAAAGGGCTTAAAAGGAGACCCGTTATTTTTTGGGAGTCCTGAGGGTGAGACAAAGAGTGAAAAAGACTCATGCAAATGAGGCTCAAACTCATATTAAGGAAAGACTACACGGACTCCTGAGCCTACAGTGTTTTTAGAAACAACATGGACACGATAATGCAACCAGAAACTACCTAGGGCATCCATGTTCTGGTAAGCTCTACCACCAAGTCGCGACACTTCTAGAGAAGAGATGATGGTTCCATGTCACAACCTGATGGGATCGATACTATAGCATAATAAAAAGGCAACGAGATGAAAAATTTGGGGTGGTATCCTAACCTATATGCTCAAGTTGAAAACAATTTTTTTTTTTATGGACCGTCAATATTTTTTCGAAACCTAAAAAATTGTTCCAATACCTGATCAAATCCCTCCCATATAACTCTTAGATCACTCTAAATGGTTTTTGGTATAAAGAAACTGATAAGGGGGGCCAAAAAAGTGACAAAAAGAGGCCAAAAAGTCTATAAATAGAAGCTGGCAGCTCATTATCACCATTGCTGATTTGGAAATTGACTCTGGAGCCAAAAGACCCCCTTTGCCAAAGATAGTGATTCCAGGAGCTACAGTGGATGAAACGAACTTCTGCTTGGACCAAGTAAGTAGAAACTCCCTTATCTAGTTATTCAATACTTCAATTTAGTCATTTAGTGTATTTTTTGGGTGGTTGTCGACCTTAAAAGGGTCGGCCCTAGGTACACGCGGGATTTCTTTGGACAGGCTGCGTGTACAAGTGGGTAGAGTAAAGTTTGCCTGTGTGTACACATGAATGTCACCTCTACATACCGCGTGTACCCCCCTTTTTTTGATGAAAAAGTAAAAAAAGTAAGTATTGACCCTCCTTTACCTTGTTGTGTTGGCAGGACGTATGTCCAGTGGAGGGAAAGGGAGCATGATGCAATCAGTGAGTTGGTTTCTGTAGATCCAAATGTTGTGGTCGTGTTAATGCAATGCAATTTACTCAAATTCTTTCTATGTCCGTTTATGAGAGTGCAACCAAGGCTACTGAATGCCTTGATTGATTACTGGCATCCTGATGTAGAGGCATTTATGCTAGAGGGGCAATCATTGGTGCCCACCACCGAGGATATTTACTTTCTGACTGGCCTCTCAAGGAGAGGGGAACCAGTCAAATTCCATACATCTCCTGTAGGGCCGAGCAAGATATTGGAGTTGATAGTTGAGAACTGTGAGGCTGGGACCGAATGTGCGAGCTCCCAGGTACCCATTAGCAATATTACAAACTTAGCGCTACAGACTATATTGTTACTGATTGGGTGGATTACCGGCTCAACAACCATGCATCAGGCTTCACACGCACAGATGAACTATGCCATCCAGTGCATGAATGCACAAATGTTTGACTGGAGTACCACACTACTTGAGTGCATGAAGAGGCAATTGACAGATTGTCGACAATGGACACAGAGGAACTTCGGGTTCGGGACCATCTTGTGTTCGTTCTTTTTTGAGAGAGTTCTAAGTTTCAGTCCTCGGGTTGTAGTACGAAGACATCTGGCCTCTTTCCCTGCAGTGTGTAGATGGGTAGTGTTACTGCCGTGACAGGGTGGTGGAAGGACCCTTGAGTCCTTCGATGATGACTTCTTTGCTTGGTTGTCACAACAAATCCCTGTTATCAAGGACTAACCGTATGCAAGGATAGATTTCTCTAGAGATCCAGAGATACACGTGCCTCCTGGTGAGGAGCGAGGGGAGATGGGTAAGTCTCCACCATTGTAGTTTTTTTGTTTTCATATGTAATTTTTATGTATTTTTGTTATATATATCATTTTTTTGTATGCCAGAGTATTTGACGGGTAAACGTTTGTTGTATGTAGATGTGGGACCTGTGCGACCTGCCGATTATCCATGGAACAGGCGTCACCCATGGCTGCCACCGTTGGGGAAGTAGTAGTAGCAGGGAACCTCCCAACAGGAGAGGCCAAGAGGGTCCTTCGGCGAATTGAGCGAAACTTCATTGTGCTCACTCGCACAGTCTCGATGGCAGAGATAGAGGACTTGCCGCCATCCATGCAACCTCATGTTGTGGGGGAACCTCAGACATGGGTCCGATTGTTTAGGCATTTAGCCCATGCTATGGATGATTATAATAGGGCCCATAGGCCCTGAACAGACTTTAGACTTTTTATGTGCCACGAGCACCTATTTGTATATATTTTTTGAGGGCATAAGCCCAGTGACTCGTTACTATTCCCATTTTTGAGGTGCTTGCATCCATCTATGTACTCTAGTTATTTTATGATGTTTATATATGGTTTTTTTATTTTTTGTGTCTTATGGATTATGTGTGAAAAAATGTATGTACATGTTTATGTACATGGTCTTTTTATATGTGGGAAAGATGGCAATCTAAAATTTGATTAGCTAGAGTATCTGTAATTTGGTTTAATCTCCTAGGAACATGAAAATATGTAATATAATCAAAGTTTCATTCTAAGAGATGCACCCTAAGGAATTGTCGGTGTAAAGTTGGATCATGAACCCGGTATACTCTGTTTAGCTGCGACACAACCAGTTGAGTGTCGAGATAGACCCGGAGATGAGAGATACCCAATGAGAAGGCATCATGAAGAAACTCAATAACTGCACTATACTCGATGACATTATTTGTGGTGTCACCCAAGAATTTACCTCTGGAAGATAACAACTGACCCTGGGGTGTAAAGATTACCCAAGCTACGGAGACAAGCCTCTGCGTGTGTCGACTAGCACCGTATGCATATCCAATGAACACCTCGGACTCACTTGACATCTGCCATATTGACGGAAGATAACATCAATGACACGTTCATAACACTTTAAAAGAAAACTTAAAAAGTAATAGTACAAATACTATACATATGTTACAAAACGTTACCCACAGTGACCTATCTATGAGTAATACTTATTGAGGTAGAGCCCATTTCTAGGCTTCGCCAATGCATTCCCTTCAAAATCAACCAAACAATAAGCACCCTTTTTTAATACCTCTTTGATAATGAAGGGTCCGAACCACATGGGTTTAAACTTTCCTGCCCCTAGGGGGTCCTTGTCTTGGTCATAGACCAGGACAAGGTCACCTTCATAGAAAATCTGAGGATGAACGGACCTATCATATTGACACTTGACCTTATGTTTGTGAGCCTTGTTGGCCAGGACCGCATCGCGATGCTGCTGATCAAGCTACTCAAGGTATACTCACCGTTCTTCAAGTGGAGAAGTGTCTGGCAATAACTGTACTGCCAATTTCAGAGATGGGATTTGACATTCAATGGGCAAGACTGCCTCGAACCCGTAAACAAGTTGAAAAGGTGAGAAACCAGTTGCAGTCTTAACAGATGTTCAGTAAGCCCATAATGCCGAGTATAACATCAAATTCCAATTTGACTTGGCTGAGTTGATAGTTCACTGTAAAATCGTCTTAAGAGTTTTGTTTACAGCTTCCACCTACCCATTGGCTTGGGGATAGTAAGGTGATGAATGTTCTTTCTGTAACCCAAGATTTGATGTTAATTTGGTCATCATTTGGTTTTAAAAGTGACTTCCATGGTCAGTGACAATCTCTCTCGAGATTCCAAACCTTGCTATGATCTAGTTGAATAAGAAGAGAGTTGTAGTCTCTCCATCATCTTTAAACGTTGGCATAGCTTCGACCCACTTAGTGAAGTAGTCGACAACTACGATGATATAGTGGTTCCCCCTTGCTGATGGGGGGTTGCATGTAGTGTAATCAATCCCCCACTTAGTGAAGGGACCAACTATGATGACAGGAAACATAGGAGCGGGATGTGTGCTCATCTTCCGAGAGAAGACTTGGCATGGATGGCACTTCTTGACCGATTTGATACAATCTTTGATAAGTGTCAGCCCGAAGTAACCTGCTCGTAGAATCTTTTGGGCTATTTCCAACCATGATAAATGACCACCACAAGCTCTAGTGTGGCAACCGTTGAGCACTATGATGGCCTCCTCATGAGTGAGACATAGACGCAAGATGCAGTCTACACCTCTTCGATACAATGTATCATCGAGTATGAGATAATTCTTAGCCTAATGGCATATTCACCGACTCTCGTCACGAGAAGCAGAGGTGGGGCACTTCAAAGTCTAGAGATAGAAAAGTATATCTTTGTACTAGGGGTCTGAAGATGCAATAAAAAACATATCCCCCCGGATAGGCGATTCCTCAGGCACAACGTCACCTGACTCAACCGGAAGTTCCGAAATAAGATCTGCGAAGACCAATGACTTTTTGGACTTTGTTGAAATGAAGTCTAAGTCAAATTATTAGAGGATGACTATCCACCTACTGATTTTTCCACCTATAACTCATCGTGTCAACATGTACTGGAATGGATTCACGACAACAATGATGGTGGTCTTGCAAAATAGAACATAGTGACGGAACCATTGAACAACATGAACTGCTGCCAACACAATTTTTTTTGAGATGGGAATAATTAAGTTCTATTCCTACAAGGCCTTGGCTCAGGTAATAGATCACGTATTTTGAAAACAAATCGTCTTCTTGAACTAAAACCATGCCTATGGTTGACTCTGCGGCAGCTAGATATAATAAGAAATCTTTGTTATAGTTAGGTGGTTGTAGCAGAGGTGCAGTTGTGAGGGTGTGTTTTAATGCATCGAAAGAGCGTTGAGCAGCTTCGTCCCAAAAAAAAAGAGTGTCTTTCTTTAGTAAATGCATAAATCCCTTGGTGATTTCGGCATAGTCGGCGATGAAGCGTCGTAAGAAGTTCACCTTGCCTTGTAGACTCTGAAGTTGTAAGATTGTG
>JZKD02S1597937.1:256455-279461 GCA_000966675.3 Picea glauca
AGGTGAAATTTGAACACCAGTGGGCTAGAGAATTTGCAGTAAAGTGATTCATGAATAGTAGATGTGGACCTCAGACTCCAAAATGGTACAAAGTTCATCCAGACTGTCAACATCAAAGAATATTAAATAAAGTGACTAGGGAAGACTAAAAACAATGGGTCAATATCATCAGTGTAAAGAAAAAATAGATTCCAGCAATGCCAAAGTTCCAGAACAAAGGAAGTACAACTCAATCTGCAGACAAGTCAGAATGGTCTTGTTCAATTCCACCAAGAGTTTTAACCTGCCTGTGAACAATGTGAAGTCACTAGGTAGGAACCAGTTAATGATGATGAAGGCTGGAATTTCTACATAGTATAAAGTTTCCATCATACAAGCTTGAACAACAATATAATATTCTTTTTGTGCACCTAATCAAAAGCACAGTTTCTTGGTTTCCAAAGGATGGCTATTTGATTCAATTTTGGGATAATCCGATACTTGGAAATCCTCCTCTCAAACTCAATCACACCTTATTCCCTCTTCATAGATGATGTAAGGAAATTGTCATTTTATCTCTGATATTTCAGTCCAGAGGGGCCTTGAAAACATGCTTTGGAAGGACTAGGCTCCTCCTCATCACCTCTCATAACCTCTTCTTCCCTTTTGGGATCAACTTCTTCAAAGCTTGGAAGGAAAATCCCCAATTTCAAAGAATTCCAAAGATAAGTTTATTTGGGATTCCAACTCTGGAAATTACACAGTCAAACAGGGATATCATCTGCTTCTTGGAAAAGATAACTCTCCTCTCTCTATATATCAAATGGAATAAGATATGGTTGACCTATTCAATTCCTATGATGGAATTGTTCTTTCAGCTTCTTTCTCATGGAAATATGTTAACAACCAACGACCTATATAAGACAAGAATAATTGGCCCTTCAAGATGCCCCCAATGCCTCAGTAGTGAGAAGACCTCTGTGCATCTTGTTTTTGAATGTCCAGTTTCTTCTCTAGTTCAATACCTTTTTTTTTTTTAAATTGGAATCCCAATAGCACCAAGGCCAAATACAAAAGGGAAAAATATTTGTAAATCGTTATTACTATTTCCCCGGTGTAACCAAAATCAATCCTACAATAAAGGCAACTCAGTCCCTCAACATAGGATGGTGTCTTGGAAGATTTAGCTCATCGGGAATGAACAAGTTTCAGAGACAAAAATGCTTCTCCCGAGCATATCCATATGTCCTGTATAAACTTACTAAGAGAGACAATCCTCTCCAAATTCCCACAGGATTGGAATTGAAGAATTAGGCCAGAATGAAAAAAGACGGTTGTTGACATGGGGCATAGCACATGAGACTCAAGCCCAAGATCCTTAAATCCAAGAACAGTTCAGAATAGAATCATTTTGCAGGCTTTCCACTCCAAAGAATAAAACAGAGGGGCATTGAGGGAGGGCATTTTGCAGGTTGTTGACAATGCTGACCTGAATCCATTCAAAATAGAGGGGAATTGAGGGAGGGCAATGAGTATAACGATTGTTTTGGTGTTGATGAAGAAGATGATGCTGGAATAGTTGGTGGGATTGACATTTACTGAAAATCTAAGTAGAGTCTTGATGGTTTATTCATTCCATATTTGATTCATTTTGCTGAGAACTTAAATGTTGACTGTTACATCAAAATATAGCACCAACAAAAGTGTAAATTCAATATTGGTGCATGCAATCATTGGTGCATGAAAGTATTATACAAGTTCTTCTCTCTGGAGAAGAACTTGGTGATTGATGAATTTGACAATGAAGTACATTGTGCTGAAATTGACATAGAAGAGGATCCAGAAATTGCTGAGGCTGCTGGGATAATGGGAACCCCATGCATCCAATTTTTTCAAGAATAAAGAAAAACTGAAGTAAGTGAAGGAGAAAATGGTCTTTGAGATTATTTTTCTTTTCAGACTTAGTTCGATTTGTTGCTACAAAATTATTCATAATTTCAGGAAATTTCTCTTGTAAAATCTCATGATTTCTCATTTCAGGTATCCATTTACATAGGTTTGAGCTCACCTAGGTTTATTTAAGCTTCCAATAGTGATATGGAGTAAGGATATGCTATTTTTTTTCACCTTTTTGCATTTTGTCTTTTTCCATGCTATTGAAAATTACTCTTTACCACACCAATAAGATAGTTTCTATCTTATGATTTCAAAGTTCCTAGTTCTTGTGTCCATTTGATATTTACGAGGCCATGAAGTGATGTTCTACAGTGAAAAATTACTGTCCAAATTCTCACAGCCATAACAACTTCAAAACACCTTTCATGCATTTGTTTTCCAGGAAGTAAGTTGGAGACAAATTCACAGGACAGGAGGAACTACTTTGCACTTATGATGTTGGAGACTTGTAGTAGATAAATGAGAACAAATATAGAAATATTTATTGAGCAAGGGCAAGAAAAGACACCACTGATTGTAGAGATCTAAAGGATCTAAATAAAAGAGTCAGAGATCTTCCCATGGAAGATGATCCAATGGAATTGCTACCAAGTCTATTGACAACGCATTTAGCCTACTGGAGATGAGCCATGCTTGCTCCTTGTCTCTTGCTTTGTTTTGAATCTGCTGCAAACATATTAACCATTCCCAGACTAAAGAATAAACTACTCATGTCACCACTCAAAGGTGAAACATTAGCCTGAGCCATTCCTCAGGGATCCGCTCTCACTTTGGTCTATCCCACCCAAATGGCATGTTAAAAATGCCTGAGGCCAGGTGCAAGTCCTAGGTGAATTTGGTAGAATAGACATGCCTCAGACTTGACATCTAAGCTGAAGGAAGTCCATATTATGAGGAGCAGCCCCTTAGGGTGTGTTCTGGAAGCACTGCCAAAACAAAGCTGAAAGACTCAATTATGTGATTGGTGATCCACATAATAACTTGACATGTGGAAGTGGAAATGACAGATAAGATAACTTTCCTTTATAAGATGATTGCAAAAATGAACAAAAATATTTTCCAACCATTTTATGAGAATAGCCTTGCTTCTCAAGAGGGTGATTCTTTGAACATCTTAGTTTGTAATTAACGATTTGAGTTGGACTCATGTATGTGAGCATAGGCCTCCATCCTGGTGTCGTTGGGGGTTCACAGTTGAATTAAATAGTAGATGAAACCTCACAAGGGATATTAATCATTTAACTTTGTTAATATTTTGAATCCTCTATCATTTATAAATATGTTAATTAATCATTGAATGAATACATTATTTGAATCTAAATATGTTTCTAAACTTACACTGCAAGCAAATCTAAGTTCAAAGTACCCAATTTGCCAAAGTTTTTCAAAGTACTGCAAGAAAATCTAAGAAAATCTAAGTTCAAATCTAACTTCAATTACCAAATTAAAGCCCTCGCGAGGCACCTTCCAAGTTTCTTCTGCTCTGAACACTGAACAGGCGGCTCCACGGACCACCAGGCTAATAACTGTAACAAATAATAAATTCTAGTTTCTAACTTTCTTCTGCTATGAACAGGTGGCTCCACCATGGTCCACTAGCATCTCTTGCCCTCTTTCCAAATTCCGTTCCGTCGAGGGGAAATAAACTCGAAAATTCAATACATGTAAATCGGGCCGTGGGGATTTAGACTTTGTAGTTCTCACGAATGAACCAGACAAGTTACAAAGCTATGATTTTAACCTGATGCCATACAATTTATACCAGGTGGGAGGGCCAAAATGTAGCTACCCAGTGCCCATACCACAAAATCTGGGCGAATTAAACCATAAACCTCGATTTTACCAAATGGCAGGGCGAAGAAGCTATCAGAAATTCCCATACTTCTAGAAATTTGGCTAATGGAAACTTGTTCCTGCAAATTTTAGTGGAGAAATACAATTTGTTTTCCTCTATCTCTCCTAAAAACAAGGCCTAACCCTGTACACGATTTTTCCCCTAAAATAAATTACGGGCTAATGATATAAATTTTAAAAAATCACTTTAATACAAAAAATTTGCCCAATAAAAAATTGGAAGCCCCTAAATTTCGCCCATGAGCGAAATTTCGCCCCTAAAATCATCTATGGCACTGTGGATCTCAGTGGAGATAGAGGCGAATAGAGCACATGTGCGCAGACAGAGAAAAGTCAATAAGCGCACGTGCACAAAAAAGAACTGTGACTTAAGCGCATGTGCATACAATGCGCGTCTGCGGGCCTAAAAACCCATGCACAGGTGAAACACGACTGTGAATGAAAATTATGGATGGAATTCTCTCAATTCACCTTGGAATTGGATGATTGGCAGGTCGGCTTAGGCCGGTTAGTGTACCTGCAAGTTAAATAAACAAAAAGAAGAGCTAGAAAAACCCAAATGGGGTAGGAAATTGATACCTTTCCCCAGTGGAGTCGCCAATATGTTGTTCCTCTTTCGTCACATTACTGAGAAAAATAGAGGTGCTTGCAAGCTCAGTTTGGTTTGCTGAGCAGGACAGCTGCAAAGAAAAGGGTTAGAAAAAGAAATATAAAACAACAGCTAAGAATTAAACTAAAAAATAAAACAACAACTAAATTTATAAACATAGGGACATAAGGATAAAAGAAACAATTAGACCCATCTCACCAATGATAAGGATGATATTAGTGAAATAAAACACCGAGAAGCAAGGGGACTATGAGTCCCTTCTTCCTCCAAGGGAGGGATCTTGGACCCCCACAAGTAAGATCTTCTTACAACTTTGAAAAGGAAAATGAAAATGGTGAAAGAATTCTTTGCTAATCCACTCAAGGGGTGAGATGGATTTCCCAATGCAATGATGAAAGTATACTCTTGGCAAGGATAGAAGAGTCCTCAAGAGAATAATGGTAGCATAACTTTTCTTTGAATTCCTTGACAAATGAAGTGTATCCATGGCCTTTTTATAACATTCCTTTGAGCTATTGTTCAACTAGTTTATAGTGTGTAAAGAGTCTAATTAGGGAATTTCTAGGTCTTTGACCAACCATCCAGTCGAATCCAACCCAGATTTGAGTGTCAAATCAGCTTCGAAGCTGAACTAGAAGTGGGTGGGAGGCCGACCACTTTCATAAATGCGTCATTTTTCAGGTGCGCGGCTTTTTGTGACAACAGTCGCGCATCATGTGCATGTGTGTGAATCTTTCATTTATGTTTCATGCATGTGCACGCACGCCCAGTGTCTTCATAGCACCCTTCAATTTTTTCACTATTTGTATAGTTTTTTACCCTTTATGAATGCTTTTGTGTTAATTCAGGTCTATGGATGACTTCATAACTGTTTGATGATGGTGAATTCTTGTAACCATTTGCGGATGAAATTTCAGTGATAACAAATGGTATTTCTGCCTCCATAACACATCTCCTTAGGATCTCATCTGGTCCCATCTTATATAACTTTCTAGGTATAAGTTGAAAGTCAACAACACAGACTACCAATTGTTTCTTCTAAATGATTGTGCACTCACGAGGTGCCATTCCTGTGGAAAGGAACTGAAATATCTCGGTGAAGTGATCATTGACTTTCCTGATGGCCAAAAATTGTGCATTTGGAATTGTATCCTCCAGAATAGTAGATTCCTCTCCATGTTCTAACTTGGATAAGTCGTTAGGTCCTTTATTCATTCTTCTGGTCTTGACCACAATATCAAAGTCATACTCCTGGAATAATGGTAGCCATATGCGTATTCTTCCCCCCAACACTGGCTTGTTGACAAAGTAATTCAATTCAGAATGATCAGTGAACATCTTGAAATGTCTTCCCATCAAATAATGTCTAAATTTCTACAACACATATACCATAGCCAAGCCTTCTCTTTCAGTTGTAGTATAGTTCCTTTCAACTGTAGAAATCTTCCTTCTTGCAAAGATATGGGGTGGTCAATGTCTCCTGCACTTGGCTATGATAAAACAACTCCTAAGGCAATGGACGAAGCATCAACATGAACATTGAACTCCTTACCCCAATCTGGAAAGACCAAGATTGGCGCAGTAACCATTTTCTGCTTTAATGTGTCGAAGTTCTGTTGGCATTCTTCTGTCCATTCGAACTTACTATTTTTATTTAGTAGTTTCTCCATAGGTGCTTTTATCTGTGCATAACCCTTAATAAACTTTATATAGTATCCAGTGTTCCCCAATGCAGTGCACAACTATCTAACCGAAGTAGGGGGGGTAGATCAACAATGATAAAAATCTTGGAAGGATCTATCAACAATCCCTATTTACACACAATATGCCCTAGTATCACTCCAAAGGGTGAAAATAAAATACATTTTTTCAAATTCAAGGTGATCTGAGATTGCCTGCACTTATCTAACATCAATCTCAAGCATTCAATATGATCTTTCATTAGGCTAAAAAAATTCCAATCACCAAAGTATTCTTCCAAGAACTTGTATAAAAAGTCCTTAAATGCTTCGACCACCACCCTAGAAAACATGGCTGGTGCATTCTTCAATACAAAAGCCATCACAGTGTACTGAAAAAAACCTCATTCTTTTGCAAATGTGGTCTTATGTCGATCTTCCTTAGCAATTCAAATCTGGTGATAACCTGAAAATCCATCTGTGAATGAATAGACTTCCTGTCCTCCTACATTATCTAGAACTTCATTAATAAAGGGTGTAGGAAAGGGGTCATGTAGGCATGCATCATTTAGTTTCCTTAAATCTTCACAAACTCTTATTTCTCCTAACTTCTTATCTTAGACCACCATAGGGCTAATCCATTCAGATTCTTCAACAAGTTCTATGATTCTTGCTTCCAACATTCTATCCAATTCAATCTTAACTTTCTACTTGTATTTGGGATTCAATCTGTAAGGTCTTTGCTTGATAGGTCTTGCATCTTCTCTCAAGGGGGTCTTCATTTTTCCCCTGGGCCCTTTAATTCCCTTCATGTTTGTGAGCTTGGTTGGAAACAAATCCTAATATTCATGCAATAGCTCTATGATCTTACTAATAGTAGCGTCATCCCAATAGTCTCCAACGTTTGCTAACTTAGGTGTTTGATATGTTCCAATATTAACCTTCCTAATTTTAATGGGCTGTCCAACAAAGGGTAATTCAATCCCTGACCCTTCTATGTCTCTTTTTCATTCATTTCTAAAATGTTTACATCACTCAGGTCATCATCCTCATCAACATTAATATTGTAGCACTCCTATAACTATTGAAGAGGCTCAGTCCATTCATCTCCTTCTTGGGTAAAAGGGAGGTTAGGTGCCTCCTCAAAGACCTTCTATCTTACAATTTGTAAAGTATGATCTACTATAGGGTACTGAACTTCAAAAAAAAATGTAGCTATAAAGTTCTGATGCATTCCATACCAGTCTCTAGTGATGAGGCGCAGTTCTGCTTGAAGGTACCAATTGATACGTGTAGTAGCCAATGTGTTAATGAACTTATGTACCCATTGTTCTTGAGGAATGCTTCTCCAGGCTTCCTCACAATTTTTCACATGGTCCTTAGGACAACTCTGACCTATGTATCGAACTTTTCATCCCTCATCTTGGTCTGAGAAGCGCACTGTCAGTAAGGTGAGACATTGTACCCATTCTGCGATGTTCTTCTTGTGTGTTCCCCACCATCTAGCTAGTGTAGCTTTCAAGGCTTCATCCAGTGCCAAGATCCTCTGTTGTACTGGTACAATTCTCTCAAATTCAGCTAGAAATGTCACCAAATGATTCAAACCATCAAATGTAGGAAGATTACTTACTTCTGTTCCCATCCAGTGAACTGCTCTGGTCAACCTGGCACATCTCCACGTAGAGAATCCATACATTCAGTTATGCCAGTTTTCCAATGCTTCCTCTGAATCTGATGAACATGCACTTTCACTTTGTGAGCTTATATTTCCATCTGTTGTGGGATTAATATAATCATGTTGTCTTGCTATCAGTTTGTAGATGTTTTCTAGATCGTATGCATGGTATTCTTCCATGATAGTTTCTGTGTATCTGCGACCTTCATCCAGGTCTAGAGGTGCAATGAACTTAAGGACATTCCCTTTGAATTTCATTCTTCTCTTAATTAGTTCAACAACAGTCAAATTTTTGAAAGCCCAATCAATTCCTAATAGTGCAGGATAAGGACAACTATCATCAACAATTTCAATCACTACGAAGTCTGCAAACATCCTTACCCCATCGATGTCTATAGGGACATGCTCCAATCTTCCAAAGGGGATCACCGCCTGTTGATTAGCCATCCTGAGACTGATAGGGGAGTAAATCAATCTAGGTTTTCCCATCAGTGCCCAAGTCTGCTTTGTTATAACATTTACTTCTGATCACAAGTTGAGGACCACATAGTCCATGTCATAGTCTCCAATCTGAGCACTATGGTGTAATTCCTTGTTTGTCCTTCTTTTGTTTGATACTTGATTCACAACTCTACTTAGAATAGGGTCTATTCTTCCAATTTCATATTGTCTTACTAGGTGTTGTAATTCTTGCACAACGTTTTCATCTTTAATCAAATTGATACAAGTGTATAAGAATTCCATGAGCTTGATTACCTCTTTTACTTGTTTATCTAAGACAAACTGATCAAATGTTGGTGGCATCTCATATTCCCTAACTTCTGGTTGTGAATTAGAAGAAGAATCTTGTTCTCCTACAAATTCTTTTCTTGCTTCTTCAAAAGTATGCATCTCTTTCCTTGGATCAAACAACTGTGCCTTCTCTACAACTCTTTTGATCCCTGATCCTTCTGTATTCTTTCTTGGAGTCACTCTATATTCTCCTGTAGCAATGCCTCCTCTAGTAATAACAATGAATCTGGGGTCCTCACTACGAGGTTCTACTGATATTAATTGGACTTGTTGGTTTCCCCCTCGTCTCTTCTGAAGTTTAGCTAACAACACTGGAGATTCTTCGATAACATTATCAAATGAGTTACAGTAGTTGCAAGTAGTACAAGGGTTTTGAAAATACCTTGACAAATGTCCAGGCTATGCACAATTATAGCAAATGATCTGACCTCTACCTCACCACATACCTCCTCCTCCTCCTCTTCCTTTGAATCCACCATGAGGTTTGAAATTTCCTCTTCCTGGGGAGTTGAATTGCACACTATTTCCTTCTTGCGGAGCTTCTCCTTGAATTCTATATGTATCCCTTAATATTTCATGAATGAGATCATAAGCCCTATAATCCTTCTCATCATGGACCACATATTTACAGAATGTGTAGTAAATATTGGTAGGTGTCTGGACATATTTTTGCATATAATAACATTCACCAGGGCGATGTCTAGTTCTACATACCTCCCACCAGGGTACGATAGCTTGCTTCAAATGGATAGGTGCTCCAGAAGCCAAGTATTCATGAAATAGGGGACATTTCTCTTTTTCATGGCCTTCTAATTTGCATATGATACACCAGATATATTCTCTTTTCTCTTTTCCTTTTTCTTTATTCATATCCTCCAACTGTAAAGATAAACTAGTCAACTGATTTAAAATATGGCTCATACCTAGATTGAATTCTCCTACAGGGGTTTCTTCTAGTTTCATATAAATCTTGAGAGCTTCATCCTGCGAAGAAAACTTCTATTGCATGAGAGGTACCCTAATGTGTGGTAGGAGGGAAACGATTAACCATTCTTTATTATGTTCATCTAGAATATGAAAACTTAAACGACCTGTCAGGGTCTTAAACCTCTGATCAAACTCCCAAACAGGTTCAATGACTTTTTGCTTTATTTATTTCAAATATGTTATGCACTGTGACTCCAAATTAGGTTTATTGAATTCCGCACTCAGTGTAGTCTTAATGTCATTCAATGGTTTAGGCTATCCAGGCCTCGGAGAAAACTTCATATACCAGTTCAGAGCATGATCTCTCAAGGTAGTGCTAAACTAAGTTCTCTTAATAGCTTCGTTGGTGACTTTGTTAATGCTCCAGATAGTTTCACATAGGAAACAATGATGGTCAAGATCTTCAAATCCATCTCCTCTAAAGATAGGTAACCTCATTTACTCTGCCATAGATCTTCCTTGTTTTCTCGATAGAGTATGTGCTAAATTGCTTGTAACAATACTCTGATTGCTCTGACTACTCTGGTTACTCTGGTTACTTAATGATGCTAAGACAACATGAGGAGTAATAGTACTTACTTCAACAGCAAGCGCAGTGCCTAAAGTTTCTAGTTCTTCCTAATGAGGTTCTTTAGATCCCATTTCCTATGTTCTTGCAGACTCTGAATACTCTTCGTTTGTTAGTTCTGTTTCTTCCCTACTGTAGAATCCCTCATCTCTGTAGTTCTTCTTAAATAGGTGCACGAGAGGAACCTCTCTGAACAATCTACCACTGCGTGTGTGTCCAGCCTCTGTGTCATTGTCATTGTCTGAATTCTTGAACATTAGCTTCATTGTATCTTTAGGATATTCTTCTCATGCAATATCATTTTAATCTTTGGCTTCAAGAAGTGTATAAACTTCCCTCTAGGTCCCTTAAAGAAATACATCTTTTCTTCACTATACGATTCTACTATGTCAATAGAAAACTCAGTATTGTATACTCCAATAGTGCTATCAAACGATAGATCCATTTCCCTAGACACACCGTTATTGACTCTCTTGACTTTCTTGATCAATGATACTGTCCAAACCATAGGTGGTCTAGATATGATCTCAAACTGGGTATCTTCTAATCTGGCTAACCACTCATATAACTCCTTATGAACTCCTCCAAATAAAATCTCGTGTATGTCAATAAAGATGTACCTTCCCAACCAGTCTTCTATACTAATGTTAGGATTCTTGTTCTGAGCTTCGACGAATTCCTTCTCTTTTTATTCTATCCACTTTTGAATATCTATCTTCGATGGAAACGACCTTGGCATTCCCTCAATAAGATCCATGTCCCAGCATCAGAACCATTTGTTGGCACAAGGGCAGACCTAGGGTTCAACTCTAACAACACACCAACAAGCCCTAACTACTGGCCCTTTCAGCAACACCTGCGAAGGAGATGCAGTCTCACCTGAAGTAGCAATAGGGGGTTGCAGGACATAGGTGTCTACAACCATAGGAAATGCAAAGTTATTCCAAACACAACACAAGACAATCTAGATATTCTTTACCACTTTTATGCTTGCTTCACAAAGTTATATCTCTGATCTAACACAACAATGTAGTAACAATATAACATATAACAAATAACACAACATCAACCACAAAGACAATAAGATATACTTGGTTCACCCTCTCCCTACGGCTATGTCCATAGAACTGTGTTTCTTGATATATTAGATGAAAACATACAGTTCTCTCTGTGCACTTAGCTGCATATATTTATCTCTTTCTCTCTTTCTCTTCCCTCCCTTCACACCCAGCTGCAGGGTTGATATTCACACCCAGCTGAAGATCTAGAATACAGACTCAATACAGTTCTCAACAACAACAATAATCAACCATGAACATCAACCATAATAATATGAAAAAACCTCATCCCAGGTCCTCTAGAACTTTATTTATACATTACATGACTCTCAGACAACCTTAGACCAAAGTCTAGGTGTCGCAAAAACTAGATCCAAAACCTTAGGTCAAAAACCCTAAGTCCACTTGACCTGCATTTTCAGGGCTTCGACAACCTGTCATTCCTCCTTTTCCATGAGGTGATCCAAAATATCCGTTGGTGTCTTCTTCCACTTACTGAGTTGTCCATTATCTGTCTACTTTGATGCTTTATCTTCCTTGATCTTCTCTTCCAATGACTAGCTTTTCCTTTACTTTTCTCCTTCTTTTCTGCTTCTTTAACCACTTCTACCCTTCCCTGATTTATGTTTCTTCCGTGCAGTTCGTACTTCACGTTTCTTCCTTAATCTTTGCTTCCTTCAATAACCAAGGGCCAATAGGAGGAAACAACTCTATGTAGCGAGAAAAACGTCCTAAGGTCATATTATATCCCAAATATTGGCGAACAAACAAAAGGATGTGCTTTTTCCAAGGGCGACTCATTGTGCTGCCAAAAAAGAATATATATTTCCTGTCCTCTTTTTGGGGTATTTTTTTTTTCTTTTTCAATATTTTTAAAGAGATTGAAAAAGAATAAAAGAATCTTATGTTACAAAGGAGGAATGAATGTTGCAAGCATACTAGTTCCAAGAACAAGGAACACACTAATGCTCATAGCAAGGAGACATGTGCAGGAAGAGGACACTCGGGGAAAATTCCTCCATGGGTCAAGGTGTCAGTTCGCAGAGGAAAAGTGCTACAATGCTTGCGTATAAGGCATGCTTCAAAGGTTCAGTTAAGAGAAACATGGAGACAAAATTAGGAAAAATACACAGAGATGAAAATGTTATTAGCAAGACACAATGAAACCCCCTTCAATGTAATTTTAACGAGCCCAAAGAAGGTAAGATCGATAGTTGTTTCATGTTTAGAGAGTCTGAAAAAACATAAAAGAAGACTACACTGGGGCACCTTTTTTGGAAATATTCTAGTTGGTTCGAAAAAGGGGTAAACTTGCACCAAAAAGACTTCTATTCAAAACCATTTTAATGAGTGTGACACAGACAAGATCACTCGACAATCTTTTCAATTTTAAGGAGTCTGAAAAGAGCTTAACTATGGACTCACTATCATTTTCTAGATTTAGTCTCCTTAGCCCGAAAAGGTATAAAATTTACTGAGGAGAACTCTCCTGACGAGATGAATCTCCCGAGGTGTACATTTTTCCTCCTTAATCTACAGGTCAGAAAAAGGGGTAAACTCATGCTAGTATATGTTCTTTTCTATCAATTTTAATGAGCGTGAAGGAACAAGGTCACTCGACGATCTTTTCAATTTTAAGGAGTTTGAAAAGAGCTTAACTATGGACTTCATAGGGGATGTTCTTCTAGATCAATTTAACGAGTGTGAAAGAACAACGTCACTCGGTGATCTTTTCAATTTTAGGTGAGCTTAAATATGGACTCCGTGGGGGTTCCTTTTTCATAAATTTAGTCCCTCAGGCCCGAAAAAGGGTTAAACTTATACCTGAGAATACTCTTCTAGTGAACCAAAGTTCCTAAAGTGTACCTTTGTTTGTAAAATTGACCGTCTAGACCGAAAAAGGGGTAAACTACTACCATACAGACATGCCTTCGAGTTTTAGTTTAGCGAGCATGAAGAACAACAAGATCGCTCGACAATATTTTCATGTTTCAAGAGTCTGAAAAGGGCTTAAAGAAGACTCCAAGAGGTTATTTTTCTCAGTTAATCCAGACGAGATTGAAAAGCATAAATGTAGTCTCGTCGAATGTTTCTTTCGGATTTCAAAGCGAGCTTGGAAGACAACAAAGCATACTCATTTTTGGGAGTCCCGAGGGTGAGGCCAAAGGTGATGGTGTATCAAATGAATGAGGCTCAAACTCATAATAATGATAGGACTAAAATGTCTCATGAGCCTAAATTCATAGGAGATAGCATGGACGCCAAAAATGAAAAAGGTATCTACGTAGGGTATCCATGAAAAGGTAGGATCTACCACCTAATTATGACACTTCTAAAGCAGCAATGATGGTTCTGTGTCGCACTTTAGTGGGATAGATCTTATGGCAAAGTGGAAAAGACAACGAGATGCAGAAAGTGGAGGTGAAATCCTAACTTATATTCAAAAAGTTGGAAAAAATGACTTTTACCAAAGGACCTTTAAAAGTGACCCATCTCCCAAAAAGTTACCAAACCAAAAGGAAAAGTGTATCGTAACATCCAATAAGAAAGTCAAGAACCGAATTAAATGATTTTCAAGCCAGAAAAAATGACAAAAGGGTTCAAAAAAGTGGCAAAATGGGCCAAAAAAGTCTATAAATAGAAGTTGACATCTCATTTTCACCATTGCAATTTGAGAATTAACCAAAAGGTAAAAATGACTCCTTTTCTAAAAGAGTCGATTCCGGGATCTTCCAAGGACGAAATGAACTTCCTCTCAGACCAAGTAAGTATAAAATTGTCCCTCTTTCATTTCAATACTTGAATTTAGAATTTCTTTTAGTTGTTTTTGGGGGGGCACCCTCTTAAAAAAGGGTGGCCCTATGTGTACGCAGGTTGTCTAAGGAAAACCCACGGGAAAAAAACAATCTGCCTACGTGCATACGTGACTATGTCCAAGAAAACCCGCGTACACCCTCAAAAGCATAGAAAAAATGGATATGCAAGAGATAAATCCCCCCTTGAACTTGTCATGTAATAGGATGTATGTCCACTAGAGGGAGAGGGAACATGAGGAGATCGATATATTGGGTGATGAGGACCCTGCTTCTATCACTGCATTGAAACAATGTGGTTTATGGAAGTTCTACCGGTGTCCATTCATGAGGGCACAACCCAGGCTGTTGAATTCCTTGATGGATTATTGGCATCCTGACGTAGTGGATTTTATGCTTGAGGGGAAGTCATTGACTCCAACGACTGAGAAAATTTACTTCTTGACTGGCCTCTTGAGGAGAGGGAAACCAGTCAATCTGCGTATGTTTCCCCTTGGCCCCTTCAACATCATCGAAATCATCAGAATGCATTGCAAGGCTGACACTGAGAAAGTAGGTTCTCAGGTGACCATCCACAAGATCACCAACCTATCACTGAAGGTGATCGCTTTTCTCATTGGGTGTATCACTAGATCCGCGGCCCTACACCAGGCTTCCCAGGAACACATGTATTGTGCAATGCAGTTCCTAAATGCATGAAAATATGACTGGAGCACGACCATGCTTGACTACATGAAGAGGCAACTTACAGAGTACTGAGGGCAGAGTAAAAAAAACTTCAGGTTCAATACCATTTTGTGCTCATTCTTATTTGAGAGGGTATCTAGCATTAGTCCACCAGAGACAGTGTGAGGGCATATAGCCTCCTTCCCAGCAGTGTGTAGGTGGGAAGCATTGCCTCCACGACAGGGGGGAGTGAGGACCATAGAGGCCTTCGATGATAAATTTGTTAACTAGTGGGCATGACAAATTCCAGCGATAGAGGACTAGCCCTATGCCGGGATCAACTTTTCTATGGATCCATACATGCCCGTACCTTCTGGAGAGGAGCGAGGGGAAATAGGTACGTGTATTTTTAAAGTTATTTAATTTTTTGTTTCTTTTATACATATCATTTTTTAGATGCATCAGATTATCTGACAACTATTTATCTGTTATGTATATATGTGGGACCTGTGAACCCGGTGGAGTTCTCAAGGAATAGGTGGTGTCCTTGACCAGAGGCAATACCACTAGCAGTCGTAGGGGTACCTCCAGCCAAGGAGGTTGAGATAGTATTGAGATGGGTGGAGAAAAACCTCATCGCACTCACTCGTGCCATTCCCATGGCTGAGATCAAGGATCTCTCGCCATCGATGCAACCTCATGTAGTTGGGGTGCCACAGACCTGGGTCAAACTCTTCCGACATTTGGAAAATGTTTTTGTTCACTATGGTAGGGCCAATAGGTCCCGTGATTAGATAGGATAGACCATCATGTGCTGAGGGAACTTTTGTATTTTTTTGAGGGCATAATCCCCATGATGTAGACCATATATATATTTTTGAGGCGTTCGCACCCACTGATGTACTCTGACACTTTTTGATATATATATATGTGTGTGTGTGTGTGTGTGTGTGTGTGTGTATTCACATCTTTATGTATTATGGATCAAATTTATTTACAAATGTATTTACATGTGTATGTGTGTGCTTATTTTTATGTGTGTGCAACATGCCAATATAATACTTGATTAGCTAGAGTATCTGTCATTTGATTTAATCTTCTAGGAACATGGATATATGTAATGTAATCAAAGCATAATTATAAGAGATGTACCCTAAGGAACCTTCGGTGTAAAGTAGGATCGTAAACACGGTAAACCCCATTTAACTGGGACACAACTAGTTGTGCATCTAAGTAGACCCGGAGGTGAGAGATACCATGCGACAAAGTGTCATGAAGAAACTTTATCACTGCATTGTACTCGACAACATTGTTTGTAGCATCACCTAGAAAAATACCTCTGGAAGATAACAACTAGCCTTGAGGTGTGAAAATCACCCAAGTTGCAGAAGCAAGCCTCTGAGTGTGTCAGCTAGTGTCGTCCATGAACCCAAAAAAACACCTATGATTCACTTGACATCTGCCACAATGAAAAAGATGACATAAATAATGACACATCCATAAAACAAAAAGACAAAAACTAACTATATAAGAACTATACATATGTACAAGAAGTCACCTAGGTGACCAACCTACGAGTAATACTTCTTGAGGTAGAGCCCATTTCTAGGATCCACCAAAGATTTTCCCTCAAATTAAACAAGACAATAAGCACCCTTCTTTAAGACCTCTTTCCCAATAAAAGGTATAAAACACATGGGTGTGAACTTGCTTTCCCCCAGGGGATCCTTATCTTGGTTGTAGACTAGGACAAGGTCACCTTTAGAGAATATCCGAGGACGAACGGATCGATCTTATTGACACTTGACTCATTTCTTGTGAATTGCATTGGCCAAGACTGCATCACAATGTTTCTCATCACGTTTCTCGAGATATAATAAACATTCTTCAAGTGGTGAAGTGTCTGGAAATAAATCTACCACCAACTTTAGAGATGGGATCTGACACTCTATAGGCAAGATTGCTTCCACCCCATAAACGAGTTGAAAAGGTGAGAAACCGGTGGTAGTATTTATAGATCTTCGGTAGTCCCATAACACCGAGTAAAACATCAAATGCCAATTTGACTTGGTAGAATTGATCGTTCATTGTAGAATAGTCTTGAGGGACTTATTCATAGCCTCCACCTGACCATTCGCTTGTGGGTAGTAGGGTGATGAATTCTCTTGCCTCAACCCAAGCTTTGATGTTAACTCAGACATCATTTTTTTTATGAAAGTGACTGCCATGGTCAGTGAAAATATCCTTTGGGACGTCGAACCTTGCTACTATCTGGTTAAAAATAAAGAGAGTTGTGGTCTCTCCATCATTATTAAATGTTGGCATAGCCTCGACCCACTTTGTGAAGTAGTCTACCACTACAATGATATAACGATGCTCCTTGGATGAAATTGGATGGCATGTAGTAAAATCAATCCCCCACTTGGTGAAGGGACCAATAGTAATGACGAGAAACATGGGAGCAGAATGTGCCCTCATCTTCCTAGAGAATATCTGACACGGGTGGCACTTCTTGACCGATTCAACACAATCCTTGATTAACTTCGGCCAAAAATAACTGGCTCGTAGAATATTTTGGGTTGTTTCCAACCTAGACAAATGACCACCACATGCTCTAGTGTGGCAGTTGTTGCACCCTTTTCGTCACCTTGGTGAGCAAATAAGAGGTTCTTACATGCCCAGTTGGGTCCTGCTGAGCATGACTGATGTAGAGGAAAGAGTTAGAGAAAGAAAAACAAAACTATAAGCAAGAATTAAACTAATACAAACTAAAATAAAAAGCATAGGGACATAAAGATAATAAAAACACAAACACCCATGTCACCAATGTAATAGGTTGGTCTATTGATGAAATCAAAGCACCAAGAAGAAAGGGGACAATGAGTCCCTTCTTCCTCCAAGGGAAGGCTCTTGGGCCCTCACAAGCTTGCTCTCCTTACAACAAAGAAAATGAGAATATTGGTGAAAGAACTCTTTGCATATCCACTCAATGGAGAGGTGGATTGCTCAATGAAATGGTGCCAATGTGCTTTTGTCAAGGAAGGAGTCCTTAAAAAAATCTAGGCAGCATAACATTACTTGAAATTCCTTGAGAAAATGAGGTGCATTCATGGCTTTTTATAGCATTACATTGGGTTATTGTGTAACTCCTTTGTAGTGTGAAAAGAGGCCATTTAGGGAATTATTAGGTCTTTGACTAGCCCACCATTCGAATCCAGCCCGGATTTGGGAGTCAAATCATCTTGGGAGCTGAACCATAAGTGGTTGGGAGGCCGACCACATTCATAAATGCACCGTTTAGCAGGTGCACGGCATTTTGCGCTAACAACTACGCATCATGCGCGTATGCGCGCATTCTACATTTTTGTTCTGTGCATGTGCGTGCGTGCCCAACTTCTGTAAAGTGCTCTTCAATTTTGCACTACTTTGTATAGTTTTTGACTCTTTTGGAATACTGTGAGATTAATTCAAGGCCATGAATGACTTCATTACTATTTGACAATGTTGAGTTATTGTCGCCATGTGCGGATGAAATTTCAGTGATAACAACAGTCATTAACAATGAGTTTCGTTTCTTCGTGTATAAGGAACTAGTGAAGAACACAATCTACACCTCGACGATACGAAGTGTCATCGAGTATGAGATAGTTTTTTGCTTGATGGAGAATTTGTTGATGCTCGTCATGAGAAGAAGAGGTGGGGCACTTAAAAGTCTGTAGATAGACTATTATATATCCATACCAGGGGTCCGAAGATGTGATTAGAAAAATATTGTCTTTAATCGGTGATTCTTCGGGCATAACATCACCTGATTCGATTGGAAGTTCCGAAATAAGTTCCGCAAAGACCAACGAATTTTTGGATTTCACGGAAACAAAATTCAAGTCAAATTCCTGGAGTATAACAATCCATCTACTGATATTTCCACCAATGACTCATCTTGTCAACACGTATTGAAACAAATTCAAAATGACAATGATGGTGGTCTTGCGAAGTAGGATATAATGACGAAACCATTGGAAAACATGCACTACTGCCAATGAAAGCTTCTCAACATGGGAGTAGTTGATTTCCAATCCAACTAGGCCTTGACTCAGGTAATAAATCACATGATCTTTGAGAAGATCCTTCTCTTGAACCAAGACCATATCGATGGCCGAATCTGTAGTGTCCAAGTACAATAGAAAATATTTATTATAATTGGGAGGCCAGAGCAGAGGGGCAGACGTAAGGGCATGTTTCAACACTTTTAAAGAGTGGTAAGCGGCTTTGTCCCAACAAAAAGGGACTCCCTTTTTGAGTAAAACCATGAACCCTTTACTGATCTCGGCATAGTTTGCGATAAAACGTCGAAGAAAGTTCACTTTTCCCTGTAATCTTTGAAGATGAGGGAATGTGCAGGGGGAGGCAAATGAACTATTTCCTCAACATTTAGAGGATCGACAATGATCCATGTTGTTGAAACTATTAAACCTAAAAGGCGACCCAACGTCACGCATAAAATGCACTTGTTAGGATTCAAGTGAATCCGATAGTAGTGACATCGTTCAAATATTAGTCAGAGGTGTGTGGGATGATCAACTCTCTTGCGAGATCGTGACACTATATCATAGATATAAGCCTCGACTATATGTCTAAGATCATGGAAATAAAAATACATGGCTCCGACATTCTTCAGGCCAAAAGGCATCTTACAATAAGAAAATGTGCCCCGTGGATAGATAAAAGTTGTTTTATGTTGGTCATCGAGCTTTATCTGAATCTAGTTGTATCCTAAAAAACCATCTATGAATGAAAATACCTCATAGCCTGTGCATTCATCGACAATCTGGTCAATGAATGGAGTGGGAAAATTATCCCTTGGATAGGCCTTATTTAAGTCACTGAAGTCCATACACATGCAAATCGTACCCTATTTTTTGTTAACCGGAATGGGATTTGACACCCATTGCATCAACTGTATGGGGTAGATGAAACCAAATTTAATAATTTTCTCTACTTCATCCTTAATAGTTGTCTCTTTCCGAGGATTCAGCAGATGAAGCTTATGTTGGACCGGCTTGGTGTCAGGATAAGTCATTATCTCATGTTCGATGATTCTTGGATCAATGCCTAGCATTGTTTTGGCCCTTGACCAAGTTTTGGAGAACCTTGGTCATGTTGACCATTTTTGGGACTTCGACAGGTTGGTCAAAGGTGGAGGGCAAGGCGAATCGGAGATTTTGGGATCTCGACCCCTTTTTAGGGATTTTTGGGTTTAGGGTTTATGTAATGGGTATGGGGATATTGGCACATAGGTTTACCCATACTTAGGCCCCTTTTGTAAAGTATAAATAGATAGCTAGGGGATGTAGTAGGGAGGGCTATGTGATAGAGAGATAAGTGTTGTTTTGTACTAAGTGAGAATAGTTGTGCATGATGTGTGTTGAAAACTTGCAGAGCTAAGTGCAAGTGATTGTAAGAATCTTATGTGCAGACTGTAAGAAGGATTTGTTCTTGAACCTAGCTCGGGGAAGGAGGATCTGGCGAGGTGCGCACAGATATTCTATCCTATGTGGAGTGGTTTTTGTGGCTCTATGCATGTAAGAAGATTGACAGAAGACAATAAAGAAGAAGAAGAGTTGGTGGATGTATCCCCACACTGGGGTGAACCACGTATATCCTATGTTGTGGTTGCTTTGTGAATTTTGGTTGTTATGTTATTGATATGATTTATGCTTAGTGCAGTGATATATATTAAATGAATATGATATAGTAGCTTAGTGATTAGTGATGTGAATGAATGCTAGATATTATCTATTTCTATATTCTAAGTGCTTGGATGTGTTAGATCTTGTTGAATACTGCATTGTTCTATAATTAGGGTTTGGACCTGCGATGTGAATAAGAGATAAATAATGATGAATATTAATTTCTAAGTTCTCTGTTAAGTACTGTGATCACATATCTATGTCCCAACTAGGTTGCAGACACTTGAGATCTGCAACCACCCCTGCCTCTACCTCTGGTGAGACTTCATCTTCTTCATAGGTGTTGTCGAAAGGGTCAATAGTTAGGGTTTTGTTGGTGTGTTGTTGAAGCGTTGAAGCATGGGTCTACCCCTCTGTGCCAACAAATGGTTCTGTTGTCAGGACTTGAAACTGTGATTACTGGGAACTGGAGAGAAGAGAAATTTATATGCGTAGATATGCTAATTTAGTGTGCAATATTCTACTTGACTTGTGAAGCTCTGTGCTAAGAAAGGAATAAGATATAAAGAAAAGAGGTAAGATCTTAAATATTTGTGCTCTAAGAAAGGTAAGATAAGTGAAAATTTTTGTTTCAAAAAAATGGATCTAGGTATGTTTGATAGATTTTGTCCTAGTCTGAAAACTAGGGCATAGCTAGAAGAAAGAAGATTTGATATGAGTAGATCTGATAGAAATAGTGAAAGATATGTCATTCCTATGCATATAAATAATGTTTGGACTAACAAATGGATGCAACATCCTAGAAAGAATTTTTTGTAGGTTGGTTATTTTGATCCTAGTGCACAGTACATGAAAGGTTAGGGATCATTTAAAAGAAAGAGAGGATTAACTATTTTTTACACTTGCAGAAGATCGGGAAATCTTGCTAAGGAATGCCTTGGTAGAGGTCCTAGTTATCTTTGTTGTAAAGCTATGGACCATGAAGTTTTGGATTTCCCTAGAATTATTTCTAAAGTTTAAAAGATGAATATGAGACAAGAAAACCATGAGACAGGCCAAGAAACTAAGGATATGAAAGGACCCCAGAAAGAATCAGAGACTGTATTAGTACATATGAATGAAACCTTGAATGATCACAGAGACATCAACTTATCATAGATATTAAAAGAGAAGGAGTGTATAGAAACAAGAATAGGAGACTTCGACATAGACTGTGTTCTGGATGAGAAAACACGTGAATATCATGACAGAAATAACTTGGGAGATTTTGGGAAAGCCTTATATGGTTTCTTCATTGGGAGGAATAGGATTGTTTAAAGGAAAGATGATAACCCTATGTGGAAGACTTACCCAGATACCTATGAGGGCTCATGGCACTTCGACAGAGGAAGAATTTGAGGTTGTTAAGTTTGTTGAGAACAACGCCCCATTTTCTTTTTTTCTAGGAAAAACCTGGATCGAGAAAGATCATATACGAAGGAAACAAGAAGAGGAATATCTAGAACAGAAAAAGAAAGAATTAAGAAATTTCATGGCTAGGAGAATAGCGCAATTACTGGAAGAACAAGAGGACAAGTCGAAGCTACTGAGGACCAGAGATCTGGATGTCGAATTTGAAAGACCACAAAAAGACTTGAAAAACCTATCAATACAAGAGAGTAGAGCACCTACTTGTTGGAAGCCAATTCAAATTTTTATACTATCCTTATAAGCTGCCTACACTAATGTTTTGCAAACCTTAATTTTTGTCGCGATATTCAAATAAACGACACTTTTATTTTTGCGACGTTTGCACATTTACCTTTGTTTTGTTTTCACGACTGTAAGCATGAAAACTTAGTCTTTTGAGGTCACCTTAAAATTATTATCTGAACTGTCGTTATCTCTTTTGTCGATATGCCTATGGCGCTTACCTTTTAATTATCATTATATAGTTGGCAAGATCCTTTGATCGGTACTCATGCTTCGATTGATTGTGTAATTTGGTTTCATTGAGTTTGTAATGCATTGTCATTTGGATTTATATGTTATTTGATCAAATTACTTTGACCATTGGTTTTATGAAAATATATAGGTGTTATGGTTAAAACTTGATATATTTTGTTTGACATAATACCTAGTTTCAAAATGCATTGGTACCTCACTTAAACTCTTTATATGAATTGATGCATCGCATGTTACATGGTCAAAACATTGGTTTTGGTTTTCATTTGTATGTTGGGTGTTTAAAACTATGGCATAATGTTTCATTATGCATGTTGGTCTATACACTAACCATTAAATTCATTGGTTGAAAAAATGACATGATTGTTGAACTACGCTATAGTGGGTTGAACAACTATGAGCACCGACGGTGGTACCATTGGCAATAACTATTATGAATGGAAGAAATAAGCTCCACCACCTTCATACGCTGCCATTAATGTCTACCCTTATCCCTATTTCACCTCTGTTAGCTCGAGTAACCCTTCGTGCACTCTGCTCCTATGTATGCTATGACCCAAATCCTAGCTCGTTCACCATGTGCTCGGCTCCATGGCACCAGTGGTGCGAATTGAACCGAACGGTAGCCAAGCCTTGCTACTATTCCACAATGCCCAGAAAGACTTGGAGGATAACTGTTGGCTCACCTTCGTGCAGAGGTTTGAGGGTTTTAATCTAGTTGTAGCACAGCAGTTC
>JZKD02S1597937.1:279511-343910 GCA_000966675.3 Picea glauca
TGTTGTTGTAAACAATTGTGAGATCACTTTGTGAATTTTTGTATTTGTTGCCATGAAAATATATTTATTGTGCATGAGAAACTAACAATTTGTTTGATTGTGTGAAGATTGAGATGCCCAGAAAGACTTGGAGGATAACTGTTGGCTCACCTTCGTGCAGAGGTTTGAGGGTTTTAATCTAGTTGTAGCACAGCAGTTCGCCCTGACTTTTGATGGATATAGAGCCAAGGTGGGCGATATTCAGTTGGAAATCAATGAGGAGTTTATCAGTTCTGCTACAGGGCTACCTGCCATGGGCCAATGTTGGTTCAAAAATTTGAAAGTGGAAGAGGTGCCTTGGCCACTTCTTTTCGTATCGTGAAAGGTCACTTCTTGTGACAGAGGTATGCCCATATCCATGCGTAAAACACGATGGCATGACCTTTTCATAATAATTAAGCAATTTGTGACCTGTGAGGGTCGATATGGACTCGTCTTTCTCTACCACCTACATTTGTTAATGAATTTTATGGGATACCCATTGAATATGCCCTTTTACTTTCATCATAGCCTATATAAAATGTCGAAAAGGTTTAAAAGGAAGAAGGCTGACAGTAGCTTGTTCCACCATGGACTTATTAAACTTATTATTGTTTATCACTTAAGTCTCCATGGTGATAGTTGGCGAGCTTTCATCGCTCAAAATGGTTTTGATGATACAGACCCTGTCCAGGTTTACACGCCTGTGGTTAATGAAACCAAGGTCGAGCCACCCGTGCCCTTCCATGTCTTACTGCCTCCTCCTAAACCCTCGGTCGACCCTAATATTGACTTACCAGATGCTATAAGTGAGAAGGCTGAGACTGTTATAAAGCCTGTAAGAAAAAATCCCAAGGCAAACCCTACAATTGATGCCAAGGGTAAAAAGAACGCTCGGATGATTTCAAGAACGGTTAGGAATAAACCTAAACCCACTGCTGAGTAGAAGCCCATTGTCCTTAGTGAGGATTTAGAATCTGACATAGAATGATTCCTAGCCAGTGAGTACCCTTACTCACAGGGTCTCTGTTCTGAGCCGCCTTATGATTTCGTGTCGAATCTTCCTCCTTGCCTAAAGAATAATCCTAGCTACCCTGGGATCAAACTACCCAACGAAACCCTCGGAAATGTAATCAAACCCTCACCCGCACTTTCAAAACCCACACAGCCATCCTGTGACCAGTGTGACTTGTGGCTGGAATGATATTATATAGACGTTCCTCTGCTTCAATCAAAAATCCAATCGCTGGAAAGTCAAGTTGCAGTGTTGACCAGCCAAAGAGACAAACTTCAAGCAAATGATAGGAAGCAAAAAACAACTGGCTCTATCGTTTTCAAGAATGTTGAATCAGCTACAGCCGTTGTCAACTCCAAGATGTCATGATCAAGCCGTCTGCTCGTCATACAGGTATGAATTTTGGTATCGTTTTAGTTTTGTGAATAACCAGGATCGATATAATGATTCGAATTTGGTTTTCAAATAGCTCTATTTATATTTCCAAATGGCTATGTCATAATGTGTTCATCTTGTATATTTTTCGCTTTGCTAAAGATAAATGAAATTTCGTTTTGGATACATGATTTGCTCATTCCTAGTTTAGTCACTGATAGATTTTTATTGGATTTGAGTGGTTTTCGATTGGATTTGATTTGTTCGTTTGTCTGATTGAGTTAACGAAAATCATGGATTGTTTTCAATTGGATTTGTTTAGTATCTAATCAGAACAAGAAGTTTTCATGCTAGATTTAGAATACGATCATGTTTTGATTTGATTTCGTTATAGTTTATATGCTGTGATCGTCGAATGATTTCATGAGTTTGGTTGTTATGATCTTTTAATATGGTGTCTCATATAATTTTCTAAATCGGGAATACAAGTCTGTTCGATTTCAATGTGGAAAGAACGACTCTGTTTTTATGGAAACAATACTCTCGTTTAAGCATGTGCGAATGATATTCACGCCCGAATCATGGAACGGTTTTGATCCACGACGACTATGTTAATCCCCAACTGTTTGATTCACTTGATTGGATCACTGTATCTTCAGTTAGTTTGATCGATTTTATGAATTGTATTCATATCAAAAATAGATTTGATTACAGTTTTGTTAATTTTAATTCTCAAATGAGTTTGTTAAATCGGTTCGACTTATGTCATTCTGTTAAATTCATATGAGGAAATTCGGGTAATAGTTGTTTCCAAATGCACTCAAGAAAAGATTTCGTGAATGATTTTGTCTGCCCCATTTTGCAATAACAAACAATCAGATATCTCTTACGAACTCTGTTACATCCTGTTATGATTTCATTTGAGTTGATTCACAAGTTAGTTATGATTTAATTCGCTCATGGCCTGGATCGTTTGTTATACAGTTCTATTGATTTGGAAATGGTCCTGTTGGATTCAATTGTGTCTCCTATCTATGAGGCAGCATAACAGTTGGCTGTGATTTTCTTTAATTATATCGATTTCAAATTGCTATCAAACGGTTTCATTACTGTTTGATTATTATTCTGTTAACCTGACTTTGTGGTAACAAATGAAACAAAGTGCACGTATCTCTGTAGTCATTTGATTGATCTTGATCCTGTTTGATTTCAAATGGTATAACAATTTCACTTTCAATGATTCGTTTTCAAATAAGCTATTGGATGTTAGTTGAATTTAATTCTTTTAAAGATTTTGAATCGATTTTAATACTGATTTTGTGTCTTATTTAGACCAGCTACAGAATTGCAAGATGTTGTAGCTAGTCTATAGAATTAAATCTTTTATCATTTATTAATAAAATATCCTTCTAACTTGTCCATTTCTGACCTGTTTCAAGTAAATTCGAATTGCATGGGACATGCTAGACAGTTCAAGATATATTTGGGTGTTTTAGTTTTATGTTAGTTTCCTAGTTTAGTCAAACTTGGGATATCTTCCCAGATTTTCTGTAAACAACTTTGATAACTTCCACAGGGATGTTTTACCCTGTGGAAGGCCTTTAAATACTTATTATTTTTGTAATAAGGATCATCCTCACTTGTGGGAGAACCAGGCTATGAATTCCTAATACAAACTGAGACAAAAGTTGATGTTCTTCTACAGCTTTCTCTTTCATAATATCAATCTTTTGTTTCAAGTTTATGCATGTCATTAGCAATTGATTATAGACTACTTTAGCTATCTTAGTCTATTGCAGAATGATATGAATTAATTAATGTCTCAATCCATATATGATTTTCTTTCATTACTTAAAAACTACAACAATTACTTTGTTCAGTTAATGAATGACAACTTTCTCTTCTTCATCAATTGAACTATTATGTATAGATCTTTGCATACAGGTTTATCTAACTACGAAGATTTATAAATCATAAGATTGTTGTAGATTTTTATGTCTTGTTTGTCTTGTAATTACATTGAAGAGCACTAACGCTATCATTTACGAGAAGCTCCTAGATAATTCGGTGTGGGTTTCCTCCCTCTGATCAGCTAAGACAATCATCATACATAGGACAAATCTGGAGCATTTCTCCAGGTTAGTTTGTGATTTATTTTCATTAATTTATTAGTATAATTTAAGTAGTTTAGTTAGATATATGTTTAGTTAGATGTGTAGTTAGAATTAGTATATTAGTTGTTTAGTTTAGTTAGTTTTTGTTTTATTTCTATTCATAAAATTATAAAATCAACAAAAATAGCTTTCTCTATCTTAGGGCAGAATATAAAAGAGTTTTCCAGATTTTATTCAAATCTGTAAATTGTAGATATTGTACATTTTGTGAATAAGTTATATTTCCGTTAGTAGTTAGATAGTTAATTAGTTAGAATTAGTATAGTATTAGTTAGTAGATTGTATATATAGAATAGTTAGATTAGTTAGTTTGTTTAATAGTTAGTTTTAACTAGATTAGTTTATTAGTTTGTTTTATTTATTTTTAGTTAGATTAGTTTAGTTTGTTTTATGTATTTTTAGTTAGATTAGTTATTGTAGATTAGTTTTTCTTTTTTTTCTTAGGACCTTAGATCTGCTAACGGAGCCGCTAAACCCGTCAGGGTGGTTCATCCCAAACGGCTTGGGTTATTAGACAACCCTGGACTGGTTCCACTCTCTCAGTTGACAGATGGTCAATTTCGCTCGTCAACACTACTCCAGAAAGACAAGAAGTATTACTCTCTGAACCCTTGAATGACCCTTAGGAGTGCGAAGTTACTATGCTAAGAGAAAATAAGAATAAAAATGGAAATAGGAACCCAGTGACTCAAATCATAGGGAAGAAAGCCAGAAATCTCAGTAAGAAGAAAGAAAAGTAAGAAAAATTGTAGGAAATTCCAGAGAGGACTTCGCAGAAGGAAGGTTTGCAGAACTTGAACTTCATCAGAATAGCAGAACAACAAATATTGGCACTTCACCATGGCGAAGAAATATGACCGTTGGAGGCATCCTGACTGTTATACCAACACTCCAGAATAGATAGAAACACAATTATGACTGGAAATCACGATTGGACCATTGGGACCACACCATAACTGATGGAATCACATTGATTGAGGCATTCTTGTCCATTGGAGGAATCTGTTACAACGTTGCCTATTTATCCCGTTGAATGTTGTACCAAGAAAATTTTTGCAAATAATGATTATTCGAGCCCATAGAGAACTAACTATTACCATGTTATTCTTATTGAGACCTTGCCACCCTCTCTGTTACATTGAGTGTTTGTTCACCGACCTGAGATATTCAATCTCGAGCGTGTATGTCGGGTGAGCCCAGTGCAATGGAAAAGTCTGTAGAGGAAATTATGATAGATTTAATGGCTAGGAAGGTCATGTATGCAGGGGCACATGCATCATCAAATAGAGGAGTGCAAGCCTCTCCATTGAATGCACATCGATCTGGACCCTCTAGAGCTGCGACAGAGAAATGGAATAAGCATCATGATGACTTGGTGAACACGAAGCTCATCCCATCCATCCTTCCCTACTATATCCCGCCTCTAGATGGCATGGTTAGTTGTGATAGTGTCCCAAGGGACTTCAACTACACTTTGATCATTACGTACCTTCTGAAGGGGATACATGCAGTGGGACCACAACTAGGACAGATTATGATGTTGAAGATTAGTGAATTCAACTTGGGAGACCGCAAGAACTATGGCATGATTGCCTCACATAAGTATTTGACTAAGACAATGGGGAAGAAGTCAAAGATCATCCCCCAGTCGTGGACCATGGACATCGCGAGGTCCAATATCCTGAACGTAATGAAGATACCCCACTTTGGAAGGCATTAGGAGGTTAATGCGTGCGTTAAAATCCCGTTGTCTTGCTTCCATGGTAGTTATCTATGGCTGGATATATGCATCATCGTGGATCCGATGCTGATCCATCAGATCACCGAATTTAGCATGCAAGGACTAGACCCTCAAGAATTTTATCCAGGGAAGGATACAGATCACACCCTGGTGCAGAGAATCAAAGATACCTATGGTGATGTAGAGAAGGGGAAGCGAGGCTACAAGGTAGCCTCCATCCAGAATGGTGCAGTGCACCTAGCCTACCAGTTGATCAATGGTAAGCTAGTAAGGAAGAATATACCCATGCAAGTCATGGGGTTTGTTGTTGACCTCGCAAGAAAATGCATTGAAGGGATACAAATGAACTAGGTGAGGTACCTCATCAACCAGTTAGAACAAGATTGTCACAAAACTCAGGATCAGGGCTATGAGTTTCATTCTAGTTGGTTGTTGATCCTCATCGCCTTCATTGCTTGGGAGATGTTGGAAGGAGCGACCTTCCCTGATATTGAGCTATCCGAACCACTAGCTGTGAAGTTCACCATGCAGCCCAAGGATGATTTTAGGGGCTAAATTTCACTCATGGGATAATTTTCCATGGTTTTTCCCAAAAACATATTCGCTACTCTAAAAATGATTTGCCCAAATTCTATAGGATAAAATTATTTTACCTTAAAAATCACCAAAATTTTATACAAACTATATAAAATACTTAGAAATTTGAATATTTTTACAAAAAAAATCCAAACATTTATAGTTGGCATATTAAGGATTACTAAGATTCATTAAGGTTTCTATATTTTAAAATAAATTTCCATCCTTAAAATCATCCCCGACCACGCTCTGGTATTCGAGTGATAGGGAAAAACAATGACAGTCAAACACAGTGTTCCACACCTATTACCTGCAGTTGAAGAGGGCTATTGAGTCTTTCCCTCATATGACGTTGAATACTCTGCACAGGTTCAGGCCCCTTGCAAAGTTATGCGCAGATAGGAATTTTATTTATATCACTGCACGCACAGACAAACATAAATAAGAGCTCCAATCTTATTATAAGATCAGAGAGGAGGACATGGAAGAAATAACTAAGGAATGGCCCATAGAGTTCCTTATAACATTCGACCAGGCATAACTATCTGACCCCAGCCTCATTGGAAGTACTATGGTCACTCACGGAGAGTATGATGAACCCAGCAGTAACAGAAAGAAGAAGAAGGAAGAGGTGCAGGATCTAAACAATGCATCAGAAAAAACTGCTTTAGATTCACCTGGAGGGGGAGGAGGTGATGAAGTAGACAAAGAAGAGGAAAAAGGGGAAGAAGATAAGAAAACACAGGGAGAAGTAACATCGCCTAGGGACCCCCTTGATGAGGCTGAGATCTCCAAGAAAAAGAAGGTTTCCCCCATGAAATCTTCATCACAGAAGAATTCCAAAGCTAGTAAGCCCAAACTGCTGACTATGCTCATGGTGGATGACATTGACCTCATCATCGTCATTGTATCATATACTTCAGAGGATATTTTACAATGCAAAGAAGAAAAACAGGAAACCATGTATGATCAGATTGAGGAAGAGATGAAAGGGGTACAACAAGCCCTCTACTCCAACCACGTAGTGTCGATTGCGCCACCATCACTAGAAGGAACAGAGTTGGGAGATGAGCCTACTTTGCTACATAGAATAACAAATGTGACTGAAGCTCGACTTCATCGTTCCTAGGAGAAAAGAGAACAAGTGACAAAGGCATTGAAGCAAGCACAAGAGGAAGCCCTAGAGCAACATTGGGTTGCAAAACAATAAAAAGATGACCTTCAAGCCAAGTTCGTAGAGGATAGTGCACAAATCTAGAAGGAGAAAGAACAATTGCTTGTGGAATAGATTGTAGTTAAAGAAGCAGTCACTAGAGAACTTTAGTCTGTGATGGGCTTAGAACATATGGAAGAAGACCCAGTGGAAAGTCAAGTGGTGAAGCTTGCTGAAGCCATTCAGTATCTCCAACAGAGAGTAGCAGAACTAGAGTTACAAGTAGTGCCAAGAACTCCACAGGAAGTGCGAGATCAGTGAGAAGAAACTGCCCGAAGCATAGTCCAGAGAATCAAGGAATTGGCCTCAGAATGCAAAAAACTCAACAGTCGAAGTGCGTAGAAATATGAGTGCCTTGCAGTGGACCCTGAACTAAGGACACTGGAGTCACAACTCTAGGAGGCAAAGAAACAAGAAACATTCATACAAGCACATTTGAAGCCTCTATTAGTGGTCGAGAGGATGAAACAATCCCAGGAACAATGCATGGTTCAACAACAGGTCCATGCCATCCAGAGTAAAGTCATGGAAGTGAATCAGTGGCTCCAGTCAATGGAGGATGAAGCTTACACTCTTTTTGATGATATTGAAGGATGAGGTGTAGAACTGGAACAAGTGGTCATTATGGTAGAACAATGCTTGGAAGGACAGATGACCAAGAAAATTATTCAGGATTTCATTGAGCAGGAGGCTCTGGCGAAGCAGCAGGCCGACAAAGCTCGAGCTAAGATCGAGCCCTTTGAGGTGGAGCTACCCAGATCAATGTGACTCGGGATAAGTCACAGGTGAGTGTTGGAGGCATGTTGGCCCTCGACCAAGTTTTGGAGAACCTTGGTCATGTTGACCTTTTTTTGGACTTCAACAGGTTGGTCAAAGACGGAGCACAAGACAAAGTAGAGATTGTGGGATATCGACCCCTTTTTAGGGATTTTTGGGTTTAGGGTTTATGTAATAGGTATGGGGATGTTGGCCCATGGGTTTACCCATGCTTAGGCCCCTTTTGTAAAGTATAAATATATAGATAGGTGATGTAGTAGGGGGGCCTATGTGATAGAGAGCTAAGTGTTTTGTTGTACTAAGTGTGAATAGTTGTACATGTTGTGTGTTGAGAACTTGCAGAGCTAAGTGCAAGTGATTGTAAGAAGCTTATGTGCAGACTGGAAGAAGGATTTATGCTTGAACCTAGCTCAAGTAAGGAGGATCTAGTGAGGTGTGCGTAGATCTCCTGTCCTATGTGGAGTGGTTTCTGTGGCTCTGTGCATGTAAGAATATTGATAGAAGACAATAAAGAAGAAGAAGAGTTGGTGGATACAACCCCACACCAGGGTGAACCACGTATATCCTGTGTTGTGGTTTCTTTGTGCATTATGGATGTTATTTTATTGATGTGATTTATGCTTAGTGCAGTGATATATGTTAGATGCATATGATATAGTAGCTTAGTGCTTAGTGATGTGAATGAATGCTAGATTTGATCTATTTCTATATGCTAAGTGCTTGGATGTGTTAGATCTTGTTGAATACTGCATTGTTCTGTAATTAGGGTTTGGACCTGCGATGTGAATAAGAATTAAATACTGATGAATATTAACTGCTAAGTGCTTTGTTAAGTATTTTGATCACAGATCTGTGTCCTAGCTAGGTTACAGACACTTGAGTCCTGCAACCACCCCGACCTCTACCTTGGGTGAGACTTCATCTTCTTCACAAGTGTTGTCGAAAGGGACGATAGTTAGGGTTTTGTTGGTGCACTATTGAAGCATTGAACACTGGGTCCGCCCCTCTGTGCCAACACATTTCCTCGTAAGACCAGGAAAAAATGTCGTAGAATTCCTTAAATAAATATGTATAGATTCGAATCTCCTCGGGGGAGAAATCTGCTCCGACGAAGACATTCTCCACAATGCCAGGGGTTCTAGATATGTCAATAGGTATCATTTCAATGATAGTTTCCATGTTACCCTCGGCATAAACTGCGTGTGTATCCATAGGATTAATAGGACAAGACCTGTCTCCAGTCATAGTCAACATGAATTCACCTTCCTCTATTCTTCTTAACTCTGGGAGAAAATAAGATCTTTGATGGAGATCGTCAATGCCTCTATAATAACCTCATCAAAGGGAGAGACCAAGTATAAAGAATCTGTATTGGCGAGGGAAACTTGACCCAAAATAGGCTCAAGATATGGATCTAACTCTTGTACGAGAGTCAGATAGGGGTCGACTGAAGCTTGTTGGAAAATACTGTATGCAGATTCTGTCAGGGACAAGGGAATGGCCATGCCAGGATGTCATGTCCCTTCCATCAAAGATGATGGAAGGAATATTCCATGGATCATTAAAGTAAGTTGTTCGGAACGACGATACTTGAAAAATTTCATCCCTAGGCTGGTCAGGGACAGCCGATATGAACTTGACATCGCTAGAAGGAGGAGGATAATCGAAAGTACCCATGAGAGGTGGGCAAAAACCAACCCCTAAGTTGATGACACTAGGCTGAGGGTTATCAATCATTGGGACCATGGATATATCTGATGAAGGGTCAGGCCTTTAGAACAACAACTAGTAAATGGTTATGATTCAACCCTCATGTGGAAACAACAAGACCTGAAAAATTCTAGCAATCACTGCATGCATTGCATAAGTCCAACTCCTTCCTAACAATAGGTTGTAGTCAAGAGGTGCATCAACCACTTCAACTTAGAAACACACGGTCTTCCCTCATAACTCTATGGGGAAAGACGAGATGATTCCATGTGGTCTAAAAAAATGACCATCGAAAGGAGTAAGCATATTAGGTGATGGATATAAAATAGGTTGGCTAATGGCCTTCCAACATGCCAACGACATCATGCAAGTCAAGGTGCCCTCATCAACCACCATGCGAAAAATATTCCAAGTAAAATATTTTGTGGGGTGAGCCACTACTATATGAAATGCAACATGGTAAGGGAGACGAGGTTTCAAGTCAGTTGTATTAAGCATGATCCTTCCCAGATTACAAGTCTCAGTAGAGCCCAAAGAAAATAACAGATCTTTTCTCTGCAAAGGGCATCTCTGGAGGACCTCCAAAGCAGACATCGCATAAGGGGTTTGTGACAAATCCTCCACCACAGAGAAATTCTGGTCAACCCTCGTGTTCGGGTTATGGGAGGCTTTCTCGAACACCCCTTTCGGGATGCATGTCATTGTTTCTCCCATCATCTTCTCAATATGGAGAGGAACAGGTGGGTTAGTGGCCTCTTTACCCTTTTCAAAAGATTCCAACATTCCATAGTCATGTGCTCTAGTTTCTATTTAAGCGTCACCTTTCATCATATAAACATTCACAGTCAAGGGATTACTAGAAGATGTAGGGGGTCCCTAACTACCCCCATCTGTGCCCGTAGAGGATTGAGTCATATTTTTCCCATGTGGAAATGGGTTTTTTAACACAACAGGATGCTTTTGCACCAATAACTTCTGGGCCTCTTCAAGCTGAGGGCACAAGTGAGTCGAATGGTCCTCCGTGCAAAGTTTACATGGATAATTTAACTTTCTCTTCTATGTGTTTCCCCCACCATCATTGTTGTTGGGTTTCTTATCCCCCTTAACCTTCTTGTTTTGTTGTTTTTTCTTTCTGTCAGGTTGTTGGTTGGCCTTTGGTTTCATCGACTGCACACTGTGTACGTTCGATGTTTGGGTAGGGGGAGCAGCCGAACTGGAGTTCTAAATGGTCGTTGTCTGCTGTATCAACAATTGTTGCAATTGATTCGACAGTTGATCAGCGATATTTTCTTTTGTTGAACCAACTATACCATCGACATATGGTTCAGAATTGTGTCTGGCCTTGTCAAGGATGAACCATGGAGCATATGGAAAAATCTCATAGAGTAAGCCAGATTGAGAGTATCTCAGTTCGAGTTGTTGTGCTCTCATTATTGCCTCCTCCTATGAAAACACTCCCGACGTTGCAACATCTTTGGATAACTGAGGTATAAAAGGATTCAGGAACCACTCTAGCATGAAATCCGGTGGGACCTGTACCTTGATCAATCTCTTCCAGTGCCACCATTCTCGAATGTGATCCGAGATATGATCAGCCTTCATTCGCTCAATGTTGGCCAGAAATTTGGTGTCGGCATCGTATCTCACAAGTAGTTGGAAATGGTATAGGAAAACCATCGCCAAATTGCTAAAGTAAGAGTATCTTGAGTGGTCGAGCGCGATGTACCATTTTGCGACACCCCCGATAAGAGTGCGTTGAAAAAGGTGCAACTATACGGAGTCGTCTCGCAGCGAGTTTGACGAGCACCATAGGTGGAAAGTGGTCACGTGATCACCCAGATCTTCACCAGGATTTCCTTCGAATTTTGGAATATCTAAGGTCAACTTAATCGGCATGGGGGGCCAACATGGATCAGGACAAATCAGGTCATGAAGAAACCTTGACAAATATGGCAGATGTAACATTTCCATAAATGGTAGCTTGGGTTGGGTACTAAAGGGAGCCTAGAGTTTGACTGGCACTAGGTTTCCAGGAAAAGTTGGGTTGTTATCTAGGCTTATGGTAAACACCATGGCCTTGACTAGTGTATGGATACTACATTTGTTGGGACATCATTGGTTGATTCACATAATTGTACATCGAGGTTTGGGCAGGGATTGCTCCCTGTGTTGTGTTCCAATTATTCTGGAAAAGGTTTCCCCCTATCAATTTGACGGGCATAGGTATAGAGCCTTGCCTAGGGTTCCATTGACCATGGAAGGGGTTTCCCCCGGTTGGAATCCCTGACAAGGGAAATGATCCCTACCAAGGATTCCAAAGTCCTTGTGAGTAGAAAACTCTTGTGTTTTCCCCCTATGTAGGAAGAGTACCCTGCACAAGATTTTGTTGTCCAAAACTAGGATTTCCCCTAGCCGAGATGACAGTCGATGAAAAAGCGTTATTACCAAACATGTCGAACAAAGAGAAAAACATGGATCCCACTGGCATGGTGTAAGAAGAAGTTCATAGACTACCTACTCCAAACAGGGTGTAGTTCGTGTTCGGCTCGATGGGTGGCTAGAAAGCACCGCTGAGTGAGGGGGATGGAGGAGGCATATGCTCCCCACCGTAAGGGATATCATTATAGGAGGTTGAGGTTCCCCCCATGGACCCTTTAAAGCAAGTGTTCGATCTCCCTACCCCTAGACCCATGGTCTGTAGAGTGGAGTAGGTAAGGATCCAGTTCATATCAAAGTCAGGAATCCCATATGAGAATGGAGGGCCTATTTCACTTTGTGTGAACAGAGCAATGGTCGTCGCCAATGATGGGATCAAACCACTACCCAAAGTAGAGGTGGTCAAGACCATTGTGTTCTAGACCAATGAAGGTGGGTTAGGAGGTAGAATGCCCTGAGTGGCGGAAGTCGTTAAGGGAGTCTGAGGACTCCCTGATGAAGTAGCAATATTTTCTTCCATAACTGCTTGCAAAACTATCTAGCGCTCGTGATGTGTTACCCTTGGAGGGACAACTTGTATCAATAGTGGTGCTAACAAGTCAATAATCAAAGTGTTGGCTGGCCTGAGAGATTCCTCTCTAAGGTCAGAAATAGTAGGTTCCTTTGGATTTGAGTGTTCTCCTCTCTGAGCTGGTTTGGGCACAGTTTCCTGTGGCCCGGTCACTTCGAATGACCCTTGTTGGTCAAGTCTTCACCATAATGATGGCGGTGGTGGCTCCAAAGTAATCAGTGGTAGGCCCTGAAGTCTTCATGACCAGTGGAGCTCCTGATCTTCCACTTTGTGAAAAGATCAACGACACAGTAAGGCTTTTACTAATGTTTGAAAAAAAACACATACTAGAAAAGTTCCTACAAGATAAACAAAGGAAAACACTATCTAGTTGGAAGAACAGTTATGCCAGCCAACACTAGAGAAACTTACCGACGTAAGTGCAACTCAAACATGGAAGCACCCTCCGGGTATACTCTACAAAGTGTGTCCCGACATCTACCCTAGGTACCGCAGTATACCCTCGTAGTCACCCATGTAAGTCCCTATAATCAAGGAAACTAAGTTGTCATCTCGTAAACAATCACCAGGCGGGTACAGTCGACAGTCAGGTGGATCGCAATGAGTAGGAAAACAAGTCTGAAACCTACTGATGGTATCAAAAGCAAGTGGTCTGAAAGACAACTGAGGACCTTGAATGGATTCAAGATCCATGAATCTCTGTAGGCAAATTCAACCGACAGTATCCCATTATAAGTCGTAAATATGCGTTCCCCACTATGCTTGGTCCAGCTTTGGAGGGGTTATCTCCTCTACCTTTCCTCACGCAACCTCGTGTTTAGCCCCTATGTTAGAGGGGGGTCCTGAATAACTTTCACATCATTCGACTTTTTACACTCCCTAGATCTGACTCCAATGTTTGTTTATAAGCCTTGAAGAGTTTCCTCTCCAACCTAATTCAAGGCTCTAGCCTAAACTAGTTGATTGACCCTACAAACATAAATTCTAATTGATTTTAATTAGCATTCATTTTAAATGGCTTGTTTTAACTCAATGAAATGGAAGTGAAACTAGTGATGTGTATGGGAGATGAAGAAGGATAAATAAACAAAATTGAAAGAAAAATTACTTCTAGTTAACAATAAATATTTGCAACTAACTCTTTAAACCAACTTTTGATAATTAACCATTTTCAATATCTTCAACTAAAACAAAATTTCACTCGACTACGAGCTACTTAACTTCTATAAAATCAGTTTAAGAACTTAAACAATGAACTCTTTTTCCTAACAAGTAAGATAACTAACCCTAACTATTTTACCAAACTAAGAAATGGAAAACTTTTTCTATGTTTTTTTAAAATGCTTCAAACAAGAAACTTGAAATAAATTATTTTTCTTTTTCTTTAAAGCAAGCGAAAGGGGAAAAAGTGAAAAACAAGACAAGATTGAAACTAACCTCTAACCCATTGTGGATCACAGGGAGTCACTAAAGATACCAAATAGGATGATCAAAGTCTCAAAGACTCGCCTAAAACCCTTTCGAAGTAAACACAAGAAATATTTAAAAAGATAAGAAAAATGACATCTAACCCAGTCTTTCACTGTAAAAAGAGAAAAACCGGAGTCAGTCAAGAAACCTCGAGAAGTAAAACTTCAATCAAGGAATAGGTTGAATGCCTCTTATTAAAAATAGTTTCTTGAAAAAGGTACGCTACTAATGCTTAAGCATCCTGCGTATGTACATGGGCTTTCTATAAAGCATGGAGCATATGTACGCGTGTTGACCCAAAGAAGGCTGCTTACACCTCCATATTTCTTGAAAAAATGAAAAAGACTGACTGAAAGGGTAGGGAGAATTGGTATGACACCAAGAGGTGACCATAATCCCCTAAAGACTAAGTAGAATCAACAAGAAACTCAAAAGGTATAAGACCAAACAAACAACCCAAAAAAATCCCCTAAAACCCTAGAGGTTGCCCTAATATGGTTGCCAGTTATGCTAGTGGGAAAACCCCCCCTATGGTACACTGGGGTTTACAATGTAGGCATATAAATAACTGTTTAAAAGTCTCCTAATTCTATAAATACCCCAAATATACCCCATACTTATGCAAGAAAAGTAAAATGAGAAGGATCCGGTAATTGTACCTTTACTCCACGTCCGGTGTAGATCCTCTCGCGCTTGATAGCTTCGCTGACTGCAACCCTCCTCCCGAGGCTGACTTGCATTCACAAATAGATAAAAATAAAAATACAAACATACATTTCATACATAAATAAGGGTTAGATCTTAGAATAAAAATATAAATCAAATGCAAACATTCGACACATCATGTTCTGGGACAAGAAAAGTACTTCTTTTATTGATAATACAATGATTACTTACAAGCAAAGTCAGCTACTGCTCCTCAAACCTAGTCCGGGCTTCTCTTCACCAAGAACCAAGTGTACCTCCACATATCTTTCTCCTCTCAAACTTCTTCTAGGGAAATGGAATGGGTTTATGATGGAGGAAAAAGGTCAAAATGGGGAATTAGAGGTAATTCTCACAAAAGGGCTGCAAATGCTTGGGGCAAGGAGGGGATGTGAAACTAGCAGAGTTTCACTATTCTTATTTATAGATGTGGAATGAGACCCCAAAACATCCTTTTATATGAAAAAAGGATGGTTATTCGATTGGTGACGGGCTATGGATGGTGGATTAGTTGGGAAACTACTCAATAGCTCGTAATCTCAACGAATTCCTTGCAACTTTTTAATTTTTGCAACTTTTGCAAGTATACATGGGTTGTAATGGTGCATCTAGAATATGTACGTGGGATATAATCATGCAACAAGTGTATGTACATGGCCAGTATTAGTGCAGGGTGCGTACATATTCAAAAAATGAGTTTTTAAGAAGATCAAGTTAGTGATGGCTTGGAAAAAATAGCAAGTAAGAGGTCCAAGTGCCAGGTATGCATGTATGGAGCAATTTAGGGTTATAAAATGTATTCCACCACATGCGTTGGAAGGTATATCCCACACTTTAACACATTATCCAAAATATTCCCCATTTACCTATCTAATCATTTGGATACCTTCCTCTTCAACCCATACACAACACTAGCAATATAATTCTCTTAGTTCTCTCTCATATAAACAAAGAGGTTGTAGTCCAAAAATCAGTTATAGAAGGGGGAAATTATTGGCGCATAGTGGGAAAAACCATGTTTAACATGACTTCACCAAAAAACCCTCAGATACCGACCCTTTCTGCATCACCCACAAGTAGGTGAAGTATCACTCGAGGTATCTATGGGGACTACATGAACTAGGTTTTCGTAGTGATGAAGGTATGGGAGGAAGTTATAATAACTATTACACTTAACATTAGTTCATTATACCTTGTATCATGTGCACAGAAACATAATAACATGTAACATATTCATAATAAAAAACATATATCATATGTGCACAATAAACAAAAAAAAAACCATCATGACACATAGACACCATATTTAAAGTGGTTCACCCAAGATGGGCTACGTCCACAATGGTTGGATTCTTATTATATTATTAAAAAACAATCTCTTACAAAATATGTGCATTGCACTCATACATCATCCCATTTTCATTCTCCTATCTCTCTCTCTATCTTTGTCTCTCTCCACTCCTACATATCTCGCATACATTCATACATACTTATTCGCTATATTTTCTGCTATCTCTTTACTACTCTACCCCAAAACCCTTACATATTTATACAATTACAACACGTCTTAGTGTATATCAATGGACCCAAAATGCCTAATGGCTTCAATGGTATTCTTTCTTTTGTGCATGTTGGTCCCAAAAGTATGCCAACTAACTTTGCTTCTTTTGCATGCACTGCACAGAGCTCAAAACATGTCCCAAAATCTTGTCCCAATAAGCCCCCAACACTCACCTATGGCTCATCCCAATCAACTCATGTCTTCTGTTTCACTCCCTTCCATGTCGCAACGAACTTCTAAAAAAGTTCCCTTTGTGGTTGTGACCTTCTCCTTTGCTTGTGATTCTTGAGTCAAAATCCCCTATGATGTCTGCGCGGTAATGGGGGTCTTCAGTTTTTTTGCACTATCTTTAACTACTTGCTTCACTATGCCTTGTGCAGCTGCAATTTATTTTGTCACTCGAAAGACATCCTCCTATAGAGGCTCAATATTTTTCATGAGAGTATGTTTTTTAACTCATATCTGGTTGATCTCAAGGTATAACTTCTTATTCTCAACTATTGCAGTCATTCATTCTGCTAATGTCAGAGTGCTCATTATTTATTTGAATTTTTGCACCTTCTCTTGTGCATTCTATAACCTCTATTCTAATGCTTGTAATTCTACATCCTCCATCAATTGAGTCCACACTTGTGTACTCTCTTCATTTATCTTTGTGAATTCCTTATCCAATCTCCTAATGCTCCCCATGGTCGTCATGGTTGTCTTCTCTTGTTGCTCCCTTTCCTATGGTGGGGTACTTGGTGTTGTACGAGCTTCCATATATATTATATTTGCATGAAATACCTAAATGGATTCACTTATATTTGTTACTTTCTCTTCCAAGGTTGTATCTACTTCTATTTGTACCGCTGGGAACTTGTTGTATACCTCATGCACTTCATGTTGTAACCTTGTTGTATTCTAAATGGTCTCGTCCCATTCTAGAATGAGTTTACTATACTTTGCATCTAGTGCATCGTTTTCTGCATTTACTTTGGCCAAGTCCATATAAGCGGACTCTGCACACAACTAGATCTCTTGTGTAACACTTTTTTGCAAGTTGTGTAACACCTTCATCGGGAACTGTGATAACAGTAAGTCAATATGGCTTAATTCTTGTGCACGCTCATGCATTGCTATCATGGGGAACTCTATGGCCCTTGTTGATATCTTCATGATCCAATGCTCTGCTAATGATGATGGTGGTTGTGATTTTTTCAGTCATGAATATGTTGTCCTTGTTGTGCTATCTATCTGTTATTCTTCTATTGTTTGGACTAGCATTATCCTAGTTGGTTCAAAAATATGGCGCAATGGAGTTGTATGCGCTTGCAAATTCATGTGCATTTACTCCTATTTCTACGTAGCTCATAGAAATGTTTCTTCAGTTAATTCTTTCACCTGATCTCCTATCTTCTTCAAGTCATCCTCAATTAAGGTCTAGATAGTTTCTTCCTTTGAATATTTCCTATTCTTATGTTTATGGAATGATCGCTCTTTCAAATGCTCTTTTCTATTCTATCCAGTGTGTCGTGTCGTTTTAGTGTCACCTGCACCATTCCCTTGTTATTCATGTTCATATTCTTCTTCTTGATCCTTCTCTAGTTGTTGTGTCACCTTCTGCATTGTTTTTGTCACTGGGGTTTTACACTCTACTTCCTAGTCATTGAAAATCTGGTTGACATCTTGTTATGTCAGTATGTAGCTAGTCGAAAACCATTGTTGATATGGATTCTTATTTTCTTGAATATACATGTGGTGTGAACCTACCTTGAATCACGTGATTTATTTGTATGCTTCAACTATTGGAGGTAGAATTCATGGTGTGTCCTCAATGCATTATCATATTGTCTCTTGATATATTTAAAAGGATATATTGTTATTAATTTTCCTATTCTTGTGCGTGATATGCCACAAAGAAACATATCTTATTGCCAAAAACGGTTGCTACATAGCTTCCAGAAACTGGGTTTATTCAGTCTCCCTCCAAGCAAGTAATGAAATTAAAATCAATAACCAAGCATAATGGAATTCCATTCATTTCTCCCGTGCTTCCCTATAGTTGTTTAAGAACTGGTTCACCAAAATTGTTTCCCATTTCATCTGCACTTTTGCTACACACTTATATGTTGTTTCTATTATTCCTACTAGCACCTAATATATACAACACTTCTTGAGAAACTTGCAAGCCAGAACCTACATCGTAAACCTAACATAATCATCATTGATTATCTATACATCCAATCTATGCACTTCTCTATGCTTTCCATATTTTTCCTTTATGATTTCTGCTAGTTCTTTCTCACGAGTCTTATCCTTGAGAAAGGGTAGTGTGTCTTCCCTTGTTGATGGAAATATTGTAATCCATGCAATACGTTGGTTGTCAATCAACATTGCCCTGTCTAACCATAGGATTGTTTGACCATGTCCTTAGCATTTCTGTTTTTGTACCTTCTGAACAAGCGATCATTCCACTCTATCGAAGTACACACCCTCCAAGTCCTAGGATGGTTTTCTTTGATTGGAACAATCTTGTATAACTTCACCTTCCTTCTTCTGCACCCTTCCATATAATGGGCATTTGCCGATGTATTGTAGATTAAGGATCCTCTTCAAGCATTTTATCCTCCTCAGATTGGAAAGTTTTGGGGTCTCCCAATCTTGTGTCAACTACCAGTGAGTTGTTGGTTTTCGACAAAAGGCCTGCATGGGAGCCCTAGCCTCCCCCATGATACGCTGCTTAGAAAACCATCCTAGAGTCTTAGTTAAGATCTTTTCAAAAAAAAAAAAATTAAAATATTGTCGAGTGAACTCATCTCTTTCACACTCGTTAAATGGATTTTAAAGGATGTCTATTTGGTATAAGTTTAACCCTTTTTTGGACCAAGTACACTACTTACAAAAAATGAATACTCTAGTCACCATTGGCTAGAAGAGTTATCCTAGGTATTATTTTATACTTTTTCGGGCCCAAGGGACTAAATCTACAAAAAAGGACATGTTTGAGTTAAGTTGTAATTGCATCCCATTATCCTTCTTGCATTGTTGAGCCTATTGTCAGCTCCCGCTTTCTCGTTATAATCCATTTTTTCCCAACAATTCTCATCACTAGCCAAGCAGTGCCTTTTATATATCCTTTGAAGCTTGACACCCTTTACCCATAGAGGAAACATCCCCTCGAGTGTCCATTCCCCACATGCATTCCCTTGCATTGAGAATAAGTATGTTCCACTGTTTGGAACTAGTTTCTTATTCATGACAATTGTTTCCTCTACTGAATCATAACATTTCATTTACTATGAAAAAACCAAAAAAATATGGGAGGGAAAATAATATTATCTCCTATCAGTAGCAGTCGTGTCTCCTTTGAACAAAGCACAAACTCTTGAGTCCATTTCATCCAAGGTTTGGGTTTAGCATGACCATAGGAATCTAATATCATTAATTAGAGTCTACTCCAGCGACTGGTTATTATTCTAGTCGCTATGAAGATTTTGATGATGCCTCCTATGTTGCAAACTTTTGTCAATGATCAGTGTTAATTCTATGTTTCCTAAGTTAAGGAAGTATAAATCCTATGTCGAACACTCCTTAGAACTCTTGACTTTACATTTCATCCATACCCTTAGTGTATCTCAGAATCACATGAAGTTGTTGTCCTACCTGGCACCATGTCCCTAATTTCATCATTGGTAGGTAACCTTGAACCCAACATATGACATCTCCTCATTGGTCGCTGACTAGGGGGTTTCCCTTGTATTCGATGGAAATAAATCTATTCACACATTGGGATTCATGCAATGTCTTGGATTCCATTATCCCTATTGCTAGTTTCCTCTCCTTTGTCGGAAGGTTTCCTCATTAGATGCTATTCGGAGGGTCTCTTTCATGTACTACTTTCATATGGTGCATGCAAGAGACACACATGGTTTTTGGTTCATAAAAATTCTATTCATGTGAGCTCCTTTAATTATAAAACTATTTCTTTGTTCCTCGCACTAGATGATGAGAGATTCCTTAAGGCTCTCCTTTCAACAAGTATCCTTCCATCGAATTTAGCTCATCTATTTTGGAATCGTGATCTAGAGTACTATGATTACCTTGAGGCTTGCATTCATCAGTGGCAGGTTCTCCTACCATCGATAGATGGGAATACATCAATGTCTCTTAATTGATGGATTCTTCAAGTGTTTGACCTCAACACCCTTATTCACACTTGTAGAATATACTCGGTGCCTTGACACCTACTTTCATTATCGGTGGGTTGTATCACATTTGTTAATGGTATACCTTAATGAATGATAATCAAATGAAGTCTCATTGTGTTTGACTTTGACTCATATATTCACATAATGTAGACTTTCACCTTCGACGGATAGTGTAGAAGACATCCATTTTACAACAACAACACCCCATATCTGTTGTTGTCTTTCATCGGACCAGTACCTATATGACTTCAATGATCATGGAAGATCAGATTGTACTCCATTGTATACAAATAGCTTCGATTGATTTTGAGATTGAACTCCACCGTGTCTTGTTAGTGACTATGATAGCCTATGATATATGTCCACTTTGTATTCCCTATTCATGGCCATGAAAAACTATTTGATATATATCCACATGGATCTGCAGTGTAATTCATATTGGAAGCCATGTGTACAAAATCATTATGAATTGTAATATTCTCATGAGTAACTAGTACTTCCAACTAAGTCTTCATTACTCCACTTCTTGGAATTATAATGTATTCCGACCATCACCGATACTCCTCTGACCTCACACATTAGGGGGCATTTGTTATAGGATATTTTTCCATGCTCCATCCATATTTCTTTGATGGCCTTCCATTTCCATCTGCAGACTTTATTTCCACTTTTTTTTCACTCTAGATCTAAGAATACTCATTTTTGTACATGTATGCGAACTTCTAGTTACAACTCATGCATGTACGCGGGATGCTCCATTACAACCTGTCTACATCAGGTTTGGTGCTCAAAAAATAAAAAATGTGTTGGGTTTCCATGCCATGTCACGAGATCTATGATCCTTGACCTTCCATATACTAGAAATTCTCTGACTCAACCCTTCAATTCCATTTGGAGGCTATAAATTGACCCATATACAAGCCTTGAAAATATTCAACACATCATAGACACTCTCAAGAAATTTCACCTCAATTGAGTATGCATCCCTTTTTACTTGAAAGTATGAACTTCTTGTGTTCAACCCCCAATCTCTTACTATCTTGTGATGGAAAACTTCATTGAATCCTACTTGTGAGCTTGCCTTTGTGGAGGATGGAAGTGGTGGTGTCCCAACTAGAGGGACTTAGTTTCTTATTTCTGATATGTGTCGTTACAAAAAAATTTCACGTGTGTACTTCTGTTGATTACATTAATAGAAATAATCTTTTCTCATCCAATTGATATCTTGAAAATATTTGTATTTCTTTCCATGGGCATATTTGTTATGTATGTTAATGGACTGTGTTGATTTCTATGCTAAAATTATATATCATTAACACATTCTTGTGTATCTTGGTTATTGAGAACAAGTTACATGTCTAAAGATTTGGGTAGTGTGCTCAATGGTGGTCTTATTCAGACATCTGGACAAGCCATAGAGAGATTTTACTTGTAACAAAATTAACTACTCCACATGCTTGTGTATCTTGGTTGTTGAGAACAAGTTGTAGGTGTAAATATTTGGGTTGTGTTCTCAACGGTGGTCTTCTTCAGATGTCCAAACAAGGTAGGCTTCTAGTCTCCTCTTGTTATCATTTCATTTATACAATATACTTGATATTAGAGTTGATTTTTGGGTATCGTTTTGTCTATCGTGGTTTTCCCCTAGCCATAGAGAGATTTTACTTGTAACTAAATTAGCGACTCCATTGGGGATATCTCCTTTTTTGGGGTATTAGGTGTTGTTTTTCTTTGATTTTCTCTCTGTTTGCCTGATTTTGTCTATCACTTGTTGCTTGACAACATGTATTTTTCATTTTGTCTGAGTTTCTTGGCCTAACCCTTTCCTTGGCAGTGTCTTCTTTGACATACGTGAGTTGTATTCCTTTAGGGCACATACATACACGCGTTTTCTTCCTTTAGGACACATACATATGCGAGTTGTCTTCCTTTAGGGAACATACACTATTTTTGGAGTCTTTTTGGCTGATTTTAGTGACTGTTGGGTGAGTTTTTCTAGTTGATGAGACTGCTTGGGTCCCTATTCTTATTGTTAAGTGCCTACAAAGTGATACGAAGCTGCTTTATTGGTGAATTCTTGGGCTAACTCTTTGTCCTTTGGGTCTGGGTAGTTACTTCTTGGTGTCCTTATTGGCTTGTCTCTTCGTGCTTGTAGTAGGGTCTTTTTGAGAGGTTCTTTATTCATTCCTTGCATTTTCATTCTATTATACTCAAAATACAAAAAATATTTTTTTTTTCACTTTTATTTAAAGCATTTTCAGTTTTTTTTAGATTGCAATAGTTTTGGAATATTAGGAAAGATTGCACTTCATTGAAATTATAGAGATTGATTTCGTATAATAGCATTTAGAAGCATACCATCTAATTTAAAATCAATACCAATACTTAGAATTGTTTTTATATTTTCTTCTTTTATGTTGTGTCATCATACCATCAGTTTCACAATCACACCTCTTGAGTAAGCAAAAGCCATTAAAATTAACGTTGAATAATTAAAATTGATTATAAATGATTTTATTTTTTAGGGTACACAAGCAAGTAGGACCTAGGGCCTTGGAATAGTATTTTGTGAGTAAAATTATCAAAATCTATAAAACTCGGCGTATTTATCTGACCATGGAGTGGTGAAACCCATTATATAATTGGTGTCCTCATGAAGCTCCACTCACACCAAAGTTAAGCACAAGGTCGCCCGAAGTTGGTTGCAGAGATAGCCCTATAATACCTTCCTAGAATCATATATATTTGTGGGTTTATATTCATATTTGGGGGTATTTATAGTGCCTTTACCTCCTTGAGAGGTGATGCTTTCAATATTTTGGGCTTTGCTACCCTTCCCATATGGTGTACCAGACTTGCGACTTCTCACCTGAGCATTGATTATGTTAGCACTCTGTAAATTTTTTCTGGTTGATAGCGTAAATGTGTTGAAATTGCACATAATAGATCTAGCTAAACAATAATACACACATTTGTAGAGAGAATATAAGAAAGAAGAAGAAGGAGAGAAATAATGAAAGAATTTTCATTAACCGTTGTGAATAATGAATAATTTACACATGATATACTATGTATAACTTAATGAGTGCACACTGGAGGTGAACCAATGAGCCATAGTGGTGGTCTAGAGTGATTGCGACACAGAATAGTAGTTATGGGAGTGAATTGCCACCTATTCTAGTCTCTCAGGCAGTTACGGGAGTGAACTTCCGCCTAGTTGAGTTAACTAGTCAACTAGTCTTCAATTAACTGAATGAAAAAAGAGTAGTGATGAGTTAACTCAGGGAATCAATTCTAATGCGCTATTTTGGTGATGATCCCAAGGAAAGTTATAATTATGATGGTGATGATCCCAATGTTGCGTGGTGATAAAACCAATGCAACATCTAAACTCAACACAATTAGTCAAACTGAAGTGTCAATTGAAAGAGAATATTCTATAGCTAGAATATTCTCCCCTAAAATATAGGAGACTGGATAATGACTAATTATGACTAAAAAACAAGGAAAACCCTTAGGAAAAATAAATCCTAGGTGTGTTTGAAGTAACTCCAACACCCCCCCTGAACATCACTATGGTGAAAATAAAGAATGGGTCCCAACAACGTGGCCATGTTAGGTACCCAAATACAAAATATACACTGAATATAAAGTGAGGAAAGAGGGAAAACCTCATGGGAAACCCCCTCCCCTCGAGGTACAATGTATGTAAAAAGAAGAACTACTGTTTCTAGGAAAATGTGTCCTTCACTCCAAGATGACCTCGTAGAGAATGGGACTTCTGCTCAGTGAAGATCTTGGTGAATATGTCTTCCATCTATTCTACTGAAGGACATAAATATAATTTGATGATCCCCTCATGTAATAAGTCTCGGATGTAGTGCATGTGGATATTGATGTGCTTCATCCGCTTCCTCTGAACTGGATCTTTGTAGAACTTCAAAGTGCTCTGGTTTTCACACCATATGATGATCAACCGATGAAATTGAATGCCCAAGTCAGTGAGAAAATGTTGTAGCCACATAGCCTGAATTATTATGTTAACTACCCCTCTGTACTCTGCCTCGGCTGAAGATAGAGCAATGGAAACTTGCTTCTTTCTCGACCAACAGATAGGCTCGGAACCAAGACTAAGTGAGTAACCAGATGTGGAATTGCGATCAGTGTTATCACCAGCCAATTCAGAATTAGTAAACCCAATGAGATCCAATTTAGAGTCTATTGAATAATTAATCCCAAAGGTGATGGTGCCCTATAAGTATCAAAGGATACACTTTGGAGCTTTCCAATGTAGCTCATGCGGCTCCTACATGAACCTGGAAACTGCGCCAACTACATATGAGAGGTCTAGTCTGGAGTGTGTGAGATACAACAAGCTCCCCACTAGATATATGTATAGTTTGATGTCAACCAGTGGAGTCTCCCCGCTATCCTCAAGTTTGACTCCTGATAGGAAAGGAGTCGAAGAAGACTTGCATTCTATCATGTGAAATCTCTCAAGGAGATCTCGTGCATACTTGGCCTGATATAGTTTTATGCCTGATGCATCCTAACTGATATCGATTCCAAGGAATAAGTGTAGCAGATCCATGTCCGTCATCAAAAACCTATCATGTAAAATCCTCTTGAATACAACAATCATTGAAGTCGAGCACCCGGTGATCAACAAATCATCGACATACAAAACTAAAAGTATAAGTGAATCATCCATCCTGAGCATGTAGACATTCGGGTTTGATTTACAATGTACAAAGTTCTTTGACAACAGGTAGGAATCCATCTTGGAATACCATGCCCTCAGAGCCTTCGTGAGGCCATAAAGTGACTTCTTCAGTCAACAGACCAAATATGATTCCTACATAAATCCATGGGGATGCTCCATGTATATCTCCTTAGAGAGATCACCATGAAGAAATGCATTCTTCATGTCTATCTAATGGACTTCCCATCCCTTGGCTTTAACAATGGAAAGTGCCAAATGTATGGAATCCATCTTCACTATTGGAGTGAAGGTCTCATCATAGTCAATACCATGAACCTGTTGAAATCCTTTGGCGACAATCTTGGCTTTGCATCTATTGATTTGTCCATCCGCTACGCTCTTGGTCCTGTAGAACCATCTGCATTTGAAAATTTTCCTCCTAGAAGGAAGGGGAACCAGATCCTAAGTCTGGTTCTCAAGGAGGGATTTGTACTACTCCTGCATGGAAGATTCCCAAATGGGATTTCTAGAAGCCTCGCCATAAGATGGTGGATCTGAAGACTGAAACAAGTAAAGATGTCTGGAGAGAAATGTTTCAGTGGTAGTGAGTGCAACATGAAGCTCCTCGAAATCAAATCGAGTCCTCCTAGTATCATCTGGATCACCAATGAGATCCCCTGCATCCTGAAGAGTAGTCTGTTCCCACTTGGGCTTCTGCTATGGCTCTGCAACTGCATCTGGATGCTTTGACTCTGCATCTGAATTTATTGAATCTAAATCTGAAGTAGTTGATTCCTCTGAATTAGAAATTGTGTCTAAAGAAGCATCGGCATGTGTATGTTCATCATATCAGACAGGTGGAAGAGTGAAGGTGTCTGCATGCGGCTACTGAGGTACATGTGAGACACTTTCCTCGAATTGGACACTACGCTCAATGATGAGCCGGTCCGAGGAAATATCAATAAGTCGATATCCCTTCACACTGTTGGGGTATCCAACAAAAAATCACTCAGTTCCCTGTGGATCAAGTGCCTTCCTCTTTTCAAAGGGAATCCTGGCCCATGCACGTGAGCCGAAAATGAAAAAGTGGGTCACTTCTGGTTTGAGGCTACTCTAGGGCTGCTGTCAAGATCTCCTCTTCATGAGAAGAGGAGATATAAACTTTCGTAAGGATCTGAGTGAGTTGTTCCAAGATGACACTCATAGTTAAATCATATTGCAAAAGGGGGTACTTACAACACCCAAATCAAAAAAATAAAAATAAAAAATAAAAAAAACTAAAAGTCACACTTGTTGAAACACATGAAAACCTCTTCACAGTTGCAAAAATTGAATTTGTAGAAATTGAAATCTACACTTATGCTTGCAGGAATTGAAACACTCCCTACATGCCCTTACCCATATGTCACCTTAGAGTTAGGAGCATGAATAGTCAAACTAAACCTCAATCCATCGTGCTTCCCCGACAACGACGCCAAAATGTTAGGCAAAAATATTGTCATTTAATTTTGTTGTAGTATTTTCCCAACTATTTAATTTGTCAATCCAAGGTTCGTAGGCTTATGAAGAACACACACTATATATGAAGGATTGAAGTAGAACTAATCTAATCTAATTGGCGGAAATGAAATTAATTTAGGAAAGCATTGAAAGACTAACTATGAAAACGGTAAATTAATCTAGGAAAGCAATACAACATGTGAAGAGTTGAATGACAAAAGACATATGTGAGCTCACACAATATATCAATCTCAAATTATATTACAAGATTCAAATGACAAAGAATGAAAGAATAACAAAGCTAAGAATCCCCTTCTCCTAATTACAATACTAAATTATGAATAACATGATTCTAACTCCCAAGGGAATCTCCCAATTATGAATGATATGATGATCCTCATGAAGAGAGAACACTCTCTTATATACATGAGAGTCTTGAAGAGTGTCATAATTACAGATCCACTATTCTCTCAACCATTCTCAACTACTTTCCCATTATTAGAAGATATGATCCCTTCAAATCCTCCACACATCTCTCACATATCTTAGATAGGATATGCCATCCAAATATTCCATGATCTTCTCCTTTGAATATGCTTGAATGATTGTCCCAGATATTCTTCAAATCTTCAAAGCTTGAAGATGAAATTCGAATTTGAGTCTAGGTGGTAATATTTGACTTTGTTGAAATCTTCACATATGCCTGCACACATCCTCAAACTCATCCAACCTTGATATATAATGAAAATATGTCATTTTTCTAAGATTGAATCATAAATTCACTTATAAAACTAAAATGAATACAATGGAAAATAATTAGGAGAAACCCAAGTATCATTATGGAAATGGTATGATGGAAGGTTAATGGGATGATGAAATGTAAGGAATAATGAAGGAAAAAGAGGATATAAATGTGACATTTCTGAGGCCCAACATGCCCCCCAACTCAACTTGTTGCATGTCCTCATGCAACCATGCATGGATCTTCTTAAGAACTTTTGGCATTCAAACTATGGCTTTGATTGATGATGTCCTTTTAACAAGGAATGTTTCCAGGGTATGCGATACAAGAGTAACAACATGTGAAATATATGTAACAACATGTGAAATTTGTGTAACAGCATGTGGAATTTTCTTATGGTTGGTTCTTATGTGACAACCATGAATACAAAAGATGTTGGTTATTTTGTTAACAACATTCATTTCACTTATTGATTTTCTTGCTGCAATACTTTAGCCATGTACTTCACTGGAAATAATAAGCTATCAATGCGCATAAGAAAGCATCATTGTGTATAAGGAAGCCTTTTTCTTTATCTTTATGAATCACGCCAATATGTGTATCAATCGAAATGCAACAAAGTTTCGTTGGAAAAGGAATTTGTTAAACAATAAATGAGATGAAAAAGTGGAGTGATAATAGTGGAAAAATGGAATATTGGTAATGAATATGTGGTGAAATAGTTTAGTTCCCCCCCCCCCAAATGAAGTGGTTTCATATTCTCATGCAACTTAGGGTAGTTTATTGAAGGAAAGAGAAAATAAAATATAAGGAATCAAGTCAGCATATAAGGAATTGTGTGATTAAAGCTTAGAAAATAACATACCTCCACTTACCCAAAAATTAGATGTAGCTGTTGCGGTTGCTGGATCAAGAAAATGTGACTGGCGCTATAGCTGCAACTACTATAACTGCTGAAGAAAAGAATATCTGACTGTGACTGATGGAATATGGAAGGTGTCACTATTGCAAGATCAGGAAAATGGAACGACTAATGCTGTTGTTGTTGTAACTGGATCATGGGAAGTGAAGGACTCTGAACTGCTATGGCTAAATCATGAGAAATGTGGACGACAAAGAATATGGAACTGTGGTACTCTCATATATCCAAAATCAAACTACTGCAATTGTTGAGGGATCATGAAAAAGTGTATAGTCTTCACCCGCTACAAAACTGATGGTACAATTCTCATCATGCAAATGATTGTGTCGATGTTGAGCATGAAGAGAAATCATTGGATTACCGGCCATTGATGAATGTCGTTAACCAGTGTGAGACAAACTCACCAGTGATGTCAATGAGTGTCAAGGTACTCGAGTACATCTTGCAAAGTGAGAATAGATGGGTTGATGTTGAACCACTTGCAAGATCTAATGATCAAGGGACATTGATGTATTCCCATGATTTCTAGCGAGAGAGCTTTCCATTAAGGCATGCAAGCCTCAAGGTACTCAAAAAGGAACTCTAGTCTATATCCCAGATAAGGTGTCGAGGTTGATGGGGAAAGACTGTTAAAAGGTGGGCCTTAAGGAATCCCACATCAGTCAACGCGACTTTATAAAAAGATTGGTAGGACTATAGATGTAAAGATCTCAGTAGGAACATGGTTTATGGCAAGGAAATGTAATCATGGAAAGGGACTTTGTTTTATTCAGAAGAAAAATTGGAAAGGAAAAAATGAACTGAAAAGATAAAGGAAATGATGTATGCAACTCAGAAAAATAGGCATGTGTGAAGTCATGAAATTTAAGGCAATGGAAGATGGATTCAACACGGGGATAACCAATCAGCTTTGAAGGAGAAATGGGATAGTGTCACAACATGGTCGCTGTGTAATAGCAAACATCAAGATGCGCAAAAACTTTTTATGTAACAACAAAATGTTTCTGTGTATCAGAATGGTTGTTGTGTAACATCAAAAAACAAGATGGGCAAAATTTTTTTGTGTAACAACAAAATGTTTCTGTGTATCAGCATGGTTGTTGTGTAACAACAAACATCAAGATGTGTAAAATGTTTTTTTGTAACAACATCATCATGAAGCTCAACTCCTTCAAACTGTTTATCAAACATGTTTTTATGAAAAATGTTGTGATTCTTGAAGATCGTTGTGGCATGGAAAATGAGCGTCCTATTCCTGCAATCAGTCTTTAGTACTAATCCTGCAATCAAAACTTCATGAGAGCATCATAAAATGCAAGAGATAAGTACAAAATTGAGATAGAAAATAAATGCAATTATACCTGTTGTCTGCACTTATTTGTTTTGTCATTGATTTCTACCAAAGTGACTTAAGAAAAACAAATGAATGTTAAACATAAAAACATGTCTTAACTATCGTTTTTAGGAATGAGATGTCCATTTACTTTTTGACATTTTTTTTTATTTTTATAATTTTGATTTTTATACTGTTTTTGTTTTTCTTTCCATAAAACAAAAGAAATCATTTTTATGATTTTACATTTTTATTGTTTTTATTTTTATAATGTTTTTATATTTTTTGTTTTGTTGTTTTTTTTTTTATAATAAAACAAAACAAAAACATATATATATAAAAAAATAATTTATGTTATTAAAAACTAACAAACAAAGAAATATTAGTTTCTTGTTGTTAATACAAAACAAATAAACAAAAATATATATACATAAATATTGATTTATTTAAACTATTTCATTTGTTTACAAACAAAATATAATTTATTTACAAAACAAACAAAACTATGATAAAACTTTCCTGTCTGTGTTTGGATGCCACATTGGAAAACCGACCATCCCAAAATATATATTTTCATGTTCAGAAAAATTTTCAAAAACCGCTTGTTGTTCAGCTAAATGAGACCCTTCTGCACAAAACCCATGTGCCGGATTTTTAAAATTCTTCACTGTTTTCTCAAAAATTTCACCTGAAGTTGATTGTCTACCAACTGACGTTAATTGATGAAAATTTTCAATTTAAGCGTTAGAAATCAAACTAGATCTTTCTCGTGAAATCAATTTTGGGAAAAATGTCTAGCGAGAGAAAGAAAATCATGACAGATAGAAACATAAGACCATCATTTAATTCTGGAAGAGATGAATTGGAAATAATATTGTTGCAAATCGAATTGATACACAATCAAATGATAGATGGATTTTAGTTTTGCAACCTCCGGGCAGGAAAATCTCTTCAATCTCTCGGTAGCACAACAATTAGCAAAGAATGGGACCGAGTCATCAACTGGAAACTAACTATCGACCCCAGAAAGGATCGATCCCAAAATCTTTTTGAGGTCTTAAAATGTGCAATAACTAATCAATCCCATACAATTCTCACTTGTATATCATTCTAGTTACTGAAATTTGTGACAAAAATCACGTGTGGATTATCATTCATCGGAGGAGAGGAAAAGAAAGAGGATTTGACTAATCAATTGATTTTTGTTTTGTTTGTTATCACAGATACAAGAGAAGTCCACCGAAGTATTTTCTTATTTCGTTGTCACAATTGCAGGTTTTGTTTTTGTTTCCAGGTTGCGGGGTTAGCATGGGTGGAAAACACAATTCAACCAATTGCAAGTAGAACAAAGTTTCAGAAATGGACCAGAAACGTCACTGTTACAGCAAAAACGTCACTGTTACAGCAAGTAAAATTTCGCTGTAACATCATGTAAAATTTCACTGTCATCGTGTAAAAATTTTACTGTATCAGCATGTGGAATTTCACTGTTTCAACGACTGTCTCAGCATAGAAAAAATTTGGTTTTGTTTTTATTCGTCTAATGTTTTATTGTTTGTAGAAATGAAAATTTATTCAATCACTGTTACAATAAAATTTCACTGTAACAACATGTAAAATGTTGTTGTACCAGCATGTTGAAACAACATGTACAATTTTTGTTGTATCAGCATGTTGTATCAACATGTACAATTTTTGTTGTATCAGCATGCTGTATCAACATGCTGTAACAACATGTAAATTTTTTTCTGTATTAGCATGCCGTAACAACGAAAATTTTCACTGTAACAACATGTAAAATTTTTGTTGTGTTTTATTTGTCTACAAAAAAAAATAAAAATTGTTACTATGTTTATTTGCAGGTCAAAGGATGGACACAAAGACATTCATTCCTGAAATCAAAATCATTCCTATTTTATGATCCTCATGATCACACGAAACGCGGAGAAGAGAATACTTATTAAAAGTAAATAAAAATTAGAGCAAAAATAGTGTTTTATTCATTAGCCTACCTATTCTATGCTAATTGGGAATTAAATATTGGTTACGTGTAGGCAAATTTCCAGTGGAGCCAAGAACATAACAGTAATAACAATATGTTCAGTGGCAATTTTTCAAATGAATAATGGAAATATTCAAGAGTGAATGAATCTAGTTGCTGTGATTGCAAACTTTCTAAATAAAAAGAAAAATAAAAAGAATTTAACTTGGTAGTCGCTTGAAACCATCGTTCGATATAGCTTTCATAGGCATTATTTCCCTCACTCAGATCATGCTGTAGATCCTCATTGTCCTCCTCAAGTTCCTCAGATGTTGATTCCTCGTTCATTTTTGGAGGAGTATTTAAGCTTTGGGATGCTGTCAAGATCTCCTCTTCGTGAGAAGAGGAGATCCTGACTTTTGCAAGGATCTGAGAAATTTGTTCCAAGATGACACTCATAGTTAAATCATATTGCAAAAGGGGGTTCTTACAACACCCAAATCAAAAAAATAAAAATAAAAAATAAAAAAACTGAAAGTCACACTTGTTGAAACACATCAAAACCTCTTCACAGTTGCAAAAATTGAATTTGCAAAAATTGAAATCTACACATATGCTTGCAGGAATTGAAACACTCCCTACATGCTCTTAACCATGTGTCACCTCATAGTTAGGAGCATGACTAATCAAACTAAACCTCAATCCATTGTGCTTCCCCAACAATGGCACCAAAATGTTAGGAAAAAATATTGTCATTTAATTCCGTTGTAGTATTTTCCGAACTATTTAATTTGTCAATCCGAGGTTCATAGGCTTACGAAGAACACACACTATATATGAAGAACTAAAGTAGAACTAATATAATCTAATTTTCGGAAATTAAATTAATTTAGGAAAGCATTGAAAGACTAACTATGAAGGCAGTAAGTTAATCTAGGAAAGAAATACAACATGTGAAGAGTTGAATGACAAAAGACATATGTGAGCTCACACAATATATCAATCTCAAATTATATTACAAGAGGCAAATGACAAATCATGAAATAATAACAAAGCTAAAAATCCCCTTCTCCTAATTACAATACTAAATTACGAATAACATGATTCTAACTCCCAAGCTAATCTCCCAATTATGAATGATATGATGATCCTCATGAAGAGAGAACTCTCTCTTATATACATGAGAGTCTTGAAGAGTGTCATAATTACAAATCCACTATTCTCTCAACCATTCTCAACTACTTTCCAATTATTAGAATATATGATTCCTTCAAATCCTCCACACATCTCTCACATATCTTATATAGGATATGCCATCCAAATCTTCCATGATTTTCTCCTTTGAATATGCTTGAATGATTGTCCCAAATATTCTTCAATTCTTCAAAGCTTGAAGATGAAATTCGAATTTTAGGCTAGGTGGTAATATTTGACTTTATTGAAATCTTCACGTATGCTTGCACACATCATCAAACTCATCCAACCTTGATATCTAATGAAATTATGTTATTTTTCTAATATTTAATCACAAATTCATTTATAATACTGGAATGAATACAATGGAAAATAATAAGGAGAAACCCAGATATATTTATGAAAATGGTAGGATGGAAGGTTAATGGGACAATGAAATGTAAGGAATAGTGAAGGAAAAAGAGGATATAATTGTGACATTTCTTAGGCCCAATAGTGGGTATCATCGAGCGAAGGGGACGAAGGAGATATATGACCTCCCCCGTAAGGGAAAGTGTTAAAGGGAGATAAAGTGCCCCCCATGGGTTCTTGCAGAGGAGCATTACAGCTCCCTGCCCCCAAACCTAAAGATTGTAAAGTGGAGTAGGATAGTACAGGGCTTGTAGCTGAGCTAGGTATCCTGTATGAGAATGAAGGGCCTGTCGCACTCTGTGTGAAAGGAGCAGTGGCCGCTGCCAAAGACGGGATCGAACCACTGCTCGAGGTAGAGGCAGTCGAGACCATGGTGGCTCGGACTAATGACGGTGGGTTAGGAGGTGGAACACCCCCTGTGGTGACAGTCGTAGTGGTGACAGTCGTAGAGGGAATAGAAGAATTCCCAGAAGAAGTGGCATCATTTGTTTCCATTGTTGCGTGTGACACTGTCTGGTGCCCATAAGGATAAATCTATATGATGATGGGTGTCGAAAGATCAATGGTTGGAGTTTCGGGTGGAATGAGAGATTCCTCTCCATGGTCTAAAATAGTTGGTTCCTATGGATGTTGGTCGGGCACAGTTGCCTACGACTCGGTCGCTTCAAAAGACCCTTCTTGGTTGATCTTTCTCCTTAGCGGTGGTGGGGCAGGCTCCAATGTAACAAATGATAGGACAAGAATCCTTCGTGACTGATGGAGCTCATGATCCTCCACTGTGTGAGAATATCAAAGACACACTAGGGATTTCTATTCGTTAAAAAACAACATACACTAGAAAAAAGACCCTACAAGATAAAACAAGAAAACTAGTTGGAAGAACAGTTACAACATCCAACACTAGAGCAACTTACTGGTGCAAGTGGAACTCGAACACAGAAGCACCCTCCAGGTATACTCTGCAAAGTGTGGCCTGATGTCTGTCCCAGGTACCACGGTATAACCCCACAATAACCTATGTATGTCTCTAAAAACGATAGGAAACTAGGTTTCCAACGTGTGAATAGTCACCGGGCGGGTACAGTCGACAGTTGGGTAGACCACAATGAGCAGGGTATCGAGCCCGAAACCTGTCAAGGGTATTGAAATAAAGTGGTCCAGAAGACAACTGAGGACCTCTAATGGATTCGAGACCCATGAAGCTCCGTGGAAAATGCAATAGACGGAATCCCAAGACAAGCCCTCTATATGTGTTCTCCATTATGATTGGTTCGACTTTGGAGGGGTTATCTCCGCTACCTTTCCGCACGTGACCTCATGTTTATCCCCTTTGTTAGAGGGGGGTCCCAGATAACTTTCATGATACTGAAATTTTAACACTCCCTAGCACAAACTCTTATGTATGTTTTGCAACCTTGAAGAGTTTCCTCTCCAACGTAAATCAAGGCTCTAGCCTAGACTAATTGATGGACCTTACAAACATAAAGTCTAGTTGATTTTAATTAATCGTTAATTGTTTATGGCTTGTCTTAAGTCAAAGGTTATGAAAGTGAAACTAATGATGTTTTAGAGACAAAAGAAAAATAAATAGAAAGATGGAAACACAATAACTTCTTCTTGACACAATTCTTAATCAACTTTTCAAACTAAATTTTTTTCCAAGATCTTTGAACAACAAACTCAAAACAGGATTTCGCTCGACTACGAGCTACTTATTATCCTAAGTAAACAACCAAGAACTTATGAAAGAAAAAAATTTCCTGGTTATTAATGCAAACCAATAACTACTTAACCAAACAAACAAATAAAAGATTTTTTTTATTTGAATGCTCACAAAGCAAAAAGAAAAAATATCGACAAGTAAAGACCAAGAAAACTTCTGGCCTAAGTGCAGATCGCAAAGAGTCACTTTAAAAACAACACACAAGCAGATTAAAATGGACTCTCACACTTGTCTAAAAACCCTATAAAAGGAAAATTTAGAGGAAAAATTCTTAATGAACAAAAAATCTATTGTTGTGATCAAACCTAAGTTACTGACCGCTATGAAAGAGATCAAACAACCTAAGAGGTATAAACTCTTGTCAAAGAAAAGGATGACTACCTCTCCTTAAAAAAAAAAAAATTCTCCACAGGCACGTTGCTCACGGTTCAACAACCAACGTGTGCACGTGAGCTGTGTAAAGTTAGGGCACGTGTACATGCGTGCATAACTTATGTAGGTTGTGTGTACTTCTGAAACTCTTCAAAAATGAAAAGACAAGCAATCAAGAAATGGAAGAGACTACTGGTATTTGAGAACTAGAATCTCTTGAAGACTCAGAAACTTACTTTGTCAGAAAAAAGAAAACAATTTAAGGAACATTTCATAGAACAAAACCAATCTGAGGTGGAACCTAATATATAAAACTACAAACATAGAGCCTAGAATGAGTTCCAGAAAACCCCTAAGAAGGATGAATTCTGACAAGGGAGAGGATGACTGCCTCTCTAAAAGAAATCTTCTGAAATCATACACGTGACTGACACTTCATCAACTAGCATGTACATGTGGGCTGTGTGAAGGTAGGGTGCGACTACACACATGTAGGCCTTATACATGCCGCATGTACCTTTGTGGGTCCCGTAAAAAAAATTCATCCAAGAAAAGAAACAGAGATAACTGGTATGGAAGACCAGAATCTCTGTTAGCTGAGACTTTTGCAGAAACTTTAAAAATAAGGAATGAAACCAAATTTTTAAAAATACCCAAAAAGACCCCCAGAAAACCCTAGAGATCCCCAGTATGGTCGCCAATTATGTTGTGGGTGGGAATCCCTCCTACAGACTTAGCATTTAAGGGCTCTAATCATGCATGCAAAAAATGACCATTTCAAAGGCCTCTACTCTTTCCTATTCTCCCAATGAAAAACCCCACATTCATGCAATACAAAGGTGTAAATGAGATTCAATAACTCTACCTTAAGTCCTTCATTTGTTTCCGATCCCTTTTCTTTCACTCTCTCTTTGATTGCAAGCCTCCTCCCAAAGATGAACTGCATTCACACATGACCAAACAAAAAGCTGGGAACATGCATTTCATATACTAATTGTTGGGTTGGTTGTGACAATATCATAAGATAAACTTTCAACTCGAGCACACGATACGGTAGGATAGGAAAACTATTCATTTTTGTATTAATCTTCACAAGAGTAAACTTACAATATGTGGTCGACATTGCTCCTCGAAACTAGTCCTGGGCTCCTCTTCAACTTTCCTCCAACTACTTTTCTCTATACTTATTTTTGCATAAGGATGGCTAAAGGTTGGGAAAAGGAGAATGTTCAATTGGGTATAGTCTCTTTACTATGATTTTCCTCCTTTTAAATGGAACCCTTACCCCTTCTTCTATAGGCTATAAGGAGATAGGCATTTGGTCGAATGACTGGCCATGCATGGCTGAAACGTTTAGTTAACTTGCCCAAAGTTGTGTGTTCCATCAACAACTTTCCTTTTTCCATGCTTTTGTAGGTACACATGGGTTGTATTGGGGCAGCTAGTGTGTACACGCATGAAATAATGGAGCAGGGTGCGTGGGCCTTTATAAAAGTGGTTTTTAAGAAGAGTTGTTCATAAGTGTTTTGGAAAAGAAGGAATATGAGATGCCCTGATGCCACGTAAGTATGTCTAGTGCAAATTAGGGTTATAACATCTTTGGTTCTCATCAGATACTTATGCAGGGTGAGAATGTTGTAAAACTTCATGTTTCCAAGCTTAAAGTCGCTAAACTTCAACGCTGCGAGATTATTCTGGTAATCATGAACTGGGCGCACTTCTTTTGGAAGGTACATAGTGACCAACGCATATTCAAAGTCTCTGGGCACACTATCTTGGTTTATTGCACTGATTAGAGGTGGTAGATAGGTAGGTAGGATGCTTGGGATCAGTTTAGCATTTGCGATATTGTCTCTGTGCTTCATTCATTTCTCATCGGCTAGCCAGGATGTTCCAACTCGAGAAGTGTATGGAGAGGCCTGCAGTCCTCTCGTCGAAGATGCTTGTACACTTGTATACATTCCTCTCTCTGACATGACTCTTTCAGTCATCAAGTTGAGGAGAACTTATATCACTGATTCTTCAACTGGGGTGAGCTCATCGAACATACACACTCGAGATTAAAATTATTGGGATCATGATGGACTTAGAGATTTCACCGGAATACTAGAAAGGGCGCAATGATCACTATATGCATTTCATTCAGTCCATGGGCTTCAAATTCTCAGTTAGCAAAAGTGTTCTTCGTGCATGGCGCGAAGGGATAAGTAGGAAACTTGGCAATGATTCATTTGCCATGGTTATGAGCCCCTATTAACTCTTGTTTGATCCATTATGGCATGGTCCAACTGTCTGATGACATACCTTTATTTCCTTTATGTCCGTTCGGGGCGGAAGTCGAACAAATATATCGGCCCCAATGGCTATATTGCTTCACCATGGAGAAGTGCCATGTGTCATTGTTATGATATCCCAACGATGCTCCAATTATGTGAATTTTATTTCTACGAAGCTCCCTCTAAAACCTTCTACAACTTATCTCTCTTCTTACCTTGTTTCCTCGCCTTCTTTCCAGTGATCTTCGTCTCGGTAGTTCTTTTTCCATTCTAATTCTTGTCTTCTTTTAACATAGTTACTGCACGCTGTTGAGATTCTTTCCTAGGATTCAGGGGTAATACCTTTTCTTTATCTGGAGTAAGTAATTTAGTTTTCTTTGAGTATCCTAATGTTCTTTCAGCTTTGACATCAGTTTTTCTAGTGACAACTAGCTTCGATCTGTTCTCCTATTCTTCAATCAATTGTGTGATCCTTCTAGCCATGAAATATTTTAAGCCTTGTTTCTTCTGCTCTGAATCTTCTTCTTATTCCTTTCATCTGGCTTGAGCTCTTTCAATCCAAGGTTTTCCTATTAACATGGTAAATGGGGTGTTGTCTTCAATAAACTTAATAATCTCAAAGTCTTCCTCTGTCGAAGTTCCATTAACGTTCATAGGTATCTGAGCGAGTCTCCCGCATAAGTTTACCATCTTCCCTATGAATAACCCTATTCCTCCTAGTGAAGGGATCATAGCAGGCCTTCCTATATCTTCCCAGGTTCTTTCTGTCATGATATTCACTTGTTTTTCCTCATCTAGAATACAGTCAATGTCAAATTCCCCTATTCTTGCTTTAATGCATTCTTTGTCTTTCAAAATCTTTGATAGTCTAATATGTCGATGGTCATCCAAGGTGTCTTTCATCTGTAGTAATAACTTCTTTGATTCTTTCTGGGATTCTACTGTAGTCTTAGTTTTTGGATCTATCTTAGGGTTCTCCTAGTTTAGAGTCATTCTTTCAAGATTAGCGACCATTCTAGGGAAATCCAACACTTCACGATCCATAGCCTTACAACAAAGACAACTAGGTCTTCTTCCAGGGAATTCCTTAGCCAGATGTCCCGGTCTTCTACAACTGTAATAGAGGGTTAGTCCTCTCTTTCTTTTAAATGATCCTCAGCCTCTTCTGTACTGCGTGCTAGGATCGTATGAGCTAACCCATAACAAATTCTTTCTAGGATCCTGCATCCATTTGTTAGTCCAAACATCTTTTCTATGCATAGGTATAACATATCTTTCATGATTCTTATCAGATCTATTGATATCAAACCTTATTTTATCTATTATTTCCCTATTTTTTAATCTAGGACATAATCTATCAATCATACCTAGATCCATACTTTAGAAACAAAAATTTCTACTTATCTTACTTTTATAGAGCACAAAGCTTTCAGATCTAAATTTTTTTAACTATTCTTACCTTTATCAGAGCATAGAGATTACAGATCTTACCTCTTTTATTCTTACCTTTCCTAGAGTGCCAAGCGTTCAGATCTCACCTCTTTCCCTTAGATATGATCTTCTTTCTTTAGATTGGGTTTCTTTCTTTCATATCTGACCTTCTTTCTTTAGCACAGAGCTTTATAAGTCAAGTAGAATACTGCACGCTAGGGCACAGATCTATGCACAGAGATTTCATAGTTTCAATATGGATCAATGCACAAAGCTTCTTCTTTCTCAGTTCCCAACAATCACAGTTTCAGGTCCCGATGACGGTACCATTTTTTGGCACAGGGGCAGACCCAGGGTTCAATGCTACAACAACACACCAACAAAACCCTAACTATCGACCCTTTCGGCAACACCTGAGAAGCAGATGAAGTCTCACATGAGGTAGAGGAAGGGGTGGTTGTAGGACTCAAGTGTCTACAACCTTAGCTGGGACACAGATCTGTGATTATAATACTTAATACAACTCTTAGCACCATCAGTTCCTTAATATGTAATCACTATTCACCATGTTGATACAACATAGCTTCCCATTATTCACACCAATCTACAATATTCAAGAACTTAGCATATACAAATGGATCAAAATGAGCATATCAAGAACTAAGCATGACTATCCAGACCATATCTAACATTCTCACATATGATAAAAACAAAGCAAGTATATCTATCTAAACATATCAGATCACTTAGCATATAACATATGAACACATCAAGACAAAGAAAAAAGCACACAACATAGTGTTTACGTGGTTCACCCCCACCCTGGGGCTACGTCCACCAACTCTTCTTCTTTATTATCTTCAATCAATCAGTTACAAGCACAAAGCCTCAAAACCCTTACTCCGCACAAGACATAATATCTGCACAGTTTGCTAGATCCTTCTTACTTGTGCTACAACATAAATCCTTCTACAGTCTCTCATAGGGACTTGCACTCATCTCTACAAGTCTTACACAGGATGCACAAAGCCTTGATCACACAGATTCAACTCTTAGCACTTAGCCTACACCACTTAGATGTCGATTTCACTACTTCTCTATATGGCCTAGACATTTATATATACATACAAAATAGGCCTAAACATGGGTAAACCCATGGGCCGACATCCCCTTCCCGTTACATATTCCCGAAAACCCAAAAAAGGGCCTAAAATAGGGCCGAGATCCTATGATATTTGCTTCGTCTTGCGCTCCTCCTTTGACAGGTTGTCGAAGTCCCAAAATAGGTTAACATGACCAAGAAACTCCCAAAACTTGGTCAAGGGCCAACATTGTTTGTTATTTTCATTCTCCTGATCTTGGAAAACGTTACTTTCTTCAGGAGAGATTATACACCCCGATCTCAGCCATAGTTCATTGCACCCTACCGAGTTGGTTTCCCCTTCCCCATTCTCCATAATCTGGATGAGCTGAGCCAGTCTATTATTAGGATTTGGGTGGGGTTGGGCTGGTAATTGAGGGTGCAATTGCAATTGAGGGTTCTGGGGCAGTTGGAGTGGAGCTTGCAACGTGGGTTGGGTTTGAGGGGCCATCCCCATGGGATGATTGTTTATCCCCATGGGGCACTACCAATTCTGGTTTTAATTTTGGTTTTGGGTAGTCTTGTTAGGCCATTGTGAATGGTAGGGATTGTTATTTGAATTTTGCCAGGATGAGGTGGGGTATTGTGAGTTAGGCTAGGTGGAACTTGCAGTTGGTTGATTCTTCCAGATGGGATTTGTAGCAGGTTGGTTTGGCCAAGTGAGATTTGTAGGTGGGTATTGTTGGGGCTGCCAGTTCTGATTAGTAAACGACTGGCCCTTCCATGCATTACCCGAATTTTTTTGCTGACTATATTGTCCAGAATTGTTCTGCTAATTAGTAAACGGTTGGGCCTACCATTGACAATGATGAGCCATCAGATATAATGGTTCTATTTCCTCTTCCTCTTCTCTAAAGATAGCTTTTAGTCTAGGGAGCGATGGGCATTGCTCCATTGTGTGATCCTTGGCGCAAATAGTGCAAACCCGAACCACATCCAAAGGACATTCCCTTGGACCATGTTTTTTTCTGCATCTATGGATAAATATGGCCAAAGTCTTCTCTGCTTATGATTGTTTCTGTTTGGCTTGCAATACATCCAATTGTGTAGTTAGAGTGCTCAAAATATTTGTTTTGAAATTTTCTAAGAGATTAACAACTTCAACTCACGTAACACCCTCGCCGGTAATATTGCTATTTCTAGTGAGGGAAGTTTGCATTCCTGATCTAGTTCATGTACTTCCTCGTGAGCACCTTATGCACAATAAAACAATATTATCATAAGTTTCTTGATAAATTTCACCCTTCCCCATTAAATTCAATGTTTCTACACATTCATCTTTCATTCCTTTTATCAAAGTGGCTTTAATCACCTCACCTGGTAATGTTCCATAAGGAGACCTTTGTAAATTATATTGGAATCTTTCAACATATTCTTCTAATGTCTCATTTTCTTTTGCAGTCATTTGAAAGATTTCATCTTTTAGGTCCCTGGTCCTACAATAATCCTGGTATTTTTTCAAGAAGGCATGTTTCATCTCATACCATGAGTTTATAGTTCCACCTCCTAATCCCACAAACCAGCATAGAGCTACTCCTTTCAAAGTGGAGGGGAACAGTTTTAATTTTTGGGGTTCATAGGTGTAATCATACCCTCTACATAGGACATCAAATTCAAATAATAATGTGTCTAGGTCTTCTGAGATCAATCCATGGAAGGTTGGAAGGTTCTATAGGGTGATTTCTTTCATGGAGGCATTGGCGATTGGATCAACTATCAGATATTCCAACATGGAGCTCTCGGGTCGTTGTTGATTTGGTTGGGCTATTTGGTCGAAGATATGCCAATAATCTTGAGGAATTTCTTGGCCTAGGTATTCTTTCGATTGATTACTTGATCCCCTATGGGATTTGATTTCACTCCATCTATCTGGGATTTCGGGTATGCCCTCTTATTTTATAGGAGATTCAGGATCAGGGGGTGGTGATGGGTCTTCCTTGGCAACCCCGTTGGTTTCTCCTTCTCCTTCCTCCAGATTACAAGAATTTCCCTCTTCTAAAGGGTTGAGGGGTTGAAGATCTGTTCTTTGAAAGATTTGCTCAGTCCCTTCAATTTTTCTATGAATCTCAACGTGGGTTACAGTTGGTGAAACTGCTACCTGAGGGATTCAGATAGATCCTTTCCTAGGTCCAACTGAAGCTTGAGATTAATCTTTTCAGATGATGTCATCTATGAAATTTCTTCTCCCAGGGAGCGACAATCCCTAGGATTTGGTAGTTTTTGGTGGGGGTTTTGGTTTTTCAAGATCTTTCTTCTTAGTCATACACACTTCACGCAAAAATAAATTTAAAAGAAAAACCTATATAACCTCTTAACTATCAACTGGAGGTAAGCATTGGCATAAGCATCTTACTTATTGCCTACATAGGTTCTTACCTTCCGTCTTCAATACCTGGTCCTCCAGAGACACAACCTATGATACCTTTGACATTCTCCCTGAAAACGGTGCCAAAATGTTGGGCTCTAAAGATGTATAAAAACAACCTTAGTTTAACATTAATTTATCAACCCGAGGATTCGTCTTTTATCTCAAGAATATCATAAAAGTCTATTCGGATAGCTCGTAGAGGCTAAAATTGTGTAGTTAAAGAAAACCTGAGTTTATCAACAATCAAGTTCCTCAAATTTTCATTAAATATTCCGAGACTAAGATATTACTTAACGGAATTGGAATCTGATTACTAACATGTTGCGAATGAAAAGGAACTAACTAATCTGTTGAATTCATTTAACTAAAAAGAATTAATTGAACTTAAATAGCGACTTGCAGAATTAAATATCAACTACGAATCAAATTGTTGGAAAGGAAATAACGAATTACTCTATCTGTGGAAAGAAACAACAATTGTAATCTAATCAAAAGGGACAACAAATGTAACTTAACTAAAGGAAAAACAATTGTAACTTTAATTGAAAGGAACGGAAAATGTAACTTAATTGAAAGGAACAAAAAATGTGAATCTAAGTACAAGGAATAACGCATATGAAAATGTGAGGAACTGTCAAGCAACAAACTACAGTAATGGAAGTTGGAACAACAATCATTAACACCCAAGAGAAATGTCTATCTTCTGTACGCAAACAACATAAAAATATTCACACACTTATGCATTCATCTTAACTATCATGAAATATATTTGAATCACAAAACAAAAATTAAAACTGATACGATTATAGATTGAGACAGTAACTCCTTCAGACTGGGCCCTTGGTCCTCAGAAGCACTGCTAATAGAAACTCAGTATGTAGAAATGGTGAAAATGTTCAAATATTTTATTGATTCCATTGCTAGTAGAACATTTACAAAAACTGCTTGCGCAGAGTGATTCTGAGTTTTGAGTACTTGGATGCAATTCTTCTATATGTTTTTAGGATCTATTACCCTCTATATATTACAATAATCTGGGTAAATTAAGCGATCCTCAGGATCGCTTTACTATTATAAAGTTACAAGATATAAAATCAATCATCTTCAAAACTGCTTTGCTCCAAAATTCCTCAACCTTGAATAGCTTACGCATCTTCAAGGTCTCCCTTGCTATCTCGGGTTTGGAAATGTTTATCCATTCCTGTAAAAAAATCAAACAATTCCAATCATATTTTAGAATCTATTTAATATAACTTCAATAATATCACTAGAAGACATATTAATCATTTTCTATCCTATTTATCCCTAATTAATAGAAAAGTCAATCAAGATTATATCATGAACTGTGGGAATAAGGAGGATATTTGTACCTTTTTCATAACCCAAAATATCCCATCTCAGAACAAGGTCTCCTGTTTTGAAATTGTCCATCTTAGTATTATTTTTAAATGTTGTTTTGACCTTACTCTGATAAGTCTCATATTTTTCATTTAACATTTTTCTCCTCTGTTGTACCTCAATAATCTGAAAAATCCTTCTTTGAATATCATTGGGTTCTTCCAATTCTTCTTGCACAAATTTTAGTATAGGTAAACCAATTTGGGTTGGGAAAATAGTATATGTCCCATAAACCAACTAGAAAGGATAAGTGTCAATTGACTTTTTGGTGCTAATTCTATCAGCCCATAAATCATATTTCAGTTTAGAATTCCATCTCTTTTTGTTATATACCAACAATTTTTTGATGATTCTATTTAGGATTGTTTTGGAGGATTATTCCAATCCATTACCCTATGTATAATAAGGAGTATAATGTGCCATCGTAGCATTATAAATTTCATAGAATTCAATCATATAATAAGATTTACATTCTTGAGCATTATCTATAATTAATTTTCTAGGACATCCAAATCTAGAAAATATATTTTCTTCCTGAAAATTTATAATTACCTTATCAATTGCATTTCTAGTCAGGATAGCCTCAATCCATTTCTTAAAGTAATAAGTGGTTTTCAAGATCTATCTGTGTTGTCCACTGGAAGGAAGATGAATTTCTCCTATGAAATCCAAGCCCCATTGCTGGAAAGCATCATTTTCTATGATTGGATTTAACGAAAGAGAGCATAATTTTTATTTTCCAGCAAAGTTTTGACATTGATCACATGCTCTAATTTTAGAAAACACATCAAAATATAGGGTGGGCCAGTAGTACCCAAATCTCAAAATTTTAAATTTTGTGTCTTTCTAGTGTCGATGTCCTCCACAAACACCTTTATACAAGTTATTCATAATTAAATTTGATTCATCCTCATCAATACATCTCAAAAAAATTCCATTGGGATCCTTCCAAAATAAATCTTGATTAATAATGAAGTACTTTGCAGCCTTTATCTTGAGAGATCTGCTTTTAGATTTCTTAAAATCTTATGGACACTAAAAATTCTACAAAAAATAAACTATGTCCATATACCATGATGAGGAATTATATTTGTCCAATACTTGTAAGTTTTTGTCTTTATCCTGTGATACCGGAACAACTGGATAATTTTGAATATAATGCAGTCCAAGAGATTTTCAATTTGAGTCAGCAAGCAAGCTTGCTAGACCTTGACGTTTGATCAATTTGGTAGGTTTGAGTTCTACATCATATTCTAAAATCTTTGTTATCCATTTACCTCTCTTTCCTTCATTTTCTGGATGCAAAACCATATCTTTCACATTGTTGCTAGGAACATAAGAAATTATCTTAGAATGAAAAACATAAACTCTGAAAGATTTCAATGCCTTCACTAAGGCATAAGCATGTTTCTCCATTATTTCATATTTCAGCTCTACATATCTAAGAGTTTTATTGAAGAAATAAATAGGATGTTCAAACCCTTCATTATTTGTCTGTAATAATACAACAACAATGGTATCTTCGGAGGAAAAAGAAAAGATAAAAAATTCCTTAGAATAATAATATGGACTAATGAGGACATGAGCTTCAATTAAAGCTTGTTTTATTTTTTTAAAGGATGACTTAGCTTCCTATGTCCATTTAATATCAACATCTTTCTTGAGCATGTTTGTGATGAGCTTGACTATTTTAACAAAATTGGGTATGAATCTCCTTAAGTTAATTCTACCTATGAATGATTCAATAGATTTTTTATTTCTTGGAATATCAATATTTTGAATGTCATTCAGCCTCTCAAGATATATTTTTATTCCTCCTTTAGATACAATATGGCCTAAGAGATTTTCTTCATGCATATAGAAATGAGATTTCTTTGCGTTTAAATATATGCCATACCTTCTACATTTCTTAAAAGTTTGCTTGAGCTGCTGCAAATGTTCATAATCGGTCTTTGAGAATATAGTGATTTCGTCAAGATATATCACCATGAACTTTTCTTTTTCTCCAATGAATTGAATTTCCATTTATCTTTGGAACGTATCCCTTGCATTCATTAACCCAAAAGGAATCTTGTTGTACATGAATGTACCCCATGGAGTAGTAAAAGTATATTTTTTTTTATCTTCTTCAAACAATGCAATCTGATTGTATCCAGAATACCCATCTAATATGGATATACTCTAAGAACCCACTACTTTCTGCAAAATGTGATACATTTTTTGGTAATGGATAGTTATCCTTGAGTGAACACATGTTCAGATTTCTAAAATCCACGCATAATATTATTTCAACATTTTTCTTCCTGACAGGCACCAAATTTTACACCCACTCTGAATATCTCAAAGGTACTATAATCTTAGCATCTAGCCGTATTTTTAACTCTTTTTCAATAATAGGAAGCAACATAGGATTAAATTGTCTCATTTTTTTCTTGAAAGGTTTAGAGCCCATTTTCAAAGGAATCTTATGCTGAATTATTTCTATGTCAAAAATATTAAGGTATTCATATGACCAAGAAAAAACATCAGAAAATTCTTTCATAAGATTAACATACCTACTCTTCTTCTCTTCTGACAATGTGTTGGACAATTTAATAATCTTTGGATCTGTAGTTCCGATATTTCAATCAAACACATCATTTTCCTAAATCTGAACTAAAGATTTTTTGGAAATATCATTGGTGTAAAAACATATTTCCAGTGGAACGATACATTTTAGAATGTGATTTGTCCAACTCCATAATTTTATGCCATGCTACCTTATTCTGAAAAGAAACATCTGATTGAATTTATTTTTCATCATTTTCATTCTCTTGGTCAAGAAAAATTGCACAAAATTCATCAATAGTTTCTAGAAATATTTTCAGTTCCTGGTCATCACTGAAAAATTTCTAGGGTTTAATGTTATCTAGGATTGAAGGCATGTGTTTTACTTCAATTTCATATCTCATATTGGAACATAACCGAGTCTTGAAATTGCTAGCTGCTAATGCTAATGAATCTTCTTGTTGATTAAAGTTTCTCTGAACAAATGTGATGTCAAAATCCAAAAAGAATTTTTCAACAAAGTCCCATACCTCATTCATGTTTTGCTTCAGTCTTGTCTTCTTTGTTTGATAAATATTCTTGACTTGATGGATCACTAATTCAGTATCTCCAAAAACTTTTATTTTGTGAATGCCCATATCTTTTGCATATTTTAAACCCATCAGTAAAGCCTCATATTCTTCAATGTTATTGGTAGTCTCAAATTCTAATTTATAAGATAGAGGTATGAATTCCTTGGAAGGAGAAATAAATACAATCCTAGCACCTGATCCCTCCTTTGAACATGAAAAATTGAAAAACATCTTCCAAACTGAGTTTTCCATACTTTTCTCTAACTTACCAATAGGTTTATTAATTGGTGATTCTAGAATATCATCACTGATATGAAATATTGTTGAACCAATTTCAATGTCTACAACATATATAGGATGATTTCTTGGATTGTCATGATCACTTACAATATAAGCAAAATTTGACTTCCCTGTATAATTTTCGATGTTCTCCCCAAAACATAGATATGGTGGCATATGTCAAATACATTTTAGGAGTTCCACCCACCTTTTTATCCCATGACCTAGACAATATCATTCCAAACTTTGGTGGTATATCACCCACTACAATGTCCATAATGACACTCTTCATAGGCAACTGATACAAAGTTACAACCAAATATTTGATAAATCCTAAACACTTGACTTTTTTAGAGTCAAAAGAATAGAGATCTTGGTATGGTTTTGTTATATCTAATCATATCTCATCCATAACCACCTTCAATATACAATTATGTGAAGCTCTCGATTCCATGAGAAACTTATGCATAATTTTATCATGAATGTTCAGGGATATATAAAATGGTGGTGAAGAATCAAATCCATTTTCAATATGCAGACCAATTGTTATAGCAGGATTTTCATGTTGCAAATTTACAATGTATGAAGAGATGAAAGGTGATGGAGAAGTATCTCAAGAGATCATAGGTGTAGGGGATTTCAAAATCTTCAAGATAGAATGTTTAAAAGACTCATTGTTTATTATCTCCACCAAAGGAATGAGAATTTTAATTTTATTTATCTCTTGCTCCATATTAAAAGGATATATTTGTATTTTTGTTTCTTTTAACTGTGAAACATATGCCTTTATATGTTGTTCATGTTGATCTAATTTGCTTGGCCCTTTCTTGGATGGAGTATTTGTCTTCTTAATCTACGTTTGATCATTCGGTTTCGACCCACTTTGTTTATAGATTAAATTATATTTATTGTTGGCACAGGGGCAGAACTAGGGTTCAAGGCTTCAATAGTGCACCAACAAAACCATAACTATTGGTCCTTTCAGCAACACCTACGAAGAAGGCGAAGTCTCACCCAAGGTAGGAGAAGGGGGGGGTTACATGACTCAGGTTTTTGTAACCAAGATGGGAAACATATTTGTGATAGAAACACTTCGCAAAGTATTCTATTAAAACTACAAGATGATATTCATTAACTCAGTAGCTTCATTAACATCGCAGAACAAACCCTAAGATAGATGGGCGTAGTAACAACAAAGATCAAGTACTTCTACCACTTAGCACATAGAACTGATTTAGATTTGGAATTCATTCATAAAGCACAATAAATCATTAAGAAACATTAGATCTATCCAGCATACATAATAGAAAATCACTAAGCATATTCAAAATATAAGGAACACAACATAAAGCACATCAAAAGACACAAGATATATGTGGTTCACTGCATTATGGGGCTACCTCCACCAACTACTTCATCTTCTTCATTATTCTTTTATTCTCTTACATTCATCTCCTCCTTTTCACAAAGCCACATATCCAAGCTTCGCTGAGGACATGATATCTATACATTGAGCGCTAGATCCTCCTTCCCAAAATTAGGCCACAACACAAAGCCTTACATACACAATTTGTTGCACAAAGCAACCCAAAACTACTTTCACTTAGCCTTGCAAGCTATCTTCCGCTTCTCTACTTCTACCATACATTCTTATATATTTATACTTTTACATTCCCTTACAAAAATGCCTAAACATGGGTAAACCCATGGATCGACATCCCATTGGCCATTACAAAAACCCTAATGAACCCCTTGATGGGTCCACATAGCCCACAAAACAAGTGATATCCATGATCTCAGCTCCGCTATGGCGCTCCATCTTTGATCTTCACGTTGAAGTCCAAAAGGTGGTCCAAAACTGACCAGGGTTTCCTCAAAACTTGGTTGAGGGCCAATAGGCCCCCAACACTCACTTGTGACTCATCCTGAGTCACTTAGATCTGGGCAGTGTTGCTTTGAATGCCTCGAGCTTCGCTCAATCTGCTTCGACTTGCTGCTTCGCCTAATCCTCCTGCACAATGATATCCTCGATTGTCTTCTTTGTAATAGGCCCTTCCAGGTAGTGTTCCACTGTCACAACCACCTGGTCCAATTCCGAGCCTCATCCTTCAATTTCTTCAAACACCTTATAGGCTTCATCCTGCACATGTTGTAATTTATGCACGACTTCCATTACTCTACCCTGGATGGCAGTAATATATTGTTGTACTGCACACTTCTCTTGATATCTCTTCATTATCTCAACTGTGCTGAGGAGATTCATCTATGCCTGCACAGTGAAGTCTTATTGCTACCTCTCCTATAGCTGTGCTTCTAGTTTCTTCATCTCTGGATCTTCTACGAGGAGTTCATAAGTTTGTGCACTTATATCGCTCAACTGTTTGTACTCTAAGGTGAGGGACCTGATCCTTCCTACTATGTTCTTGGTGGCTTCCTCCCTCTGATTGTGCACTTCTTGTGGGGTGCTCGGTACTTCTTGGATTTCCAACTCTGTTATCTGTTCTTGAAGCTACTAGATGGCCTCAGCGAGCTTCACCACTTGAATTTCAACTGATTCTTGTTCCTCCTGTGCTAATCTCAGCATAGAGAAAAGTGCTTTGTTCACCTCTTGTTGGCACAAAAGGGAAAACCTAGGGTCCAATGCTCAAGAGCACACCAACAAAACCCTGACTACCAGCCCTTTCGGCAACACCTGCAAAGAAGATGAAGTCTCACCCGAGGTAGAGGCAGGGGTGGTTGCAAGACTCAGGTGTCTACAACCTTAGATGGGACACAGACCTATGATTATACTACTTACATCGCACTTAGCATCAGTCAAACATTAATATCCAACCCTTATTCTACTTCATAGATAGCACAGAGCATCGCAATATTCACTTAGATCTACAATATTTCAACACTTAACAATAGTAATACATTAGGTCTTGTAGATCAGCACTAAGTACTCGCACATACATCAGATCTAATAATCATATATATCTAAGAAGCATAAATCATAAGTGAATATATAAAAATCACATAACGTATGCAGAGATAAACACAATGAATCAAAGCACAGAGCGTTACACACAGATTTACGTGGTTCACCCCCAACCTGGGGCTACTTCCACCAACTCTTCTTCTTTATTAATATCTTCAATCATCAGTTACATCATAGAGCAAAAAAACCCTTCTTTGCAAAGTTTTCCTAAGCTGCTGCAAATGTTCATCATCGGTCTTTGAGAATATAGTGATTTCGTCAAGATATATCACCATGAACTTGTCTTTTTCTCCAATGAATGGAATTTCCATTTATCTTTGGAACGTATCCCTTGCATTCATTAACCCAACAGGAATCTTGTTGTACATGAATGTACCCCATGGAGTAGTAAAAGTATATTTTTTTATCTTCTTCAAATAATGCAATCTGATTGTATCCAGAATACCCATCTAATATGGATATCCTCTAAGAACCTACTACTTTCTGCAAAATGTGATCCATTTTTTTTGTAATGGATAGTTATCCTTGAGTGAACACATGTTCAGATTTCTAAAATCCATGCATAATATTATTTCAACATTTTTCTTCTTGACTGGCACCAAATTTTCCACCCACTCTGAATATCTCAAAGGTACTATAATCTTAGCAGCTAGCCATATTTTTAACTCTTTTTCAATAATAGGAAGCAACATAGGATTAAATTGTCTCATTTTTCTCCTGAAAGGTTTAGAGCCCATTTTCAAAGGAATCTTATGCTGAATTATTTCTATGTCAAAAATATTAAGGTATTCATATTACCAAGAAAAAACATCAGTAAATTCTTTCATAAGATTAACATACCTAGTCTTCTTCTCTTCTGACAATGTGTTGGACAATTTAATAATCTTTGGATCTGTAGTACCAATATTTCAATCAAACACATCATTTTCCTGAATCTGAATTGAATATTTTTTGGAAATATCATTGGTGTAAAAAAATATTTTCAGTGGAACGATACATTTTGGAATGTGAATTGTCCAACTCCATAATTTTATGCCATGCTACCTTATTCTGAAAAGGAACATCTAATTGAATTTATTTTTCATCATTTTCATCCTCTTGGTCAATATAAATTGCACAAAATTCATCAATAGTTTCTAGAAATATTTTCAGTTCCTGGTCATCACTGAAAAATTTCTAGTGTTTAATGTTATCTAGGATTGAAGGCATGTGTTTTACTTCAATTTCATATCTCATATTGGAACATAACGAAGTCTTGAAATTGCTAGCTACTAATGCTAGTGAATCTTCTTGTTGATTAAAGTTTCTCTGAACAAATGTGATGTCAAAATCCAAAAAGAAGTTTTCAACAAAGTTCCATACCTCATTCATGTATTGCTTAAGTCTTGTCTTCTTTGTTTTATAAATATTCTTGACTTGATGGATCCCTAATTCAGTATCTCCAAAAAATGTTATTTTGTGAATTCCCATATCTTTTGCATATTTTAATCCCATCAATAAATCCTCATATTATTCAATGTTATTGGTAGTCTCAAATTCTAATTTATAAGATAGAGGTATGAATTCCTTGGAAGGAGAAATAAATACAATACCAGCACCTGATCCCTCCTTTGAACATGAACAATTGAAAAACATCTTCCAAACTGAGTTTTCCATGCTTTTCTCTAACTTACCAATAGGTTTATTAATTGGTGATTCTAGAATATCATCACTGATATGAAATATTGTTGAACCAATTTCAATGTCTACAACATATATAGGATGATTTCTTGGATTGTCATGATCACTTACAATATAAGCAAAATTTGACTTCCCTGTATAATTTTCGATGTTCTCCCCAAAACATAGATATGGTGGCATATGTCAAATACATTTTAGGAGTTCCACCCACCTTTTTATCCCATGACCTAGACAATATCATTCCAAACTTTGGTGGTATATCACCCACTACAATGTCCATAATGACACTCTTCATAGGCAACTGATACAAAGTTACAACCAAATATTTGATAAATCCTAAACACTTGACTTTTTTAGAGTCAAAAGAATAGAGATCTTGGTATGGTTTTGTTATATCTAATCATATCTCATCCATAACCACCTTCAATATACAATTATGTGAAGCTCTCGATTCCATGAGAAACTTATGCATAATTTTATCATGAATGTTCAGGGATATATAAAATGGTGGTGAAGAATCAAATCCATTTTCAATATGCAGACCAATTGTTATAGCAGGATTTTCATGTTGCAAATTTACAATGTATGAAGAGATGAAAGGTGATGGAGAAGTATATCAAGAGATCACAGGTGTAGGGGATTTCAAAATATTCAAGATAAAATGTTTAAAAGGATCATTTTTTATTAGCTCCACCAAAGGAATGAGAATTTTAATTTTATTTATATCATGCTCCATATTAAAAGGATATATTTGTCTTTTTGTTTCTTTTAACTATGAAACACATGCCTTTATATGTTGTTCATGTTGATCTGATTTGCTTGGCCCCTTCTTGGATGGAGTATTTGTCTTCTTAATCTACGTTTGATCATTCGGTTTCAACCCACTTTGTTTATAGATTAAATTATATTTATTGTTGGCACAAGGATAGAACTAGGGTTCAACGCTTCAACAGTGCACCAACAAAACCCTAAATATTGGCCCTTTCAGCAACACCTTTGAAGTAGGCGAAGTCTCACCCGAGGTAGGAGAAGGGGGGTGTTACATGAATCAGGTTTTTGTAACCAATATGGGACACATATCTATGATAGAAACACTTCACAAAGTATTATATTAACACTACAAGATGATATTCATTAACTCATTAGCTTCATTAACATCACAGAACAAACCCTAAGATAGATTGACGTAGTAACAACAAAGATCAAGTACTTCTACCACTTAGCACATAGAACTGATTTAGATTTGGCATTCATTCATAAAGCACAGTAAATCATTAAGCAACATTAGATCTATCCAACATACATAATAACAAATCACTAAGAATATTCATAATATTAGGAACACAACATAAAGCACATCAAAAGACACAAGATATACATGGTTCACCACATTGTGGGGCTACCTCCACCAACTACTTCATCTTCTTCATTATTCTTTAATTCTCTTACATTCATCCCCTCCTTTGAACAAAGCCACATACCCAAGCTTCGCTGAGGATGTGATATCTATACACTGAGCGCTAGATTTTCCTTCCCAAAACTAGGCCACAGCACAAAGCCTTACATACACAATTTGTTGCACAAAGAAACCCAAAACTACTTGCACTTACCCTTGCAAGCTATCTTCCACTTCTCTACTTCTACCATACATTCTTATATATTTATACTTTTACATTCCCTTAAAAAAATGCCTAAACATGGGTAAACCCATGGGTCGACATCCCATAACCCATTACAAAAACCCTAATGAACCCCTTGATGGGTCCACATAGCCCACAAAACAAGTGATATCCACGATCTCAGCTTCGTTATGGTGCTTCATCTTCGATCCTCATGTTAAAGCCCAAACAGTGGTCCAAACCTGACCAAGGTTTCCTCAAAATTTGGTCGAGGGACAACAGGCCCCCAACACTCACCTGTGACTCGTCCCGAGTCACTCAGATCTGGGTAGTGTCAATTTGAAGGCCTGGAGCCTCGATCAAAATGCTTCGACTTGCTGCTTTACCTAAGCCTCCTGTGCAATGATCTCCTGGATTGTCTGCTCTATAATAGGCCCTTCCAGGTACTATTCCACTATCGCAACCACTTGGTCCAATTGTGAGCCTCATCCTTCAATTTCTTCAAACACCTTATAGGCTTCATCCTGCACATGTTGTAATTTATGCATGACTTCCATTACTCTGTCCTGGATGGCAGTAATCTATTGTTGGACTGCACGCTTCTCTTGATATCTCTTCATTCTCTCAACTGCGGTGAGGAGCTTCATCTATGCCTGCACGGTGAAGTCCTATTGCTACGCCTCCTGTAGCTACACTTCTAGTTTCTTTAGCTCTGGATCTTCTGCGAAGAGTTCATAAGTCTGTGCACTTATATCATTCAACTGTTTGCACTCTGAGGTGAGGGACTTGATCCTTCCTACTATGTTCTTGGTGGCTTCCTCCCTCTGATCGTGCACTTCTTGTGGGGTGCTCGGTACTGCTTGGATTTCCAACTCTGTTATCCACTCTTGAAGCTACTAGATGGTGTTAGTGAGCTTAACCACTTCAATTTCAACCAATTCTTGTTCCTCCTATGCCAATCTCAGCATAGAATGAAGTGCTTTGTTCACCGCTTGTTGGCACATAGGGGTAGACCCAGGGTTCAATGCTCAAGAGTACACCAACAAAACCCTAACTACCGACCCTTTCGGCAACACCTGCAAAGCAGATGAAGTCTCACCCAAGGTAGAGGCAGGGGTGGTTGCAAGACTCAGGTGTCTGCAACCTTATTTGGGACACAAACATGTGATTATACTAATTACATCGCACTTAGCATCATTCAACCATTAATATCCAACCCTTATTCTACTTCACAGATATCACAAAGCATCACAATAGTCACTTAGATCTATAGTATTTCATAACTTAGCAACAGTAATACATCAGGTCCTCCAGATCAGCACTAAGCACTCTCACATACATCAGATCTAATAATCATATATATCTATGAAGAATAAAGCATAAGTGAATATATAAAAATCACATAGCATAAGCAGAGATAAACACAATGAATCAAATCACAGAGCATTACACACAGATTTACATGGTTCACCCCCACCCTGGGGATACTTCCACCAAATCTTCTTCTTTATTAATATCTTCAATCATCAGTTAGAACATAGAACACAAAAACCCTTCTTTGCAAAGGATAAAAGATCTGCGTAGCTCTCTAGATCCTTCTTCCTTACACTTTAGCACAAAGCCTCTTACAATAACGTTCACTTAGCCTTGCAAGCTTCTTGTGATCATGCACAGAGAATTTACAATCCACTTCTGATCACACAGATTCAACTATTAGCACTAAACTACCTGCTATACATCACATAGATGCACTGCTCCTTCTATCTAGCCTAAGCATCTATTTATACATTACAAAAGTGAGACTAAGTGTGGGTAAACCCACGGGCCACATCCCTTTCCCATTACATTAACCCAAAAACCCTAATAGGGGCCCAAAAGTGGACCGATATGCTTCGCTTGGCTGTCCTTCTTTGAATAGCTATCATAGTTCCAAAATAGGTCAAAATGACCTAGGTTATCCCAAAACTTGGTCAAGGGCCAACAGGTCCCCAACACTCACCTATGACTCATCCCCAGTCACTTTGGTCTGCGCAGATCTTCTTCGAAGGCCTCGAGCTTGGCTTGAGCTGCTTCGACCTGCTGCTTCGTTGTGGCCTCCTACTGGGTGAATTCTAGGATCACTGTGTCATTTAATGGTCCTTCCTGACATTGTTCTGCAGTGATGATGACTTTCTTAAGTTCTTCTCCCTGGATTTTGATCTCGGCAAATAATATGCATTCCTTGTCTTGCACCAGTTGGATGCGTTGAGTGACTTCCATCACTTTGCTCTGGATCATGTGTATCTATTGTTGAGTTCTGCATTGTTCATGAGATCATTTTATTCTATCTACTATAGATAAAGCCTTCAACTGGTCCTATAATCTATCTGCATGCTTCTTTGCTTCCTAGAGCTACAACCCCAACGCCTGTAACTCTGGATTCTCTGTAAGTTTATCATAGATTTGGGCACTCTGGTTACTGAGTTTCTTTCACTCTAAGGCAAGATCTTTCAATCGGTCAATTGTGCTCCGAGAAGTTGCTTCTCGCTAGTCTCTTATCTCCTAGGGGGTCTCGAGCATAGCGCGGAGTTCTAGATCAGTGATGCATTGCTGCAGCTTCTGTATAGTGTCTTCAAGCAGGGCCACCTTCTGTGGAACTCTCTCTTCAGTTGGTACCTCAATAACGGTCACAAAGCAGAATGATCTGTTGACTAGTTACTTCACTTCAAGCTACTCTGCAAGCAACTGTTCCTTTCTTTGTTGTAGCTCTTCTTTCTCTTTATCCCACTGTATTTGAAGATCAATTTTTTCTCTTTCAGAAACACTACACTACTCGACAAGTACTCCCTGTACCTATGTGAGAGCCTGGGTGGTTCATGCTATGTCTTCTTGAGCTTGTCGAAGGTGAGCTTCGACCATGTCAATAATCTGGTGAAGTTGGGCTAGTTCATCTCCTGGTTCTACAGTCCCTACTATCAGAGGCATGATGTGTACTACGCGGATGAACTAGAGTGCCTACTGAACTCCTTGGAGTTTGATATCTATACAATTATACAACTTCTCCTGCTTTGCCTCCTACCTCTCTACTATCTCCTTTGAAGCATCATTCACTGATGCAATGATGAAATCAAATTCATCCAATGTGAGGGTATTTTGCATCTTGGTTACAGGGGTCCTAGGATTCTTTCGAGAGGATGATTTTAGAGGTGAGACCTTCCTTTTCTTTGATGAGTCTTCTTCATTCCTAGGCGGTGGTACTTCACCTTTCTGTTGTTCAATTTCTATCCCTTCTATCTCTTCGCCATCACCTCTTTCATATGGTGTGATAGAGGCAGTGCTTACAAATGCACTGTCAACTTCATGAACCTCTTTAGGCTTCTTCATTTTGCTTGGTCCCGGTGTGTCCAGTACAGTCTCTGGGCTATCAACATTGGATAGCTCTGTGGGGTTCGTTGGAATGAGAAGTTTCGTTGACCAATCCTTGGTGATCTCTTCGAGGTCTTCTTCAATCAACGTGTAATAAGAATGCAACTATTTCTTATGTTCATCAACTCTCACTGTTATATACATGAAGTGGCAATCCACACTGAAATTCATTAAGGGTCTGAATATGTGGAGCGTATTTGGGATAATGTGAGGTGTACCTTGGATGGCAGTCTTTAGCTGGTTGTAGTATACATGGAAGATGACATTCGACTTCCATTTCTTGTTCATATCGATCGAGTACCATAGGGTACTAAACCTCGCATCCAAAGGTTCAAATGGATCGGTCTCTGGGGAAGTGGCACCCTCTGACATCTCCCATGCTATGAAGGTGATCAGTATGATAATCCAACTGAAATGGAACTCATACCCTTGGTCTTTTGCTTTCTTGCAATCCAGTTCAATATGATTCACCAAGTACTTCACCCAATTCATTTGAAGTCCTTCTGCGCACTTCCCTGCGAGATCGACTACGAATCTAGTTACTTGGGTGGGTTGGTTCTTGCGGACTAGATTTCCTACGATCAGCTGACAGGAAAGGCACACTACGCCACTCTTAACACAGGCTACCTTGTAGCCTCATGTGCCCTTCTCGACATCGCTATAGGTTTCTTTGATCTTCGTTGCTAGTGCTCTGTCAGTGGCCTTTCCAAGATAGAACTCCTATGGATCAGGTCCTTTCATGCTAAGTCCTGTGATCCAATTAATCAAAGTGGGATCCACCATGACATGGTGGTTCAACCACAATTATCCTCCATGATAGAAAGATAGAAGTAGTGTCACGCACGCATTCACCTCCTGGTGTATGCCAAAGTGAGAGATCTTCATGACATTCAACAATGTTGACTGTGAGAGGTTCTAGGTCCAATACTGAGGGACAATATTCGAGTTCTTTCCCTTCATTTTCGTTAGATACTTATGTAGAGAAAGCATATTGTAGACTTTCCTATCACCGAGGTTGAAGTCGTTAAAATTCAACACTACGAGCTTGTCCTGATCGGCACGAACTACGCGCACCCCTTTTGGCAGGTACGCACTAACCATAGCATACTCAAATTCTTGAGGCACACTGTCAAGGTTTATTTCACCATGCAGAGGGGGTAGGTAAGAAGGAAAAATTCTCAAAATTAGTTTAGCATTCACCAAATCATCTCTATGTTTAGTACGCTTCTCGTCGACCTGTCAAGACGATCCTACTCGGGCAGTGGATGGAGAAGTTGCTACTCCTCTTGTCGATGATGCTTGGATTCTAGTGGACATTCCTATTTCCGACATGAATCTCTCAGTCATTAAATCAAGGAGGACTTCTGTGATGGACTCTTCAACTGCGGTGAGTTCATCGAACATACACACACAAAATAAATAATCGGGGTCACAATGATCTTGGGCACTTCACGAGAATGAAAAACAAGGACATGATGATCACTATAGACACGTTCTAGTCTGTGAGCTTCAATTTATTAGTTGGAAAAAGTGTTCTTCGGGCATGGTGTGATGAGATAAATAGGTAATATCAGCAATGGTCTTCTTGCAACAGGTATGGTGACTCCGTTAAATGTGTTCTATCCTTTACAACGCTTTCCAACAGTTTGTTGGTGATACTTTAATTCTTTTTTGTTTGTTTGGGGTGGAAGTCGAATGGGTATATCAGTCCAAAGACTATATTTCTCTGCCATGGTGAAGTGACCCATGTTTCTATTCTGATATCTCGGTGAAGCTCAAATTCTGTGAAGCTTCTTTCTACGATGTTCCATCGGGAATCTCCTGCAACCTCGCCCTCTTGTTATTTAACTTTCTATCTTTCTTTCCAGTGAGCTTTGTCTCACCAGTTCTTTTCCCATTCTGATTCCTATTTTCCTTGGATATAGTCACTTCGTACTGCTAAGGTTATTTCTTAGGGTTTAGGTATAACATCTCTTCTTTGTCTGAGATAGAAACTTTAGTCTTCTATGAGTCCTCTAGCGTTCTGATAACTTCGACATCCGGGTTCCTAGTGTGATATGGATTCGGTCTGTTCTCATGTTCTTCAATAAACTACACGATCCTTCTGGTCATGAAGTCTTTTAACTCTTGTCTCTGTTGTTCTAAAACTTTTGTGTCTTCCTTCTTTTTGGCTTGATCTCTTTCAATCCAAGGATTTCCATGTAACATAGTAAATGGGGCGTCGTCCTCAATGAATTTGATAATCTCAAAATCTTCCTTTGTCAAAGTTCCATTGGAATTCATAGATATTTGAGTGAGCCTTCCACATAGGTTTACCAATTTTCCTCTGACTAACACTATTCCTCCTAGAGATGGATTCATAGTAGGCCTCCCTATAGCTTCCCAAGTTTTTTCTATCATAAAATTCACCTGTGTTTCCTCATCGAAAACATAGTCAATGTCGAAGTCTCCTATTCTTGCCTCGATGCATTCTTTTTATTTAAATATCTCTGCTAATCTAACATGTTGGTGGTCATTCAAGGTGTCTTTAATCTATAGTAACATATTCTCTGATTCTTTCTAGGGTTCTTCTATTTCCATATCTGCTTTAGGGTTTTCTTCGTGTAGATTCATTTTTTCAAGCTTAGCAATCATTCTAGGGAAATACAATACTTCGTGATCTAGAGATTTGCAACAAATATAACTGGTTCCTCCACCAGGGCATTCTTTAGCTATATGTCTCGGTCTTCTGCAACTATAACAGAGGGTTAATCCTCTTTTTCTTGTAATTGATCCCCAGCCACTTCTGTACCTCATACCAGGATCATAGGGGTCAATCTGTAATAAATTATTCCTAGGATCCTGCATCCATTTGTTAGTCCAAACATTCTTTCTATGCATAGGTATAACATATCTATCATTATACTTATCAGATCTATTCATAGAAAACTTTCTTTCATCTAACAATGCCCTAGTTTTCAAGCTAGGATAGAATCTACCAAGAATACCTAGATCCATGCTTTTAGAAACAAAAATTTCTACTAGTCTTACTTTTACAGAGCACAAAGCTTTCAGATCTAGAACTTTCTTACCTTTATCAAAGCACAAAACTTACAAATATTACCTCTTTCTTCCAAATCTGACCTCTTTTCTTCAGATCTTACCTTTCTTTCTTGGCACAAAGCTTCACAGGTCAAGCAAGACACTATGCACTAGGGCAACAGATCTACGCACAAAGACTACTTTTCACAAAGCTTCTTCTTCTCTAGTTCGTAGAAATCACAGTTTCAGATGCTGATACTACACACTTCAACAATAGATCTATGCACAAAGCTTCTCTTTTATTTACTTCAGTTCCCAGCAATCATAGTTTCAGGTCTCGACAGTAGAACCATTTGTTGGCATAGAGGGGTAGACCCAGGGTTCAACACTCAAGAGAACACCAACAAAACCCTAACTATCGGCCCTTTCAGCAACACCTGTGAAGCAGATGAAGTCTCACCCGAGGTAGAGGCAGGGGTGGTTGCAAGACTCAGGTGTCTACAACCTTAGCTGGGACACAGAACTGTGATTATACTACTTACAACACACTTAGCATCAGTCAACCATTAATATCCAACCCTTATTCTACTTCACAGATAGCACCGAGCATCACAATATTCACTTAGATCTATAGTATATTAGCGCTTAGAAACAATAATACATCAGGTCTTGCAGATCAACACTAAGCACTTGCACATACATTAGATCTGATAGTCATATATATCTAATAATCACAAATCATAAGTGACTATATCAAAAGAACATAGCATAAGCAGAGATAACACAATGGATCAAAGAACAGAGCGTTACAAATATATTTACGTGGTTCACCCCCACTCTAGGGCTACGTCCACCATTTCTTCTTCTTTATTAGTATCTTCAATCATCAGTTACAACATAGAGCACAAAAACCTTTCTTTGCAAAGGAAATAAGATCTGTGTATCTTGTTAGATCCTTATTCCTTACACTTCAGCACAAAGCCTCTTACAATAACTTGCACTTAGCCTTGCAAGATTCTTGTGATCATGCACAGAGCATTTACAATCCACTTCTGATCACACAGATCTAACTATTAGCACTAAGCTGTCTGTCATACATCACATAGATGCATTTCTCTTTCTATCTAGCCTAAGCATCTATTTATACATTACAAAAGTGGGCTTAAGTATGGGTAAACCCATGGGCTAACATCTCTTTCCCATTACATTAACCCAAAAACCCTAATAGGGGCCCAAAAGTGGACCAAGATGCTTCGCTTGGTGGTCCTTCTTTGACTAGCTATCGCAGTTCCAAAATAGGTCAAAATGACCCAGGTTATCCCAAAACTTGGTCAAGGGCCAACACCGCTTCTTTGACCACAGTCTAATCTGTGAGTGGTTGGTCCTTTTCTCTCTATATATTCACTTTTTCCTCCTCGATCATCACCTGAAACTCATATTTTTCGTTCACATAGGTGGTTACGTAGTACCGCACAACTCGTAGTTTCTATAAGACTTCCTATTTCGCTTTCTTCAGGGTTTCTATAGCCTTCTCCTTTTCTTATTGGACTTTCTGGAGTCAAGCCTTAGTCACATATGCAAGTCTTCTTAGCTGGGTGGGCTCATCCCCTAATTCTACAATCTGTGATGAGGAGGGTGCAGTGGGTACTGCGCGGATTGATTTAATAGCTTGTTGAATTTCCTTTAGTTCCTTCTTGAATCTCTCATACAACTCACCCTGCTTCACTCCATATCTCTGTAAGAGATCCTCAAACACATCCTCCATCACTCCGCAGACTAGACTGATATCATATTTCGTGAGCATGGCCTCTAACTGGGGCTTACTGGCACGAGTCTTCTTTCTTGTTGAAGGTTTCTTTGGAGAAACCTTTCTCTTTTGTGGTGTTACAGTAGGGGGATCTTTCAACGGTGTAGATTCACCTTCAACTCGCTTTTATCCTTCATCCCATCCTCTTTGTCCATTTTCATCATCTCCTCCTCCTTTCAAGCCGGATCCATTTCCTTGAGAGGAACTATCTTCCTCATCAGTCTCTATATTATGGAATTACTCCTGTTTCTTTTTCTTCTTCGCATTGGACTGTCCAGCATGCTCGACTCGAGTGACCAAGGGGCTTCCTATGATGTCAGGGTCGGATAGTTCTAAATCATTGATCAGTACAAGGAAATCATCTAGCCATTCCTTCATGATCTTCTCCATGTCTTCATCTGTCATCTTATAATATGATTGCATCTCTTCCTTTCTCTCATCTTTGCACGCAATGATATATATAAAATCTTGATCTGTGCGTAAATTCACAAATGACCAGTACTAGTGCAAGGTACGTGGTGTCATTCGTGAAAGGCTTCAATGGAAACCTTCAATTGTTGATAATAGGCATGGAACACAACATTTTACTGTTGTTTCTTCGCCATATCATTGGTGTACCACAAGATAGAGAACCTAGAGGCCAACAACTCTGAGGGTTCTATCTCCAAGAAGGTGGCTCCTTCAGGCATTTTCCAAGTGAAAAATGTGATCAACACAAGAAACCAGCTGAAGCGGAACTCATATCCCTGAACCTGATCTTCGCGATAGTATTTCTCGATCTCATTGATGAGGTAACTCACCCAATTCATTTACATTCCATCCACGCATTTTCCTGGGAGTTCCACCACATACCCAGTGACCTGTGTGGGGTGATTCTTTCTTACAAGCTTTCCAGCTATGAGATGGAAAGCAAGGCACACTACACCATATTGGATAGAGGATACCTTGTAGCCTCGCTTTCCCTTTTCAACTTTGCTATATGCCTCCTTAATACACTATGCCAGGGAGCGGTCTGAGGCATTCCCCGGGTAAAATGGTTGAGGGTCAGGTCCCTTCATTCTTAATCCTGTAATCAAGTGGGTCAATGTCAGATCCACAATAATCCTTTTATCGATCCATAGGTATCCACCATGTTAGCATGACAAGAGGAGTTTAACGCAAGCATTAACCTCCTGGTGTCGGCCAAAATGGAGAATCTTTATCATGTTGAGCACAATGGACTGCGCCAGCTCCTTAATCCATGGTTGGGAGATAATGCGAGGCTTCTTCCCAGTTGACTTTGTTAGGTATCTATGGGGTGCTAGAATAGTGTAGTTCTTTCTATATCCAAGGTTGAAGTTGTTATTCTTCAGCAATGGGATCTGTCCCAACTAAATTTCGACTATGCATATTCCCTTTGGGATGTACGTGGTGATCAAAGTGTACTCATAGTCTCATGGAATGTTGTCGCGGTTAACCGTGCCAACCAATGGTGGAATATATTCTGGTAATATCGACAGGATCTACTTCACGTTAGCCAAATCGTTGTGATTCTTACTTCATTGTTCATTCGTGGGGTTAGTATGGCTAGAACATCGTCCAATCGAAGGGGAATCCTGGAGTCCCCTGGTCAACGATGCCTAGATACCTTAACACATATCTCTATCAGCCATAAACTTGTTAATAACCTCCTCAACAAACTTCTCTAACTCATTGCGTTCACCCGACATTCTCACTTTTAAATGGGTAGGTTGGCGTAGGTGAATGGAAAGGTGGGGTAGACAAACAGATGATGATGTCTAGCTTTTGATAATACAGTTTGATGCAAAATCAGTTCTATGATAGCTCAGTTAATCATAGGTGGAAAAAAGTGGTCCTGGCACAGTGGCCAATGGGTTAAATAAGCGAGCGTCGTAACATATTCTTCTAACAGGAAGAGATGCTTCCATCAATGTGAATCTGTCCATTATGGTGTGGTCTCAACATCCCAAAAGAGGTACATACACCCATAAATGTGTTTTCTAGCTGTTTCAGAGCATCATCTAACGGGTGGAGCACCTCCAATGGTCATATAGCTTCTCCAGAGAGAAGTCCCATTCTGCGCGGTTTTGTTGTTCCGGCGAGGTTCAGATCCTGCAAACCTGTCTCCTGCGAAGTCTTCCATCTGTTCTCTGTAATTTCCTGTAGATTTTCTAACTTGCATTTCTTCTTATTGAGCTTCCTTGACTTCTTTCCTACGATATAAGTTCCTCTAACTATTTCTAGAATCCTCTTTCCATTCTTATTCTTATCTTCTCCTAGCGTAGTGACTTCACATTGTTGTTGTTGGATTACTGAGAGGGGGGGTGAAATAGTAATAGAGAAATTAAAATCCCTTTTAACCATATAATCCAAGTGTTATATCAATGAAGCATTATCATCCAATAACTGCAGAGTAAATAAGCAATGAAAAAATGAACAATCATACACATACACAGTACACCA
>JZKD02S1597937.1:344843-360740 GCA_000966675.3 Picea glauca
ATACACTCATCACTTCACTTTATTATTTACCTTTTAAAATCTCTTAAACCTCTTTGACTACTTTGACCTTTTGGGGCTTCTAGATGACATGTGAGGGTCCTCCAACTTCGTAAGGTCATAACTCTCAAACCGTGAGGAGTTATGTGACATTCTACATACCACTAGAAATTACATGACATATACTATCCATATATAATAGTATTATCTAAAAATATATCATAACTCATATCGTTACCCATCAAACAAACTTGGGTCCATTACCCAAACCTGGGGTCTCCAACTTCTCATGGCCATAAATCTCTAACCGTGAGGAATTATGTGGCATTCCACATACCACTGGAAATGACATGACAAGTACTATCCATTTAGGATATTTTCCTTGAAAAATTCACTTTCCTTCATCTCATTATTCCATAATTAAGCATGGGTTCTCTTACTCCACAAAGCATCTTCCCGTGAGGGCTTTCACCATAAGGGGACCACTTTGGAGTTCATCCATATTTACTTCTTATCAACCATGAAAAAAAAATAATGAGTCATATTTACATCAAACAATATTGGGTCCATTAGCCAAACCTTTGTGCTACAGGACTTTCTTCAAGGGTTGACATCAATGACAACCAACCTTAATGAATAGTTGTTGTGCTCTCATAGGTTCTGAAGTTAATATCCCTTCTCTTACTACTTTCTAGGTGGATATAATTCTTTCTTTCATGGATAGGCCCTTCAAACCTTCTTGCATTCTTTCAATCTTGCTAGCTATTTCTCTTGCCTTCTATTGCTTCAAATTATCCTCTTGTTCTTCTATTAGTCAGTCTATTTTTCTAGCTATGAAATCCCTAAGTTCTTGATTTTTCTTTTCTACAGATGCTTCCTCTGCTTTCCTTCTGATCTAATCTTTCTCAATCCAAGTATTTCCTAACAAAAGTGGGAACGGGGTGTTGTTATCAACAAACTTAATGACTTCAAATTATTCTTCAGTCGATGTTCCATGAACAATAATAGGTACTTTAGTAATTCTTCCACATAGGGTTATCATCTTCCCCTTGAACAAGCTTATCCTTCCCAATGAGGGTATCATAGTAGGCTTTCCCAAAATTTCCCAAGTTTCTTCTGTCATAATATTCACTTTTGTTTCTTCTTCCAAGACATAGTCTATGTCGAAGTCTTCTATTCTTGTACTTTTGCGTTGTTTTACTTTCAAGATCTCTGGTAAACTGACATCTTTGTGATCATCCATCATTTCTTTCGACTTTTCTAATGTAGTCTGAACTTTCTATGATTATTTCTCTTTATGATTCTCTAACATGCTCTTAGTCTCTTGATAGTTTTCTTGTCTCATGTTCATCCTTTCAACTTTAGCAATCATCCTTAGACAATCCTCAACCTCATGACCAACAACTTTACAACAAAGACAAATAAGACCTATACCAGGGAATTCCTTAGTAAGATGTCTCGGTCTTCTATAGTTATAACATAGTGTCACTCCTCTCTTTCTTTTAAATGTTCCCCAACCTCTCTTGTACTACGCACTGGGATCACAGTGTTGGACCTACAATCTACAAAAAATATTTCTAGGTTCCTGCATCCAATTATTAGTCCAAAAACTCTCTCTATGCATAGAAATAACATATCCTTCTTCGTTTCTATTATCTTTACTTAGATCAACTCTTTCTTCCAACTGCGCCCTAGTTTCCAGGCTAGGAAAAAATCTATTAAACATGCTTAAATTCATGCGTTTCGAAACAAAAATTTCACTTATCTTATTCTTATCAAAGCATAAATATTTACCTCTTTTCTTTAGATTGGATTTATTTCTTAGCACAAAGATTCTCAAGTCAAGTAGAATATTGCGCACTATAGCATTACATCTACACACAAATCTTATCTTTTATTTATTTCCTAGAAATCATAGTTAAGGTCCCAACAACGAAACCATTGGTTGGCACAAGGGCAGACCCAGGGTTCAACGCTTCAACAGTGCACCAAAAAAACCTTAACTACCAGCCCTTTCAGCAACACCTGCAAAGCAGGTGAAGTCTCACCTGAGGTTACAAGACTTAGGTTTCTATAACCAAGCTCGGACACAAATATTTGATAGCAACACTTCACAGAGTATTCTATTAGCACTACAATATGATATTCATTAACTCATTAGCTTCATTAACATCGCAGAACAAACCCTAAGATAGATCAACGCAGTAGAAACAAAGATCAATTACTTCTACCACTTAACACATAACATTGAGTTAGATTTGGCATTCATTCATAAAGAACAATAAAGCACTAAGCAACATTATATCTATCCAACATACATAATAGAAAAGCATTAACAAGATTTAGAATATAAGAAACACAACATAAAGCACATCAAAAGACACAAGATATACGTGGTTCACCCCAGTGTGGGGATATGTCCACCAACTGCTTCATATTCTTTATTATTCTTCAATTCTCTTACATTCATCCGATCCTATGCACAAATCCACAGAGCCAAGGTTCATTGAGGATAGGAGATCTATGCACTGAGCACCAGATCCTCCTTCCCAAAACTAGGTCATAATATAGAGCCTTACATACAAAAAATGTTGCACAAAGAAATACAAAACTACTTGCACTTAGCCTTGCAAGCTATCTTCCACTTCTCTATTTCTACCATACATTCTTATCTATTTATACTTTTACATTTCCTTACAAAAAGGCCTAAACATATGTAAGCCCATGGCCCAACATCCCATAACCCATTACAAAAACCCTAATGAACAACTTGTTGGGTCCACATATCCCACAAAACAAGTGACATCCATGATCTCAGATCCACCATGGTGCTCCATCTTCGATCCTCACGTCGAAGTACAAAAGGTGGTCCAAACCTGACCAAGGTTTCCTCAAAACTTGGTCGAGGGCAAAAATTTATTTTTTTGCTCATTCTAAACAATTTCCTCTTCTTGATCATCAAATTGATTTGACATCAAAGAATCATCATATTCCTATTGAGTTAAGTGACTGGTAGGAAGCTCAGTTCCATCTAAATTAGCAATAGAATTTTCTTCAACATCATCACTTTATTTTGTATCTGCAACTACATTATTATGGAAAGGGGGAAAGATCATTTGGTATTCATGATTCCTTCTTTCTCTTTGCATAGTATAAGGAGCATTATGTGGTCTTCTGAACTCATTTGGATTCATTTTCCTACCCTCCTTAATAGGTCTATTCAACTGCTTATCTTCCAATTTCAATATGGCCAATTTTGATGTTAGATTCTTCAACATTTTATCCATTTCATAGATTTTTGGATCATATATTGTTGTATTGGAGGAATATGGTACATATTCTTGAGCTCAAGGTATTATACCTTCTTTCTCTCAATAGAAGAGAGAATTCAACATCAAAGGAATTCACAAAAGTAATTTTAGCAAAGGTTTTAGTAGGCTTGATTTCATCAGGGATCTTGGTATACATTTTGTTAAACCTTTTAGTAAAATATGACATAGACTCACTATGTATTTTTTTCAGGGCTCCAAACTTAGTTATATAATACAAGTAATACTTTTTTTATCCCCATTGTTTCATAAAAGTTTCATAAAAAACGCCAATAAATGGAATAGAACCTGCTAGAAGACCTCAGAACCATTTTCTTACTTCTCCATATAGACTTTGAACAAACACTCTCATCCAAACATATGATTTCTCTATATTGAAGTGTTCCTCAATAGTAACATATCCTTCCCCATTGAATTTGTGAAAATATTTCATGTAATATCCAGTTGGAAAAGTGTTTAAGACTTGAGGTAAAACCAAGGGTTCATATCTAGAAGCAATGATAGCATCCATCCTATTAACAACCAGGGTGTGAACAATTGAAGTAGGATATTTAGGAGCTGAGGATGGATTTTAAGTATGAGGTGAAGGTGGAGTATGAACCTTAGTATTACAGAAATACTCCCTTGCAGTCAAGTGAAATTTCCCTGGGATTATTGACCCCTATACCAGGATAGAAAAACACAAGTGGACACTAACATCCCTTTGGATTAAGTTTAACTAATCAAAAAGAGAGAGGGAGAAAAGGTGTGAATAACCCAGTTTTGAATTTTGTCCTCACTTCTTCCAATACAAGTTTGGTATGCAAACTCCTTAGCGTAACTTGATACCTGCAATTAAATAGAAAACAAAGAGAAATAAATAACTCCTACTCTACAATATTATATCAAACAAACTCAACTACAAATATTGAAGGAACAATAGACAAGCACATGCAAGAATACACAATCTTGAAGGAAATAGGCCAAGTATATTAAAATGAGAAGACAAATATAATACTTACAAACATGGATGATGATGCAACACTCCTCCAAACTCTCCTCGTCCATACCCTAGCATGAATGCAAATATCATAAGTTTGATATATTTGTCTGTCCTCTTTTTCACCTTGGAAAGGCCTCTTTTTATAGGATTGGGAGGCTCAACAACCATGAGTATATTTGGGGATTAGTTGTGGATATGACACCTTTAGGTTAGGATCTTATCCTAGAATATTTCCATAGGATAGCGTTCAATCCAAACCAACCTCATCTCCAAGAGTTGGCCTTTAGAAAGAGGCGAGATTCTCCAAATTTTCCTCTAACCAAAATCAACGCTCCCCTATAGTTGGAGACAGATATTTTATCCTAGATCATTCCTCCCTAAATATGTTAAATGGGTAATTTATCTATGGGGTATCACTCCCCCATCATGGCCAGGGGGGCACTACCCTTCAAAAATGCCCAAACGATGGCCAATTTTTCATGTAAAAAGTGTCTTTCTAGCCTTGAAATGATGGGTTTCATCCTCCAATATGACTTAGGGATCATGGTAAATGTCATTTTATGGTTTCAAGGGGTTAAAACACATATAATCATATAGAAAAGGGAATGCATCACTTATTAAGGTGAATACGACGACACTTGCGACACTTACCAAGGTGAATACGACACTTTTACGACACTTGCGACACTTACGGTGAGATACTTAAGTGTGAAATTTTTATGTGAAACAGATTTCCCCCTAAAGTGTGAGGTCAGAAGAGAAATTGATGGCTGAAACACTTTAAAATTATTCAATGCAAGGGTGTGGAGTAGGAGAACCTTGAAGAAGCTGCAAACAATCATCAAACAATATTAATATATGTTCTATTTCTTAGGCAGGAATACCTATGCTCGGAATACAAGATGACTCAAAGAAAGACCTCCGACCAATACACTGCAGATCCATAAAAAATATTGATTAAGAATATGTCCACTAGAGATACAATGTGGATCCATACCTCCATGACATGAACTGATCATAGCCACGAAAAATACAAAATGGAGCTATGAGATGATAAAACATAGCCATGGACCAATAAAATGTGGATCTATGTGACAATATATATATCAGCATGCTCAAATGATCTCCTTCATAGCCTAGGAAAAGAGGATAACATAGTGAACACTCAACCTAGGGTCTTCGTCCCAATCCTGATGTGGTATGAATCTAGCGATGTGAATACATGATTTGATTTCGAACATGGTAAAAACCACTTGATTATCGATCATTGAGGTAAACCGTTAACAAGTGTGAGGGAAATCAATGATGATGTCAATGAATCTCAAGGTACCCTACTACATTCCAACAAATGTGAATAAATGAGTTGAGTTCAAAAATTCGTGGAATCATCTGATCAAAGATCAATGATGTAAACCTACTTTCGGAAGTGAGGAGGCATGACATTGAAGGATGCAGGTCCCAAGGTACTAATTGGTTTCTAAGTCTAATTCCTAGATGATATGTTTAATTCGATAGGAAAAGACTCATCAAAGGAGGGCCTTGATGTATCCCCCATCATCGACATGAAACTGACATAGGAAAGTGATGTAATATGGTGAATCGAATGAGTATGGACTGATAAAGGAAATGGAAACTAGAAATACTATAGAGGATGGTTTGAAGTGAAACTTACCTTGAACATGATGAGGCATGACAACTGACTTGGCAACATTGAATCAACGATTACCAAAAATGTAATGTGATGACAATAAGAGTAATATTTGACTGGATTAAAAAGTATGGTGACACATGGAATTGGCATGAATCAGAGACAAGCAGATTACCCAACTTTAAGATGAGACACAAACAAGTGCCATGTTCAAAGGTGACAATAGCTGCCATAAAGGATTCCCAAAAACTTAACCCACTTCCTTCAATTCCCCCACCACCTAGATAGATGAGTACCTCTTTTTTATTTTACGAGCTCGAGGAGGGTAGCAATGTTCAATATAATTCACCTCCAGTAAGTTCCTCTTCCTTTATTTAATGATATGGAAGAAGTAAGGGTGTGTTCCCATATGGTTCCTTCAATGTGTAGTTTAGTGATTCCAGAGAAGGAAAACTTGGTGGTTTTTCATGTTTAGAGTGTTTGAAAATAACTTAAAGGTGACTCCAAGGATGAATTTTTCATAAATTTTGTCTCCCAAGACCAAAAAAAGTGTAAAACAATATAGGGGAGAACTCTTTTAATCATGCTTGATTAGAGTGTCCATTTTTCATAATTAGTCTTGTGAGGCCGAAAAAAGATAAACTACCACTCCAAAGATTCCCTTTAAAACCTTTTAATGAGTGTGAAAGGAAGCATGATCACTTGACAATCGTTTCATGTTTAGACAGTCTGAAAAGAGCTTAAAGAAAACTCCAGGGGGTTCCTTTTTTCGTATAACCTTTACAAGTTTGAAAAAGTGATAAAATTATACTCGGTCACATTCTCATTTATTTATGAGCATGAGAAATAACAAATACTAAGCTCAAAATTGGTTTCATTTTTACACAATCTTGAAAAAAAATTAAACTATGATTGTAATTTCCAAACATAATTTCCAAAGGTTTTGAGGGATACCCATGGATGGTCGGTACTCTGCCCCTAGCTTGAAAATCTAGTGTCTTAACTCTAGAATGATAATCAAAGGATGGAGATATCTCCCCCCAATCTTCATTTCATTCGTTGACGCTTATATTGTCACCAATTTCTATATCGGATGGAGGAAAGAAGGTCAACTAACAAAAGCGGATGAAAGGAAGGTTAAAATACAAGACCTAATGAAAGACTCGACTCGACATCTACAAGATCTAGCTAAAGACTCAACTCAGTATCTATGATATCTAGTGAAAATACTCAACTTGATAGGAGAGGGGACTTCTTCATTTTTTAATGAGGTTGACACATGAAATTAACTATGCTCATGGATCTGGGTTCAATCCCCATATTTCTTTTCATTTTTTAACGATCTTGATATAGAGAGGAAAACTATGCTCGTAGATTTTGTTTCATTTTTTAATGAGCTTTCCATAGACAAGAAAAACTATTCTCAAGACCTCTATTTAATTCTTTAACGAGATTTCCACAGAGAAGAAAAACTATGCTCAATACCTCTATTTCATTTTTTAACAAGCTTTCCACAGATAAGAAAATCTATTCTCAAAACCTCTCCTTGATCATGCCTTCCAAGAGGAAAATTCTTTGGAAGGAATACATGTCAAGGGAAAAATGTCAGCCATGGATTCTAATATATCTTCATTAGATGGAAGAAAAATACTCCAGAAGGAATACATGTTGATGGCCTCGATAAGGGTAGAGAGATCTGTAACTAATATCCCTATCTAAGAGATGGCCATGCCAACTACCAGATCTAATTCAGGAGAAGGGAGATATTCCTTCTCATGAGAGGTTGAATGCATGGGCTAGTTCGTTACATAATTGATCTGCAACGGGGTGGACATCATTGACATGTATGGACCATTCAGGGAAGGCAGATGGTTGACCATCAGATGAGGGTCAATGAATGAAAGTTGGTCGATCATTACTATGTTTCCATTGTGAGGGAAACATATCACTCAAAAGAGAGTGGACACAAAATATCTCATAACATAAACAGAGTCTCTCCTAAGGAGCAGGTTAAATTCCAAGGTGTCATGAACTACCATCACATCGACGTAGACATTTTTCCATCCCAAATTAATCAAAAATTCAGTAAGGATCCCTAAAGGTTGGATAAATCTTCTGTCAAAGGTCCTCTGAATCATGGGCACAAGCTGTGGGGAACCAAAATCTTACCAAGAATTTGAGGATAATATGCTAATAGAAGCACCTTCATTTATTATAGTGTTAGGAAGATTCCTATCAAAAACCTGCATGGTAATTTGGAAAGGAACATAAAAAGGAAGATGTGGTTCTTTCAAATTATTCCAATTAACATAAATCATCTGATTGCTTAAAGGGGGTGCCATTGGGACAGACAGAGTGCCCCCTTGTCTAGGTGAATTTATATTAATGAGGTAGACCTGAGCAACATCCTCACTCTTTGAATAAGGAGTGGGATCGATCGATGATGGAATCAAATCAACCACTTTGGTTTCACTCTTCAAGGGAGGAGTGGGATCGATTGATGATGGAATTGGATTGACCACTTTGGTTGCACTCTTCAAGGAAGGAGTGGGATCGATCAATGATGGAACTATATTGACCACTTTGATACTATTCAGATGAAGAGTGGGGTTGATCAATGATAGAACTGGATCAACTACTTGGGTTAGTGGTTCAACTGAGGATGAAACCATATTGACCACCTGATCAACCAGACTGACCGTGGATTGAACCAGATTGACTAGTCCATCAACTAATGACAGTTTGGGAGAGATATTATCATGATAACTAGTTATAAGTTGAATCTTTTCCAAAATATAAGAATCCTCATCCATATGATGGAAAATGTGATAGTAATGATCGCCTTCACATAACATACAAGGAATTTGATAGTTCTATTCTTCTTACCAACCTTAACATCACTAGTTGACGAGGTGTCACTATCATTTTCAACAAGGGATATTGAAGTGGAAGACCAAATTTATAAGACCTTGGGGAGACCAGGTAAATCCCTCAGAAATTGGTCACCCTTACAAATCCTGCAAGGGAATTTGGGTTTAGGATTCTTCATTTTAGACTTGTCGAATTTATCGACACTCCCAGTACAATTAATAGTAGTTGATTGCTCGGATCAAAAATTACCTGATGCAGTTGGAGGATTGATCTCTTTCTAATTATTCTTATTCTTCCAATTATGTTTCTTCTTATTCTTATCAACTTGGCTACTTGCTTTAGATCTTTCACTAGGTGAAGAAGGACAAAGGGAAGCAGACATGGTAGGTGAATAAGGTGAAAGGTCAACATGAGGTTGATTTGTTGGTGGTGTTCTTACATCCGAATCGTTATATGCATTCAAATCACTGAGAAAAGTTAAAATCACCAGAGTGGGGAACAACCAAACCAGTAACCCAATGGTGAGTCTTAGAAGACTTAGTGTGGAAATGCACAAAGGACCAATGTTTCGAAAATAAGGAAAGGAAAAAGGTTCCTTGGTAAAAAGGGTTCCTTTGTTGGTACTCCCAGTAATTAATTCCATTGACACTGACTCGACCTAAGGTACACTAAGGAAAAAAAGAAACACACGGTACAAATCTAAGAAGAAAACAATCAAACAAATCTTCCCACAATGAAACCACTAGTTGGTGATGAAATCCAACACCGTGAGATCAATATAGGAAGGGGTTAGGATAGAGTGAGTGGATCAGTTACGTTGGCAACTTTCTTAATAGACTTATTCCTTGGTGCAAGTTTCCATACGGTTTTACCCATGGGTGTACCCTCCAAGGAGCTCGAGTGAGTTTTAACAATGTCTGACCCAAGTACGGTGAAGAATCCCCTTCATCGTCACCTTGTGTATCAACCCTATAGATGTAGGCCACTAAGGTTACCAACTCGCAACCAGCCTCTGGGCGGGTATAGTCGACAATTGGGAAGGAGCGTATGGGAAGGATAACAAGTCTGAATTTATTCAAGATAACTGAAGACAAGTGGACTGGAATACTACTGAGAACCCCAAATGTATTTGGGATTCATGAATCTCTAAGACCAAATGAAAACAGTCGTTTCTCAGGAAGAACCCCCAATATACGGTCTTTTTGTTGCATGGGTTAAGCTTCAAAGGGGAAATATCCATTTCTCTCCCTCACGTGACCTTGTGTTTAAACCCTCTGTGAGAGGGGGATCCCAACTATGCTTATACAAAAAATTGAATTTATCGCTCCCTAACACAAGATTCTAATTTTTTTTATGCCTTTGGAAATTTATCCTCACAACCTATTCGAAAGCCCTACACTTTAAGATATTATAGTTTCGGTACCAAATAATATCAAAGTGTTTTATTAATTTTATAAGCGCTTCATTTTAGGGTTTTTGTTTACTCAAGAGTGTGAAATTGAAACTTATGATGTTTTAGACTCGACTCCAAAAGAATGTAAAATAATGAGATGAAAATCTTTTTCTTCAATGAATCTTACATATAGGATGGAGAAGAGGTTCAACTTTATTCAACAAAAACACCCAAATCCCAAATGCAATTTTCTAAATGCAATCTACTACACTACCCAAAATAAAGAACACAATTATCTTCTTTATTTGATTTTAAAACAAAACAAATGAAAATCCCTTAATGCTTCATTACTTTTAATCAAGACGAAAGAGTTAGATGCAGATACAAAATACACGAAGAAAAAATATTTCAAACAAATAATGCACTCAAAGGATAATGAGAACTAAAATAAACAAGTATGATAACTCGTTCAATAAATAACTCAAAGATGCAAAAGAGAAAGAAGATAAACACTCACGAAAATCCTCAAATGAAGAGCAATAAGAAACATAAATCAAGCTAGGTTGTCATAAGAGTCTTAATCATCCATAAAAGTGAGATGTTTCAAATGAAGACAAGACGGCTCAATACCAAGCAACCTTTGCAAACCTTAGTTGATGAACAGTCCTAAATATTCAAGAAATATGAAATTTTTACGAAAAAAAGATCAGATAAACGCAAAACGAAAAAAGAACCAAGGGATCCTGTTAACCCAAGGGGACCACGACTAAGAGAAATTTTGAAAGATCAAAGGATAAACATAAATGAGTGATAAATTCCCAACTCTTATCAAAAAAAATTCAAGAGTATTCAAAGGTCTCTAAGGAAAAATCCCCTTAGGATCATATTGATAAAAAGTGAGTATAAAGGGGCATAAAAACCCAGAAAAGGAGATCAACGCTCATGTTTCCAAAGGGGTAGAGTGTTACAGCTCTCTGGTATACACTACAGAGGAGCATTCATCCTATATCAACACTCTGGTATACATAGTAGAGGAGTGCTACCCTTCCCAAAAACTCATAAAAAAGGCTAAAAACTCAGAAAACGTTTCCAAAGACTCTGTGAAATATTCAATGAAAAAGAGAGAAAGGGAAGTAGATCAGAAAAAAAACATGAAATAAGATATGAAGGTGGGAAAAATCCTAGAAAATCCAAGGAAAGTCAATTTAATTTCCTTCCCCAGTGAAGTTGCCAATTTTTGTTACGTAAATATTCCCCTGTGGACAGGTGAACGTTCCCTTGGATTACTGACCCCTATACCAAGACAAAAAAACACAAGTGGACATTAACATCCCTTTGAATTTAGTTTAACTAATCAAAAAGAGAGAGAGGGACAAAAGGTGTGATGCACCTAGTTTCAAAATTTGTCCTCGCTGCTTCCAATCTGAGCTTGATCTCCAAACTCCTTAGCAAAACTTGATACCTACAATGCAATAGACAACAAAGAGAAACAAAGAACTCCTACTCTACAAGATTAGATAAAACAAATTCATCTACAAAGATTGAAGGATTAGTAGACAAGCACATGGAAGCATACACAAGCTTGAAAGAAATAGGCCAAGTATATTAAAATAAGAACCCAAAGAGAATACTTACAAAAATGGATGATGATGTAGCACTACTCCAATATCTCCTCATCTAAACCCTTTCATGAATCCCAAGATCATAAGTTTGATATATTTGTCTATTCCCTTTTTCACCTTGGAAAGGCCTATGTTTATAGGCTTGGGAGGCTCAACCATCATGAGTAGATTTGGGTATTAGTTGAGGATATGACTACTTTAGGTTAGGATTTTATCCTAGGATAGTGCCATAAGATATCATTCTATCCAAACCAACCTCATCTCCAAGAGAACACCTTCATAAAGAGTTAGGATTCTCCAAATTTGCCTCTAACCAAAATCAATGCTCCCCTATAGTTAGATATAGAGCATAGATCCTATATTAGCGCTCCCTAAATAAGGTAAAGGGGGAATTGATGTATGGGGTAGCACTCCCCCAACATGGCTAATTTTTATAGAAATAGTTTCCTCACCCTATGCAAATTTCATCAGAAGACCTTCTTCCATTTCCCTATGCAAACTTGAAGTCCCTTTTTGCAAATCCTAGAGATAAAAACAATATTTTTCCACATATACATTCCATAACTATTATACAACATGTGCATACATAGGTTTCACCACTACAGCCCACGTACGTAAGGTTTTGTTCCCAAAATTAAAAAATGGTGTCGGGTTTCCATGTCACGTCATGAGATCCATGATCCTTGACCTTCCATATATTGGAAACATTCTGAATCGACCCTTCAGTTCCACTTGAAGTCTATAAATGGGCCAAACATGAGCTATGGAAAAGGGGAGAAGAATTCAACTTTGAGAACCAAGTTACTCTAGAGAAATTATTCACTTCATATTGAGTATGAATACCTTTATTCTTTTAAGTATGAACACATTGTTCAGCCCCCAATCTCTTCCCTACATGATTGAGAACCTCATTGTCTCTCTTATATGAGATTTCCTTTGGTGGAGGATTGAAGTGGTGGAGGCCCAGCTGGAAGGGATTTGGTTTCTCGGTTCTCAACCATGCCGACATGGAACCTTGTAATTCATTCACTTTTGTTGATTACATTTTAATAGAAATACTATTTTCTCGTCCAATTAATATCTTGAAAATTTTTGAATTGTTATTCCATGGGAATATTTGTTATGAATGTTGATGGATTATGCTATTGAATGTCCTAACATTATATATTATCACCATATGATTGAATTTCTTGGTTGTTGAGGACAATTTGCAGGTGTATTTCTTTGAGTCAAGTGCTCAATGATGGACTTCATCGAACGTATGGATGAGGTAGGCTCTTTATCATGTCTCGTTATCATATTTTATTATACAGGATACCCAATATTAGAGTTGATTTCTGCAGTCATTTTTGTCTGTTGTGGTTTACCCCTATCCATAGAGAGATTTTCCTTGTAACAAAATTGGCGACCATACTAGGGGTAGAATCTTCTTTTTGTGGTTTGGAGTGTTTTTCTCCTTTGATTTCTCTCGTTTATATTGAGTTTCTTGTCGTCTGATGGCCTGACATCCTATGTTCATTCTGAGTCTGAGTTTCTTAGCCTTCTCCTTAGCCTCACTAAGTTTTAACACATATACCTGGGTTTTTACCTAACAATCACATACATATGTGTGTTGTCCTTCTGCAAGAGGTGTATACACGCGTCTTTCTCCTGGACAATTGTATACATCATCCTTTTCTTCTTGGTTGCTAGGTTTTATGTTTGATGGGTAAGTTTTGATGGTTGTTGAGTCTTCTTAGGTTTATGTTATGACTGTTAAGTGTATGTGGAATTATAGGAAACCTTTCTTTGGTTGAATTTATGGGTGGTGCCTTTCTCATCATCCTTTTCATTTGATTTTCCTTGCATATTGAGCTGGGTGTTTGCTTCTTGATATACTACTTGGTTTTTCTTTGTTTACATATAGTAGAATTTTTAAATCAAGATGTTGTTCAGTCCTTGCATTTTCATTATTTTATATTGAAAATACAAAAATATTAGGCATTTTGCATTGTTGGAATTTGATCTTTGGTTTATTATCATTGATCTTAGTACATGTATAGAAAGATTTCATCTTATCTTTAATTGCATAACTAAATTGAAAATTGCATTTTGAAAAGCTTATCATTTATTGGGAATTGAATTTAGGACTTTGCATTCTATTCATATTCATTTATTTTAATTTTCGATTCATAACATCATTAGTTTCACGAACACACCTTTTTTGAGTAAACAAGTCCACTAAAAGCAACGTTGATAATTTAAAATTGATTAGAAATGATTTTATTTTCTAGGGTGCACAAACTAGCTTATGATTTAGAGCCTTCGAATAGGATTTTGTGAGTAAACTTCTCCAAGGCTATTAAATCAACATATGTGTGTGACTAAGGGAGTGGTGAAATCCATTGTATAATTGGTGACGTCAGGAGGCTCCGCTTACACTGGAGTTAATCACGAGGTCGCGTGAGGTTGGTTGAGGGGATATCCCCCCAATACCTTTTTAGTATCAGATATATTTCTGAGGATTTATTCGTATATGGGGATATTTCTAGTACATTTACCTCTATGAGAGGCGGTGCTTTCTAGGTTTCCATATTTTTTTACTCTGCCCATACGGTAGACCTGAATTATGATTGTTCTCCTATGCATTGTTCATATCGTGGTTGTTTAGTTTCTTAACATAGGTACCATACAGGTTACTTGAAGGGGTTATTTTGTAGGTACCCTGAGTTAGATAAGGGTCAGACAACACACAACCTCTATGTAGGATTAACTCTACGGGGGTATCTGATTGATTGGCTATTAATCCCATGAGGGCCCTTATAATTGATTATGATACCTCTGATATTTAGCAGGGAGTCTTAGGCCCCTCTTAGGAAAGGCATTCCTACTTTAGGGAGGGAGGCCCCTTTCAACCACTTTATCCTATTTGTATGCATATTGGCCTTTTGTTTATTTTATTTTGGTGTGCTCTTTGATTACTAGTTGGCCTTAGGATTTTTTTTTTATATCTCAATTCTTGAGTCATCGTGGAGCCAAACTAGCTTCCCCGTATGTCTCACTGCTTGTTACAGTTACCACCGCATTTTGAGTCTTTTCCTTCTAAAAGGAGTAAAGTTATCAAATGTGGTACACACACCTCCACTTACCATACTTGTGATCACACAAGGATGAGTACTGAATCGATTTAGAATAATAATGGGAGTCCTTCAACTCCCATACCTACTATAGTTAACAGTACCCCTTCAACACCTTCAACCACAATGGTTGTAGTGCCATAGGTGCCTATCATCACCCATGTATACTCAGCCTATAGCCACAAACCCTTTCAGGTCCCTTTGTCACTCGTCGAGCTATAATGTTCAATCCATCCCTATGGCCTCTAGCCCTTTTTCTTATGGTATGTCAAATTTCACATCGCAATTTTCATCCTCCATCCCATGGTCTAGTCCGAATACTAGTATTTAACTTGGGCGAACGCCTCTTCCACATACTCCATTCTTGTTTGTTGGTACCCATGTCCCACAAACGACTCCTATAGTTGGAGGCTTTCCTCCTATTAACCCCAGGTCTAATCCTAATCCTAATGATTTTGGATGGAGTAACCAACTTGGCGAAAAATATATTGCTTATGGTCTATCCTTTACACCCACCTCCTCTGTACCGATTCCAACCAATATGTTTGGCATGATGAGTCCACATTTATCCTTTAGATTCACACTCGAAGGAGGTCAGTTTCATACCATGGGAAACCCCCAACCTAGACCCACTCCAGCTGGGGGTGGTTTTTAGAACCCTCATCAGAACATTCATATTGAAATGGTGCCCAACCAACCCCTCATGAATCAGTTTGAAGGAGGTTATTACAATCTTGGAAAGGTCCATGGTGCATAACATAACCCTTGATGGGTTGGGATTCCCCAACAACAATCTTTCCAGGGAGATTGGGGCCAGATGTCGCATGTAAGGTAGCTAGAGAGGTAGTGGGGGGGGCCAGAGGGCCCATAGTGATAATAGTGGAGGTCATTCAATGTAAGGTGGACTAGGTCCACTATATTATTAAATAAGACCCACTA
>JZKD02S1597937.1:380691-392977 GCA_000966675.3 Picea glauca
GGGTGTTGTATCTACATGTGAATTTTCCTTCATGTCCAAATACCTTCATCAATCTTGCGGTCCAAAACCCATGACTAGGGTTGACATCAATGACAACAACCAATCTTCCAACAAGTTCCTCCTTCACCTTAAACATTCTCTTTTTTGTCTTTTCTTTCATTATATGAGTCTGATAAAATGAGATGTGCTAGTATAAACCAACTGATAGAAGGGATTCTTAACTACTAAAGAAGGTTGATATTGGGATAACCCTCGTTCTCAAGCATGCAGACAAAGATATTCACACCCAATACAAGCCTAGTACTAAAACGTTAACTTGTTGGTATGTCATCATTGACTGAGATACAATTATCATAAGGAAAATATGCATGTAATAAGATGGTTGCAAGAAAAATAGTTTGCTTAGCGCTAACATCAATCACACATTAACAAAACGATTTTCTTTCCATCATTATTAAGAACAAAAGAACTGCAAAAAAATATTGAAACAGATAACTTATCAATAGATTCATAAACTCTTACTTGTTACAACATCAATTACTGAAATAAAATTTGGAAGTAATTCCTTCTCAATCCAATCACATAACGCTTTTGATGAAAAACATAATTTTGTCTCTGGTCCTAAACATGACTTCTTAATTAAGGTTGTTCAAAAATAGTTCTTTACAATTCCCAAAAACATGGTCTTTTCCCCAAAACCATCGACCCTTTCTAAAAGATCAATCCTCTTATTTATAAAGAATCATTAACTCAAAATAGTTGCTACAAGTTTAAGTTAAGTAAAAAAATATATGTGGTTCTTGACCTCTTTTTTCTCTGAGAATCATCTCGTGGTCCTACTAGAGTGGATGACTCTTCTCATATTATGACCACTTGACGAAGAGATCCTCACATGTGTTAGGATACAAGAACCTATGTTGATCCATCAGGGTTGAAAGGATTTATCTCACTAGTATTTCCCATTCTTTGTATTTGATGATCTTGGCACTCAACCGTTGTAGAACTCCACGAACCTTGATTGAATGTTCCATAAAGTGTTGTATTTGACCCCATGCCATGATTTCCACCTATGCAATCTCTATTTCCCATGCCAAGTCTTGTTTTGCATGTCGCTTGACTATGTCATGCAGGTCTACAAAGTCTTTGGGTGAGCCAAATTCTAGGAGGCCAATGCCTTTCATCTCCCAATTGATATTTTTCCAGCCTTTTTCTCACTTGGACCACTTCTTTTGTATCTCCCGTTGAGGTTCCTGGGCCATACTTACCCATTATTAGGCTTCTTTATTTATCCAAGATATGTTTCTATCCCTTAGCACTCGAATACCATTCTCCTCTATGTCTCGGCCCTTTTGCATGACGTTGATGTAATAAATTCTTTCTACCACTTGGTATTTTTTTTCATACCACCTCTCCACATCCTTGCAGGTTTCTAGTTCCATAAGTGTATCTTCTTGGAAATCAGCTATACTTGTAGTGAAAATATGAATTTCTCTTGTGAACTCTACATAATCATCTTGGAACTCATTCTTCAGAAACACCATGGCTTTCGTTGAGTATTGATAGTATTTTTTCAAATGGCACAAATGATCTATCTCCTTTAGTGTAGCGGCCAATTCTTTTTCATCTCACCTTGCTCGATCCAACGTGGCATCCATGATAGCCATCCCTGCGTTGATGAGCTCAGACATCTTTGCGTATTATTTACTAACCAGATTCTCCTCTGTGGTGATGAGAATCGAGATATCCAACGTGAGTCTTCTCTTCTTGGTGGTCCTCTTCATGATATCTTTCCTCTTCCTATCATAAGTGATCATCTGTATATTGACGACCTCATCAACAAGCTTAGGGATTTGGTGTTCTCCCTAGGTTAGAGTGTTTCCTAGGCTCCCTGTTGTGTGTATTTGTTCTAGGATTGGTTCTTGTACTTCTTCCATATGCTCTTATGGCTCAACCTCAATATGTTATTCATTGGTTGGTGAGGTATCGACCAAAATTGAAGAATCAGTGATAGGTTCATTACTTACATGGTAATTGGTTGTTGAGGTGTTGATTTCTTGTTGTTGAAATTCCTCTTTTTCCCCACCCGATCCTATCTCATCCCTAGAGTTGTCTTTTGGGATCTCCAATAGGTATAGAAAATCAGTTTCTAAGACACTTTTGACCTCATGGTCGCTCTGAGGAAGGTTTTGAACTGAAGCATCGGGACTTGGGGCAGATGTTTTCTTAGGTTCCTCCCCCTTTGTAATCGGTATCAGAGTTACCAGGGAGACCTATGAACTCTCTTCATTGTTATAGATGGTTATTAGATCAAATAGGGTATTTTACACACCTGTTTCACCTAGCATTCTTGAAACCTCATGTTGGGTTGGAATGGTCGCTGGTGATCTAATCTGTGGTGATGGAAATCTAGGGTTTTCGACACTGGTTATTTCCTCCAGTTTTATTGAATCTAAGCCACTTGGCTCCTCTCTGATTGTGATTTGTTCATCCTAGGGGATCCTCATAATTTCTATGATCTGAGGATCATTATCTAACCAGTCGATGACTATATAGTCAGCTTCTAGTAACAACAACCCTCTCCTTTGTGCCTTTGTGGTTTCTACTGATCTGATTTCTTCTCTAACCATGAGAGCTTCTTGAGTTGACTTCTCTATTGTCTCGACCTGATCATCCATTCTCATAGCTCTGGACTTGGTCATGTTCAGGTTGGATTTCCTCTGTAATACCTCCTCTCAGCCTTGAGCACATTCTGTAGACATTTCATCCTCAAACTTGTCATGCGCGTATGGTCAACAAGACGATACTTGTGAAGCATGTTGGAGGACTAGGCCTTTAGGGGAGGGATTATTTTAAGGATGAAAATTTACATTAAAATGTAGAAACATGGGCTAATATTACTATTCCTTAAAATTCAAAATGTAAAATTGTTGGCGATAGTTTTGTAAAAATATCCAAATTTCTTAGGATTTTATATAGTTTCTATAAAATTGTGGCAATTTTTAAGGTAAAATAATTTATTCTATGGAATTTGGGCGAACCATTTTTAGAAAAAATGGAAATTGATGAAATGTGTTTTGGGAAAAACCATGGAAAATTATCCCATTTGCGAAATTTAGCCCCTAAAATCATCTATGCTTTAGGGTCATGCTTGCAAAACTGGCCTGTCCGGAACCTGTATTCTAGCTGAATCAAACCCTCTTGTTTGGCTTGAGCAGTTTCCTTCACTATGTAAAACCCCACATGGAAACTGTAGGGTATAAATGATTGTTTCTTTTCCTTAACCAGAGTGGCATTATAGCCCTGCAGGATAGTTTGATAACATATTTCTCCTACAACGAGCTAGTCTGGGACATGATCACGAAGTAAATGTGGTGTTATGATGGCCCCGAACACCCTGATATAGGTTGTGTGCTCATTTATATAGCAATGGCCTAACTTCGAGATCAATTTCTTGGTTGTTATAGACAACCTTGGACATTCCCCTTTAAATATAATGAAATAAACCCAGGAGATGAATTCATCGCAAATAAGGCCACAAGATGTTTTGTACATGTTCTCCCATAAGATGTTGAAGTAGACATGAAGAGGAAGTTCTACAATGTGCCAACTCAAATTCATATCGGTGAATACATTCCTCGCACATATTACATCTAGTAGATGCGAGGCCATGTGAAAAGTAGGTGATTCTCCTTCTTTCAGTGTCTGAGTCTGTTGTACATTGATGCTCAATTTCTTGGAGATAATATCTCCCCAGTTGAAGCTACGCCCGAATATCTCCATAGTCTATGCCAGGGGAATCTATGCTTCTGAGAAATTGGAGCAATCATTTTCTCCATATAGTCAGTAGATTATAACCATCAAGTAGATATATGGATCCCTCAAGTTCATTTCCAGGTCATTTGTTTTCAAAGACTGGATATAGAACTCTTTGAAGAAAAAAAATGCAATTGCCCAACATTTCTTATGTTGCATGTAAGAGTGATTTAGGAGCATATTTTTCTACAGCATATTGATTTGGGTCAACCAATTCCTTACATAACACAACTTTATTACAACAAAGTACCAAACAAAAGAAAAATCGAGAAAAAAAGGACTCTTCAATCATTCTACCTTACACCTACACATTTATCCTAATCAAAAAATAACATGAAAATACACACACACATTGTTTTTTAACAGAAATATTGTTTTAGGGCTTGGACATTCACCGGGAGGGCATTAGGTTCCCCCCTCATATTTTTCAACTGATACGTGTTTGCCCCAATTTTCTCGGATACCTGGAAAGCTCCTAGCCATATATTATGGAAATTTGAATGTTTTCCCTTAGGGTCATTTCTATCCCATTTCAAGACTAAGTATCCTACCTCAAAATTCTTCTCCCTGGCCTTATGCTTGTCAAACCATCTTTTAACTATTTGTTGATGAGCGACAAACTTTGATTTTTCTTTCTTCCTTTCCTCTTCTAGCATGAGGAGAGTGTCAATTCTCAGTTGAATAACTGATGAGGGTTTTCCTCTTGAACCCTGAGCAAGTTGAAGGGATGGAAGATATAACCCATTTGGGAGCAAGGATGATTTTAGGGGATAAATTTTTCTCATGGGCTAATTTTCCATGTTTTTTCCAAAAACGAGATTCACTATTTTAAAAATGATTCACCCAAATTTAATAGGATAAAATTATTTTACCTTAAAAATGGCCAAAATTTTATTAAAATTATATAAAATACTTAGAAATTTGAATTTTTTTTTAAAATATCGCCAAACATTTATAGTTGACATATGAAGGATTAGTAATATTCGCCAAGGTTTCTACATTTTAAAATAAATTTCCATCCTTAAAATCATCCATGTTTGGGAGAATGTCTTCTTGTCTGTATACCAGAAAGACTAGGGAGTTCCCTATATATTCCTTGGGTGTTACTTTGTCTTCCCATAAGGAATTATGAAGCGAGCTATGACAATTCCTCTTATTGTCTACAACTGTTTTCTTCAATATCCTCACTAGGTTCTTATTGGTTGATTCTGCCACTCCATTTCCTTGTGGATAGTAGTTTGCAAAGTATCTGATTATGATTCCTTTGTCTAGAGAAAAATATATTAATAGAGTAGAATAAAATTAAATGGAATTTTCAAAAATAAGAATGGAAGGCATCCCAAAACTTATGATCAGTTGTTTTTCTATGAATTGGATTACCGCCTTTTCATTCACTTGAGTCAGAGGGATGGTCTTTGCCCATTTAGTAAAATAGTCTGTAGCAGTCAGTATGTATTTATTTTGTTTTGAATAACTTAGGGTAATCTCCCTTATGATGTCTAACCCCCATTGCTTGAATGGTCTAGATATGGTCCCTGGTTGGAGTAGGACAACTTCTCTCTTTTCTCTCCCTATGCTCATTTGACAAGTTTTATAGTTTCTAGCGTATGTATGAGTATCTCTAAATAGAGTAGGGCAGTAATAGTCGAATCTTAGTATTTTGTGAGTGGTGGTATTCCGTGCAAATTTTCCACCTACAATACCATCATGGAGCTCCCTCATAACATTTTCGGCATCTTCACGTTCAAGACATCTCAAGAGTACTCCATCATAATTTACGCGAAAAAGTATTGAATTTATGAGGTGATATTGTGTATATTTTAGCCTAAGGGCTCTCCTTCCTTAGGGTTTAGGTTTTATTGGAAAGTCCCATGATGCAGGAGGTAAATCAATTTTCCATACCAAGACTCTTTCCCTAGGAGAACATATAAATATTCACTACACCATAATTCTAATTCATTCTCCCACCCAGGGTCTTCATTTATTTGGTCTTGAACTTCTACGACCAGTTTACACAATCCTTGTCCCTTCACTAATTTAGCAAGTTTAATATATAGAAAAAATTCTTGGACAACTTCCATCCAATTTCCTCTTCTCTCCCCCATCTCTTGTTGAGTGAATAGAGATCGTACTGTGGGATGAGGCACGATGACTTTGGTGTGATTTTTTAGGATGTAAGATATGAAATGTTTTACTTCTTTATACACCGCATAAGCATGTTTGTCTATAGAAGGGTAATTCAATTCGTCCTCTTGGATATTAGTGCTCATGAATGATATTGGTTCCTCATTGTTATCATCATCCTTCTGGGTTAATATTGTAGCTAAGGATTGGTCAGAGGTGAAAGTATAGAGGAAAAAATATTTACTAAAGTTGGGACTTCGCAGCACTGGAGCTTGAAATATTATAGTCTTGATATTGTTGAAAGAATATTTTCGCTCGTCATCCCACTTAAAATCAACATCCTTGCAGATCATTTTTTGTAAGGGTTTGATAGTTTCAGCGAAATCAGACGTGAACTTCCTCAAAAAATTAATTTTCCCAAAGAAGGATTGCATAGCCTTTTTGTTGTGGGGTAAGGGAAGCTGAGCTATTTCCTTTATTTGTTATGGATCTATGTGAATTCCTGCTTGAGATATAATATGACCTAGTAATTTCCCTTCCTCGACACCAAAGATGGTTTTCTTAGGGTTTAAATATATTCCATATCTCCTACACCTTTCGAAAATCTGGGTTAGGTGTTGGATGTGGTACTTTTTGTTCTTTGAATACATAGTCACGTCGTCCTAGTATACTACTACACATTTGTTAATCAATCCATGAAAATCTAATTCCATGGCCCTTTGGAAGGTTTCTCCTACATTAATCAACCTAAATGGCATGCGTTTATAAGAAAAAGTTCCCCATTTGGTTCAGAAGGTAGTTTTCAATCGGTCTTCTTCTAAGACTAGAACTTGGTTGTAACCTGAAAAACCATCTAGAAGGGAGAAAATTTCAGCACCAGACATGGTCTGGAAGAGCTGTTCCATTGGTGGGACTGGGTAGTTATCATTTTATGATTCTCTATTAAGGTTTCTGAAATCTAAACATAGGAAGATCTCCCCAGAATATTTACTGACATGAACCAAATTTGCTACCCAGGAAAAGTGTTTGACCTAGAAGATGATCTTATAATTTATTAATTTATTTAAGTCTTGATACATGAGGGGTTCCAAAGATGGATGATACTTCCTGAGCTTTTGTTGGAAGGGATTTACTCTGGGTTTTAATGGTATTGTGTGTTGAATAATGCGAGTGTCATAATTTTTTCAATTCTCGGTAGGAACAAGAAAAAACATCTTGATATTCTCTAAAAAGTTTGAGATAAGATTTATTTTCTTCTTTAGACATTGTTTTTCCTAGATTTATATTCTTGGGGTTTTTTGGGGTTCCTATATTTATAGTCTCATATATGGGACAAAAACTCCCTTTCTTTGTGTTCGTTGACCCTTTAAATATTTCCCTCAAGTTGAAAAGGTTCTCCAAATTGGCTAACCCTTTTGGTATCATTTCAAACTTTGGTTTGTTAATAGAGTGATCTGTTTCATCGCTTTGTTCATGGAAATTGATTTCTTCTAGTTGATCTTAGAATACTTCATCATCAATAGCTAGATATTTAAAATTTTCTTGATTAGTTAGAAAGTCTATAATCTTTTCATCTCCTTCGAAAACCTTCCAATTAGAAATAGTGTTGGGTACTGATGGTTTGTAGAGTAGTTCCATAGTGAAACTGGAGGCTTCATAGTATTCTAAAGGGGATAGTGATCTAGGTGGATATCGGTGGCCACCCACCTTTTCTTACTAGCTCAAAACAATTTTCTGGCAATTTTGGCAATTTACTATTTTTAGCAGGTTTTAACTTCCGGGGCCATTTTGAGGGCCCAAATGAAGGTTTTTTGAGATTTAGGTTCTCAAGGCTATCCAAAGGAATGATTGAGCCCCCAAAATTAATCTCCTCTATGATACCTTTCCAACGAGCTATTATACGCCTAAAACGAAGATCGTATGCAAAAGTTACGACCCCGGAAAGTTGATGTACTAACTTACCCAAACGGGGCCCACATGACGTTTGGGACTTCATCTCCTAGGGTAAGGTTTTTTGGATGTCTAGGATTTTTGGAATTCCTTTTTATTATAAAAAGGCCTTCAAAACCTCATTTTAATCATCTTCTTGCGAATGCGAGTAGCCGTCACATCTCTTCTCATAGATAAGCTGCCACCATTCTAGCGAGTCTTTCACTCTATATTTTTACAATCTTTGTACATTTATTTCATTAATAGAAATCATGTATTACTGTATATCTGTATTTCTGGTTACATCTCTGACACATTTATGCTACATTATTGAATATCTGCGATATCTCTGTGAATTTCTTTATTATATCTCTGCTCTCATTTCGTGCCGAAATTAATCCGGATCAGTGGTATCTGAGCAGGTTGCTCTTGATCGTTTTTTTTAGTGCATGTCCTTGATGAGTTCTGAGTATAGAAAGTTGGGTATCGATCTTGTCTCTCTTGAAGACAATCACTCTCACACACCCAAGAAATCCTCAATGGTGGAAGAAAAGAAAAATGACGGAGTAGACGATCCTATCAATCTATTGCTTGAGCAAGCTCTCACATGACAGAGGGACGAAATGATGGAGAATTTTTCCCACAACCTTCAACGCTTGCCGATAACAACAGGCACATCTTCATCAAGTGGCCACTTTGGAGGAACCTCGCATTTCAAGGTATAATTTAATTTTGATATTCCTGTATTTGAAGGACAGATAGATGCATAATCCCTAGAAAAATGGTTAACTTTGCTAGAAGGTTATTTCTCTATTCACAATTTTTCTGACAAAGAAAAGATCACCTTCGCACTCCTTAAATCTCTCCCTCATGTCAAACATTGGTGGGAAACTTACTGGGAGCAAAGTTCCACAGAGGAGTCTGGAATATACGGGGCCGATCCCACTTGGGATTTTTTTGTGGATGCGATAAAGGAACAGTATTACCCTGTTGGTAACTATGAGGACTAGTACATGAGATGGACCACACTACAGTAAGAGAGGGGCCAAGAAGTTATGAATTTCACCAATACCTTCCATACCTTGCGCACCAAGATGGGTATCAAAGACTCTGAGCGACATTTGGTTTTGAAATACCGTGGGGCTCTACACAGATACATCTAGATTGAAATGGATTTTATGGACATCTCATCACTCTATGTTGCTTATCGATATGCTTTTAAAATTGAGAAGAAATTTAAGCACCAGAATAAACGGGAGTTTGGGTCTGCAAATCCGCAACAACCAAAGTATGAAAAAAAAGGCCCTAACAAACAGTCTCCCAAAAACTAGTCCAAGACACAAGAAAAGAAGGGTCACGGGAAGACAAAGAAGGACACCAGAAAATGGTGCGAGTTCCACAAAATCCCCTATCACAACACCGATGAATTTCACTCAAAACAGTCATTGGTGGTCGAGATCAAAGAAAAAGAACCAAACCCTGATTCATAATTCAATTATGAAAATAATGGTAAAGGACAGATCATTTACACAAACCCCACTGCTATTGTCGTGACCGCAACAATTCAACCAGAAGAACCAACAAATCCTGAAGAGCGGGAGCACATTTTTAATTCACATATGTGGGTGAAGGGGACCCCCTTGCATTTTATTGTTGATAGAGGAAGCCATAAGAACCTCATCTCAGCATAGGTCATCAAACAGTTGGGATTGTCGACAACACCACACCCGCAACCATACAACATCGAGTGGCTTTGCCAAGGATGAGATCTCCATGCCATCCAACAATGTCGATTGTCATATGGCATCCAACCCTTCAAGGATTAGGTATTATGTGATGTAGCCCCACTGGATGTCTGTGATGTTCTCTTGGGCCAACCATATATGTGGAAGCGCCATGTTGTTTATGAGTTTTGACCCCGCAGTGTCATTGTTTCTCTGGGGGGTCATCTCTACAGAATACCAAAGGTAGTTCCAACTACTGTTCCACCTAAAAATTTCTTCAAGGTAGTATATCATACTACAAAATTTAACTTCTTCACAATCTGTTCAAAAGGAGAACAAAAGGACACTACAACCACTACAGCCTCGCCCCAAGCACCTTCTATCAAACAGAATCAAGTCGACAAGGTTGCAGAAAAGCACAAATATTCCTCTTGCATGTTGTCCTCTCATGTAGCCCGACTTGTTGAATGGCCTCAGCCTCAACAGGTTTGTGACAAACTTCCACAAACTGAGCAACGCAATGTCTCCAACAAGGTAAGCAGCTCACCAAGATGCAGAGTCAGCAAATGCTTTTATCTCTCCCAAGGGAACTCAACGCAATGGAGACCATTTCTTCCTAAGGAGGGAGGATTGAATAAGGTGGATATCGATGGCCACCCACCTTTTTCGATTGGCTCAAAACAGTTTTCTGGCAATTTTGGCAATTTACTATTTTTAGCAGGTTTTAACTTCTAGGGCCATTTTGAGGGCCCAAATGAAGGTTTTTTGAGATCTATGTTCTCAATGATATTTGAAGGCATGATCGATCCCTAAAAATGAATCTCCTTGACAATACCTTTCCAATGAGATATTATACGCCTAAAACGAAGATCGTATGCAAAAGTTATGACCCCAGGAAGTTGATGTACTAACTTACCCAAATGGGGCCCACATGACTTTTGGCGCTTCATCTCCTAGGGTTAGGTTTCTTGGATGTATAGGGTTTTTGGAATTCTTTTTTATTGTAAAAATGCCTTTAGAGCATCATTGTAATCATCTTCTTGCAAATGCGAGTAGCCGTCACATCTCTTCTCAGAGATAAGCTGCCACCATTCTAGCGAGTCTTTCACTCTGTATTTTTATAGTCTCTGTACATTTCTTTCATTAATATAAATCGTGTATTACTATATATCTGTATTTCTAGTTGCATCTCTGACACATTTCTGCTACATTATTGAATATTTGTGATATCTCTATGAATTTCTTTATTATATCTCCGCTCTCATTTCATGCCGAAATTAATCCGGATTAGATAGCTTCGAGGCTGCAGTAGCTAGAGAATCAACAAGAGTATTATTTGTCTTGGGAACCATAGTAATATTAAAGGCCTAAAAAATTTCTATTAGCCTATGTTATCACTGGAATTTCGTCCGCAAATGGTTACAGGAATCCAGCATCTCCAGACACCCATTAGTTCTTCCATGGCCCACAAAATGCATTTCCAAAGGGTGAAAAACTATACAACTGGTTATAAAATCATCATGCGCTAAGAATACAAAGGAAGCACGCGCACGTGTGCTAGTTGAAAATGTCAAAAAAGCGCACATGCACCCAATGTGTGACTATGGACGTAAAAATTCGTGCACACCCCAGAATGACGCATTTATGATTTTGGTCGGCCTTCCACCCACTTTTGGTTCATCTCCCAAGTTGATTTGACACCCAAATCCGAGCTGAATCTGAGTGGGGGGCTGGTCAAAGACCTAAGGATGCCCTAAGGAGCCCCTTGTTCACACTAAAGACTGGTTGAATAATGCCTCAAATCTTTGCTATAAAAAGAGGCCATGGGTGCACTATATTTCTATGAATTCATTTGTATTTTTATGATGCCTATATTCTCTTGGAGGAACCTCTTTCCTCATTAGAGCATACAAACATCATCTCATTTACCCATTCACATCACCTCTTGAGTGAATTAGCTTTGGATTTCTTCACTATTTCCTTTTACTTTGTCATTTGTAAGAAGAGCTCAAAAATTGGGGGTTCAAGAGCCCTCCCTTGGAGGAAGAGGGGACCCATAAGTATCCCTGTCTCTTTGGTGTTTTCCCACTAATACAACTTATCCATTGGTGGCATGAATGTTGTTTATTTTTGTTGTAATTTCCTTATGCACTCTAGTTTAGTTTCGTTTATTGTTATTATCTTAGTTGTTTGTTTATTTCTTATGCTTGATGTTTCTAAATATTGCATTCATCTTTTCCCTATCTAGATAACCCAACTGGACTTGTAAGTTTCCTTCTTTTGATCATTTAGGTGACGAAAATGATACAACAACCTATGCACCTCCTATTGATGATTCCTCAAGTGGGGTGAGTTTCAATGTATAGTATTCTTTACTTGTCTGACGATAATTTCAGAGTCCGAAAAAACTTTCAGTTCTTTAATGCTTAAGTCTATTGCTTTCTTCAATTCCTGAACTAGGGATTCATACTCATCATCCTTGCCTACTTACATGATCTCACTTCTCAATCCAAGAAACACACTCAACATATCAATGACTTACGCATCGTCTTTCATAGGTGTCGTCCGTACAATATCTACTTGAACCCTCTCAAGTGCGTATTTTGCGTCACCATTGGACGCCTCCTTGGGTTCATTGTCTCCCAACATGGCATCAAAGTGGACCCCCTCAAGCTCCAAGCCATCACAAAAATCCC
>JZKD02S1597937.1:393027-415477 GCA_000966675.3 Picea glauca
TACGCCAGCTGCAAAGCTTACAAGGCAAAGATAACTTTTTACGCTGCTTGTCCCTGATTACGCCACTCGTGCACATGGTTTCCTTCACCTCTTATGGAACGATATCCCATTCCAATGGGATGAACATGCCCAAACCACTTTTGATTATCTTAAAATGACACTCTCCAATGACCCATTGATTAGCCCACCTGACTATGACCGCGACTATATCCTCTACTTATCGGCCTCAACCATCTTATTAGAAAGAGTTCTCATCCAATTAGGGGATGATGACCATGAGCATGTAATTTACTGCATTAGTAAAAATATTTCAGGGCCACCCTTGAACTACAATAACAAAGAGAAAATCGCCCTTGCATTTTTCCTCGCAATCCAAAAACTGTGCCATTACATCCTGCTTCACACTACCAAAGTCGTAGAAGATTCCAACCCCATGCAATACTTTCTCAGTTGCTGGAAAATTAATGGAAAATTTTCCCAATGGATCGTCATCCTTCAGGAGTACGACCTTGAATTTTCAACACCAAAGAGCAAGAAATCCCTCATCCTTGCCAAACTCATTATGAAACTTCCCTTCGACACTACCAGTTCTCCCATCAATACCGACTTCCCCGACAAACATCTCTTTTACATCCCCTCAGATGATCCTTGGTATGGAAATCTCCTCGTCTACCTCCAAACACATAAGTTCGAAAACCACCTCTCCCAGGATGATCATCGACATATTCTCCATCAGGCCCCTTGCTAACTACTTATCAGTGATATATTATATCGACGAGGGGTCGACACCATACTTCGTCGATGTTTGACCATCAATGAAGCCGATAGAGTCTTGAATGACTACCACAGCGTTGCCTACGGTGGCCACCTCTCAGAGATGTCCACCACCCATAAAATCATTCGAAAAGGCTACTTTTGGCCCACCTTGTTTCACGATTTCATCCACGCTGTGAAGCGATGTGACAAATATCATTTATATGCCAACAAAACAAGAGCACCACCCACTCTTCTCGACCCAATCATTACTGTTGGCCCCTTTTTAAAATGGGGCATAGACTTCATGAATTGCAACCCTCCATCTAGAAATGGACACAAATACATCATCGTGGGAGTCGATTATTTCACCAAGTGGCCTGAAGCCATGCCCACCTTCAACAACACCATTGACACTGCAATGCGGTTTTTATTTAACCATGTCATCTCCCTCTTTGGAGTCCCACTACAGTTAGTCTCTAATCATGGGAAACACTTCGAGAATGAGATTTTTGTTGAACTCTCCTCCAGGTTAGGCTTCTCCCATGAGTTTTCATCCCCATACTACCCTTAGTCCAATGGACAGGTAGAGGCGGTCATCAAGGTCCTCAAAACCATGTTGCAGCACACGGTTAACAAACATAAGACCCATTGGCACCATATGTTGTTTTCTGCACTATGGGCTTATCGTACGACAGTTAAAACTGCCACTGATTTCACACCATTTCATCTTGTCCATGGGGTCGAGGCCACTCTCCCCATCGAGTATGAAATCCCCACCTTACGTAATGCTATTAAGATATTACCCGACACTACTCCAATGTAGTAGCATTTGTTGAACATAGAGTCACTAGATGAAGATTTTCGTTCTTCATTACAGAACAATGAAGCAGGCAAAAAATGGTTGAAGGCCACCTTTTATCATTCAACGAAGGCGACCACGTCCTTTCTTACGATATCGCTCATGATACCCTCGGCCATGGAAAATTTGAGTCATTATGGCATGGAACTTACATCATCCAACATTGCCTCACTAAATGCACATACATCCTAGCCTCTCCCGAAGGCCACCCTCTCAAAGAACCCGTCAATGGGTTGTACTTAAAGAAATTTTACACCTGAGCATAGCCATTCTACACTAGGATTTTCTCTTTTTGTACACTTTTTTGTAGGGTTTTTAATCTTCTTTTTTTCCTCCATGCCTTGTGTCTAATATACCATTTGTTTTATTGACAGATGCCTCCTCCATTGGCCTACCACATCGGGTATGCCGATGGAGCTAGTCATTGGACACAAAATCTCGCTTCATCTGCTTGGGCCCTCTATTCCCCCTCACATGAACTGCTCCACTCCAGCGGTATATGTTTGGTCTCAACAACCAACAACCAAGAAGAATACACAGTCGTTATTGGCCTCCTTGCGAAGGCCAGTCACTGCCATATTCATCACCTTAGAATCTTATTATATTCCCAACTCGTTGTCCTCTAGATCAACAATGTGTACCGTGTCCATGATCCTTGCCTCTTTTGCAAATACCTGCAAGTTAGACTTTTATCTCAACATTTTGATTCAAACACATTCACACATATCCAAAGACAATGCAATCAAATAGTAGATAATATGACTAACCTAGTGTTAGATTTGCATTTATCACATCAAGTTACCATTACACATACATAACTTATCAAAAGTCTGTCATAGCATATAAATTAGACATCATAAACAACCTCACAAAAACATCAACACATGTGAACATCAAAAGGATCCAAAAATGTATATCCATATATATATATATATATATATATATATATATATATATATATATCGATCAATGAACCACCAATGTTTAAAAAAAAAGTACAACATGTACAATATCTGTAGGAAAGTGAACCACCTCACCCCTATAAGTACAAAATTGATGTCACATCACCATATACAAAATGGGCTCTCAAGCCTCTATAAAATAAAAAAATGCATACATCAAGCACTCACGGTGTCGCTAGAGCACCTCCATCAGGTCCTCTGTTAGGAGGTGGGGCCCCACCAGCTGGGGATCCGCTCGGTCCAGGAGGCGGTCTCCCTATCATCGCTACTTCTGCTACCACTGCTCAGTAGATCAAGGTCCACAACTCCACCAGAAGACCCCCAACTGCTCCAGGACCCCCTCATCCTGAATCTGGGTCCATATACCCTGAGGTAATCCCTGTAAAACCACCTCTAATCGATGTTGAAAGTCCTCAAAAACCCCACTGGCCTCAGTAGGAGGTGCACGTGAAGGTCTTGCACCAGGGTCATCATAACATTGCCTCCTACCATCTCTATCTGCATTTGCAGGCCTAGCAACTGTCACCTCCCTCTAGTGCCTCTCGCCTACCTGAGGGTCCTCCTGTGGTGATCTCACTGGCCCTTCATGAGACGACACTCTAACCAAATCCATCTTCTGGCCTTGGGAACCCACATCTGCACATACAATCAACAAATGAGAATATCATCATCCATCAATACATAATACATATGCGATACTATCTAAAAAATCAAATCATCAAATCCATCAACATACCTCTGTGGTCCTAAACCTCTCCAGGAGGTAATACCATGTCGGTATCTTGACGATAGTCCATCCCTCCATACAGATATCAGAGGATGATCTGTGGCATCTAATGCCACACAAGTGATAACTTAGCCGTAACGTAATGGCCACCCTCCCCACCCCCATGATGCACCATGATCGCTTCATATCACATCAATCATGACTTTCATGCCCCTGGTGCATCCAACAACATTCTAGGGTGCAACATAGGCACCCTCTCCAAAAACCAGGCCACTAAGATAGACCCAAATTCAAAATCACTAGAGTTAGCAGTTTGACATCAGTTAAGCTGCCCAATCATCTTGGTATGTATAATCAAGCCCCAGGAAAAATTCCCTCCACGTTGGCCTCTCTGCATGATCCTCAACTGACCACAACTAATTTGCTGAGTAGTGAGGGACCCATAAACCCTCACAATCATCGTTGCAATGCAACGATGCACAAGGGAATCCATCACCCGAATCCTCACCACTGATTCGGACATAAAGTCCTCCCTAGTACAGTATGTCTGTGCTAGGTCTACCAACTATCCATCCTCTGGAAACACGGGCTTGACAGGTAGAGGAATTCCCTAAAAAGGGAGCCCATTCAAAATATATACATCCTCTGTCGTAGAGAATGTGATATTCTCTCCCCGTACAATGAAACACTATCGATCAGTGCTCCACATCGATATCAGGAACTGCAACAGATACTCTTGAACCCGCAATAGTGAACAGTCAAAGAACTTTAGCAGCCCACAGGCTTCCAAAGTCCCCCACACACCGAGATCCTCATATCTAACCGCCTCTCTTAGACGTGCCCAGTATCTCTCCCTCCAATGGACTGACATCCTGAACTGATCACCTACATCCACATAAATAGTACTTGATCAGACATCACAATCCATAAAAACACCAAAATCTCCCAAAAAGATAAGTTTTTACACCCCTCAGCTTTGTCTCAAGGGCGCGATTGTTTTCCCCACAAGAGCACACATATGCGCGGCTATTCAGCTCATAATAGTGCATGCATGTGAAACTTTTGGTGATACAAGGGCACACACATGCACCCCTATCACACACACAGATGCGCATCATAGCATACATGTTCTCTACACAGTTGCACACACATCCACAACTGTCAAGAACATAGCCGCACATGCATGTGCAACTGTGGATTGAACAGATGCGCATCCAATGCATGCCTATTTTCCCCATTCAGGAACCCCCATGTGCAAATATCCCAATTACAACCGTTCACTCATGTGCACGAATCATTCGATCACCCACACATTGGGGGGGGCACCCTTACAAAATCCCCCTGTACGAACATCTGTACAACCCTGCCCACAAAATAAATCCTAATTACTATGCATGAGGATATGACCACTAACTTGGCATTCGTTGATCCTAAATATGCTGGCTCAATCTCCCAGAATCACCAAATCTCCTCTGAAACCTCTCAACCACTCACTATGATAGCAGGTACAAATGAGGTGGCATTGTGGGCCCTATAGCTATATATAGTCCCTTTGCCAAACTTCCAGGATCAATTTTGAGATCTCTGAGTGTTAGTTTTCCAATCTATCTTCAGCCACGGGATCTGGATCTTGCCACCTACACATTCAAATTCCTCAGGCCACCATCCATCCTCATCCCCTAGGGAGAATGTTTCTCACATCATGCCCAAGTACGCATGCTCATGTTCAAAATTCTCAAATAAATGTTATATGTTATTTACTTTAAGATATCGTTCACGACAGGTATTTGGTTTTTAATGTGTGTAGGTACTTGGTCACCATCGAACAGCATGGACCTTTCAGGTATATGATTGATAATGACATGTAATCATTCCCTATGAATATCAATTGCATCTCCCAGTCACACCCTCCGACTCTACAGTACTCACACCTCCACTGCATTTCAGTACTTTCAACCTGTAGCACTCCCTCCCACATGATTTATCACCATCATAGTCCCCTCTTTCACTTTAACACTCATGTTTTTTTCACCCCCTAGGGATGGGAGTCCTAATAGTCTTTGCATTCCTAAGAATCAGCCATATGCTCCTTCTCCTCATTTTGCTAGCTTCCCCATAATGGACTCTCAGGTAATCTCATTATAGTTCACATTTGACTGCACCTCCATAGTATCATTAACTCTCCTCCATCAGTTTTCCCATCTACAGATTTTCCTCCATTCATTTACCTAATACAGAAACCCATCTATGGGGCCCACACCCTCCACCTGGTTTCCAAGTTACTTGAGCCCTCACCTGTTATAACCCTAATTTGCACCAGACATGCTTACCTGGCATCAGACCATCTCAGATTCCTTCTCTGCCAAAACATTGTTGAACAACTCTTCTTAAAAACCCCTTTTATAAAGGCCCACATGCCCTGCTCCATTACTAAATGCATGTACATGCTAGCTAACCCAGGACAACTCGCATGTACCTACAAAAGCACGAAAAAAGGAAAGTTGTTGATGGAACACACATCTTTGGGTAAGTTAACTAAACCTTTCGGCCATGCATGGCCGGTCACTCGACCAAATACCTAGCTTCTTCTAGCCTATAAAAGAAGGGTTAGGGGTCCCATTTGAAAAGAGGAGAATCATAGTAAAGAAACTATACCCGATTGAGCATTCCCTTTGTCCCAACCTTTAGCCATCCTTGTCCAAAGAGAAGTATAGAGCAAAGAAGTTGGAAGACAGTGGAAGAAGAGCCCAGGACCAGGATCAAGGAGCAGTAACCGACTTTGTCATTGTAAGGCATCATTGTGAAGTTAAAAAAAGAGTTTCTTTTACCATCCTTCCATATGATATTGTCATTATTGGAATATTGATTGTATGATTGATTAAATCTCTAACCCGTTAGTTCATAGATCAAATGCATCTGGAGTTCTTTGTTTGTATTTAGTGAATGCAGGTCAACATTGGGAGGAGAGTTGCAGTCAAAGAACGACCAAGTGTGAAAAGGGATCGACATCAAACACAAAGAATAAGGTACATCAACTTAATCTCTTGAGCCTTTTATTTACATATGAGTAATGGGGGTCTAGGCATGGGATGATGGTAAAAAGTAAGAATATTTAGGTCATTTTTGCATGCATGATAAAACCCTTAGTGATATTCCGTAGGAGGGATTTCCCACCCACAACATAATTGACCAAGCCATATTACACTGGGGCACTCATTTCTATATTTTCACACTTCTCCCAACTTATTCTTTATTCATTTGGTAATTGTACAAAACCTTTGTTTCCAGCATTTACACAGTTTTTTGTCGTCATCTTTGGCAACCTTCTTTTCTCGACGAAGCAACCCATGTCTCCCTTGGTTGGGGAATTCCTTACCTTCTACTCTTATTGACATCGTTCATAAAACCGCGAGGATCCCACAGTCCATGTACCCCTGATCTCTGAGTTTGTCCACTTTGTCACTCCTCTGGCACACTTTAACCCATGTCTAGTCATCCCCGTGACACTAGATCCAGTTTCACAATTGTTGCCACTCATCCTTTACATATATCCCCAACCAAGGGAAGTATTGAGTCTCCCTACATCTTGACTTCGTCCATGTCCCTCCTCAGTTCCTGATCTCATCTAGTGGATTTCATGAAGCCCTTTACTTCTTAGAGTCGTGTCTCCCTTTTTGTCGACATCAACACAGTTTCCATAAGGGAGACAATATCTTGACTCTCATTACATTTACAATGACGAGTCTCATACGACATAGAGAGAACCATCATTACCCTCTGTTGTCATTGACCCCCATAGCATTCGACTTCAACACCAACTCATTCTACAGTGGGTCTTACTTTGTGACTATTTTGCTATCAATTCCTATGAATCATCGACACTTCTTACAGGTGTCGTCGCCTCTTTTCAGAGTTTGTTCACCATCAAAATTATCCTTTGCCATTATCAAACCACCCTGGAGAGTGCTGCAGTTATCTACGTCCACATACAACTTCAGTTACTGTCTAACACATTTTGAGTTACATGACACGAGCATGGGGCATGACAGCCTTGTTTTTACACTGTTTTATTTTTCCACACCTCGCGAAAGGTTTGGTTCCTACAGGTTCCCCTCTCCCTCCAATGGGTCTCTCTTGTGATTCCCCTCAACACTCTTTCTTACAAAGGTACTCTCAGTAGAAGAAATATTGATGTATTTTGGCTATATGTATGCTCCTAACCTCACACATCAGGGGGCATATGTTATCACTAGAATTTCTTTCGCAAATGGTTACTGGAATCCATCATCTCCAAACACCCATTAGTTCATCCATGGCCCAAAAAATGCATTTCCAAAGGGCACAAAACTATACAACTGGTTATAAAATCAACATGCACTAAGAATACAAAGAAAGTGAATGCACGTGCGCCAGTCGAAAATGTCGGAAAAACACACATGCGCCTGATGCGCGTCTATGGACACAAAAAGCTGTGCACACCTCAGAACGATGCATTTATGATTTTTTTAGACATTCCACCCACTTCTGGTTCATCTCCCAAGTTGATTTGACACCCAAATCTCAGCTGAATTCGAGTAGGGGGCTAGTGAAATACCTAAGGGTTCCCTAAAGAGTCCCTTGTTCACACTAAAGACTGGTTGAATAATGCCTCAAATCTTTTCTATAAAAAGAGGCCATGGGTGCACTATATTTCTAAGAATTCATTTGTATTGTTATGCTGCCTATATTCTCTTGAAGGAACCTCTTTCCTCATTAGAGAATACAAGCATCATCTCATTTAGCCATTCACATCACCTCTTGAGTGAATGACCTTTGGCTTTCTTCACCATTTCCTTCTAGTTTGTCATTTGTAATAAGAGCTCAATCATTGGGGGTTAAAGAGCCCTCCCTTAGAGGAAGAGGGGACCCATAAGTCTCCATTTATCTTTGGTTTTTTCCCACTAATACAACTTATCCGTTGGTGGCATGAATGTTGTTTATTTTTGTTCTATTTCCCTTATGCACTCTAGTTTAGTTTCTTTTATTGTTATTATCTTAGTTGTGTGTTTATTTTGTATTCTTGATGTTTCTAACTCTTTCATTCATATATGTCTTGTCTAGCTAACCCAACTAGACTTGTAAGTGTCCTTCTTTTGCTCATTTAGGCAACAAAAAGGATACAACAACCTATGCACCTCATGTTGATAATTCCTCAAGTGGGGTGAGTTTCAATGTATAGTATTATTTACTTGCCTGACAATAATTTCAAAGTCCCCAAAAACTTTATGTTCTTTAATGCTTAAGTCTATGGCTTTCTTCAATTCTTGAACTAGGGCTTCATACTCAACAGTGTTATTAGTGCATTCAAATTCTAGTCTACAGGAAAAGAATTTTTTCTTACCCTTTTTTTCAATGAGGATACATCCTAGTCCCAACCCTTCTTGCGATTTAGACCCATCAAAGTACATCGTCCAAACTTGTGAGCAAAATTTATCATCTTCTTGATGCCTAGTTATTTCCTTATCTTCGCATACCTTGTCTGTGGTTTCCAATAGAGGTTCTTGGCAAAAGAGGATTTCTTTCACCGCTTCTAGTAGTTTCACTTGAAAATCCATTTCAGAGTTTTGAGTGAGAGGTACATCATATGAGAGAGGAGTGAAATTTCCAAAATCAGAATCACAGGAGTATTTTCCTGGCATGGATAAATCTACCGACGATGGTTCATTGAAGGCCTCTAAATCAGTGATAGTATGTTTGAGATATCTTTTCCTATCAATCTTAATCAGGTTGGAATGTCCCTTTAATGGAAACTAGAGGTGAGCCCAGTCCGTGCTAAAGTATCCATTCAATTTATCAAACCAATCCTGACTAAGTAGCAGTTCATAATCTTATGGTATATCTACTACAATGATGTCAATTACTTGAAAATATTTTTCCTGTGTAGCCATCCTGATCATGACATCCTTGAGTTCCCAAATAAATTTTACTTGAGTTATGTCTAGTTGTATAATGTGTTTATCACTTTTGAGCAGAACTACATTTAATTTCTTCCAGATAGATAATGGCATGACATTGAAGGATGCCCCAGAGTCAACTAAACAATTATGGAGGTTTTTTTTGAAGACTTCAAACATTAAAAGGAAAGGTGGGACAAAAGGATTTCCTTTTTTATCTACAAAGAAAGCATTCACATTTGGTTTATTATTTGGATCTATGGGAGCTGAGACCTCCCCTAGGTCAGTGCTTGTTATAGGGGCTTATATTGACTTTAAGGCTTGTAACAGAAAATCCTTTTCCTGGGGAATTCTACACATGTCCATGACTGACACATTAGATTTCAACTTTTCAAGTCTTGTACTATGTTGTAGTCTAGCTTGGGTGATTCCCATGTATGGATGTTTATAGGATTTAATTGGGAGACAAAAGGTTATTTTGAGTTATCGGTTGTTTGTTTTCCCCTTGAATATTGGACGATGGTAAGGTCATTTGACACCGGTTGACCCTTAGTTTGCATTTGCACAACCAAAACCTTAGTGGGTGGTTCTTGAACCTCAAATACATCATCAAGAGGCATCGGTAAGTTAGGATCCCATAACAACATGGTTGTTTCTTATGGTGGCTCAAATTCCTCCTGATCGAATATGTTTACTGATGAGCCACTTGACTATTCGATAAGGGAAAATTTGTCTAGGAACCGATTGGCCATTAAATTCATAGCATGCACCCATTGGGGATAGTCTCTTTCATAATTTTTCTCTTGATGATACATATAGAAAGACTCAGATGCTACATTACCTAGATTGATGTTTAAGTTGGTTGGGGGAGGCTCAATCGCTTTGAAAGGTGGGTTTCTCTTGACAAAGGGTTTATAGGGCCTTTGACCTTGGTTTCCTTCCCCGACACTTTTTTTCATGTCTACGATTTCATTTGGCAGTTTCTTTATCATCCTTTGTAGGTATTCTATGTCCTCGCTTCACTTTTTGGGACCCTGTTTTGTTTTTTTTCCTAGCGGTCTAGTCAAAAACAGTCCTCTCCTAGGTAGAGCATGAAATTCATTCTTAAATAGTGAGACCTAGCCCTCTTTTCATCCCATCATTTGGAATTTAATCATTTTGGCTTCCTCAAAATTTTCATCTAGCATACGTTTGGAATCCCTTTTCACAAACATGGAAATAGAAGTAGGGAGAGCATTAGGATATAGCTCAATTTGCAACTCCTTAGTACGTTTAGATTCAGGTTGAAATTTCTTCAGGATAGTGGTAAACTGTTGATTGAATTCTTTAACCTTCTATTTCAAACTCATGGTGGAAACAAAGAGTTCAACCATTAAAGCTCATGTGGTGGTTTCTTTTGCAAACTTGTCGAAGAAATATTTTTGAAACTTCATCCAACTAGTTATGGACCCTACGGGCAAGTTAAAATACCAAGTCGAGGCTGAATTCTCAAAGGTATAGGGAAAAATTGTACACACTACATCCACATGTTGTACATTCATTAGTCTTATAGCTAGTATGAACTTTTTAATATGGTATTCAGGAAATCTAGAGGTTTCAGGGTCGAATTTGGGAAGTAATTTTTCTAGATGTCGAGGGAGGTTATGTACCCATCCTAGGATTTCCAGAGAATCTATGGCCAACTAAGGTTGATTATTTGGAGGTGGATTTCCCATTTATTCGTTAGTATCTTTATTATCCTCCATGTCGACTAATTTTGAAACTTAGTGACCCAAGTTAAACCCTTCCTCGTCAAATTTGAAATCGTTTGGTTCAGAGTAGTTACTAGATGGTGTTTCGGGGATTAGATTAAGGGGTTGTTCGATCTCAATGAGGGAAAAATATATCAATTATTATACTATGTGAACAAAAACCTAGTTGTGGGTATCAATAACTGGTCTTCTTACCTTTTTTCTATGGGGAAGTAACGGGGCTAAGGGTAACAATCCAATTTGTCAAGTGTAAGCTCTTGTGATTCTTTTGAATTGGTTCAACTCCTTATGGGGAAGAGCGTAAGGTATTTCAGGGAATAGGTTTTATTCCTCATGTTGGGGTGAGTTACTAGTTTCAGGAGTACTCTCTGTATGTAGGTTGTCTTGAGAATCAATAGCCATGCATGTGGGATGTTTTGAATCTATAGGTTATAAGAGATATTATATCAGAAATGTTGTTATCCATTCATTCATTCATGCCATTCTAGTGTCATTTATGTTGAGGGGTCTGAAATACCTTTAACTCAACAGTAGGAACCAAAACTGCCTTAGAGTCCCAATTAGACTCTGCAGTGTTTGATGGTGGAATGATTCTCCATATATTTAAATCTAGCTAATTTATCGATGGGTTTTTTCTTGGTGATTGACAAGATATATTCCTATGACAGTTCCTCCTTCAGCTTAAACATTATCTTTTTTGTCTTTTCTTTTATTAGATGAGTTTTATAAAATGATATGTGCTGGTATAAACCAAATGATAGAAGAGATTATTAACTACTAAAGAAGAATGAGCTTGGGATAACCCTCGTGCTCAAGCATAAAGACAAATATATTCATACCTATTACAAGCCTAGTACTAATATGTTAACTTGTTGGTATTTCATCATTGACTGAGATACAATCATCGTAAGGAAAATACGCATGTAATAAGATGGTTGCAAGAAAAATAGTTTCCTTAGCGCTAACATCAATCAGACATTAACACAATGATTTTCTTTCCATCGTTAAGAACAAAAGAATTGCAAAAAAATATTGAAACAGATAACTTATCAATAGATTCAGAAACTCTTACTCGTTACATCATCAATTACTGAAATAAAAGTTGGAAGTAATTCGTCCTCAATCCAATCACATAACGCCTTTGATGAAAAACACAAAATTTTCTCTAGTCCTAAACGGGACTTCTCAATTAAGGTTGTTTAGAAAAAGTTCTTTACAATTATCAAAAAGAGGGTATTTTCCCCAAAACCATCGACCCTTTCTAAAAGATCAATCCTCTTATTTATAAAGAATCACTAACTCAAAATAGTTGCTACAAGTTTAAGTTAAGTACAAAAAAATATCGTCATGTGGTTCTTGACCTCTTTTTTCTCTGAGAATCATCTCGCGGTCCTACTAGAGTGGATGAATCTTCATGTATTATGACCACTTGATGAAGAGATCCTCGCATGTGTTAGTATATGGGAACTTGTGTTGATCCATCAAGGATGAAAGGATCTCTTTCACTTCTACTGCTCGTTCTCTGTATTTGATGATATTGGCACTCAACCACTACAAAACTACACGATCCTTGATCAGATGTTCCATAAAGTGTTTTATTTGACCCGATGCCATGCTCACCACATGTGCGATCTACGTTGCCCATGTTGAGTCTTGTTCTGCATGTCGCTTGACTATGTCATGCAGGTCTACAAAGTCTTTGGGTGAGCCAAATTCTAGGAGTCCAATTCCTTTCATCTCCTGATTGATAATTTCCTAGCCTTTTTCGCACTCGTCCCACTACTTTTGTATCTCCCACTGAGGTTCCTGGGCCATACTTACCCAGTATTTGGATGCTTTCCTAATCGGAGAGATGTTTCTATCCCTTATCACTCGAATACCATGCTCCTTTGCATCTCATCCCTTTTGCACTCTATTGATATAATCAATTCTTTCTACTGCTTGGTATGCTTTTTCATACCACCTCTCCACGTACTTTCAGGTTTCCAGTGCCATAAGGGTATCTTCTTGGAATTTGGCTATACCTACATTGAAAATATGTCTTTCGCTTGTGAACTCACTCTTCATAAACACTGTGGCCTGCGTTGAGTCTTGATAGTATTTTTCCAAATGGCACAGATGATCTAGCTCCTTTAGTGTTGTGGCCAGTTCCTTTTCATCTCACCTTTCTCGATCCAACATGGAATCCGTGATAGTCATCCCTGCACCGATGAGCTCAGATGTCTTTTAATGTTTTGTACTGACCAACTATTGAGTTGAGAAAAAGGTATAAACATTATCCTTATTACTATGGCTTATGATATATTCTTTATTGAATTTTCTATTAATTCGAAGTAATTAGGAAAGAAAATGATTAAAAAGTCTTTAGGAAATATTATTGAGTGATATTAGATATTTTCTGAATTTTGGTTTGAATTGTTTCGATTTTATGAAGAAAATGGACAATTGATGTTACCTCAAGATAGTTAAAGAGATCCCGAAGATGCATAGGCCATTGAAGATCGAAGGAATCAAGCATAAAACGATTGAAAGGAGGATTGACTTCTTATTTTGTAATCTTCATAAATAGTAAAAGAAATCCTGAGGATCTCTCGATCCTTAGGATAGCTTAATTTACTTATTCCATTGTAATATATAAAGGATAGTGAACAATAGAGATATAAAAAACAGACCCAATGAAGGATTTTAATTAAACATTCAGATCTCTTAATTATTGACATTTTGTACAACAATATTTTGTAAATGGTTTATCACTTATGGAATTAATGAAAGCTTCAAGTCTTTTGAGCATACCTGCATACTAATTTTTTAGTAGCAATACCTTCTGAAGATGGTGGGCCCAGTCGGAAGGAGTTAATATCTCATTTGTAATTACATCAATTCTATTTTATTTCTATGATTTGAATTTCCTTACAACAGTTAAGATAAATTCGTGAGTGTGTTGACTCTTTTATGAATTGGTTATGTTGTTCATTTGTAGAGAAAAGATGTTTCATTTGAAGATTATCAATTTTTGTTCCACTTCCAATTATTGTTAGATTATCGCTTGTGGGTTCCTTTAAAATTCCCATTTGTTGTTCCTTTCACTTAATTCGCATCTTTTGTTCCTTCTTAAATATTTAGTAATTCATTGTTCTTTTCCAACAAGTTAAATAATCATTCATAGATTGATTCATTAAGTGTTTTCATAGATTAAATTAATGTTTATTAGATCAATGAATTCGACAAATTGATTAATGTTTTGACTCATGGTGTTTTATTGATCAGAATACAATTCTGTTGAGTGAATTATTAGCTTCAGAGTTTTTAACGAATGAGTGAATAAATTGATCATTGGAGTAACTTAGATAGAATAAGATTTTCTTTAGTTGAATTATCTACACAATTTAAACCTCTACAACTATTTGCATAGACTTTGTTGCCATTCTTGAAAGAGAAGACAAATCCTCGGTTGATAAAGTAATGTCAGACTAAGGTTGTGTTTAGGACATATTTAGAGCCCAACATTTTGGCATTGTTGCCGAGGAGAATGTCAAAGATAGTATAGGTTGCATCTCTGGAGGATGAGGTATTGAAAATGGAAGGTAAGAACCTCCGTAGGCAACAATTAAAATGCGTGTGCCAATTTTCTCCCTTGACCAAGTTTTGGAGAACGTTGGTCATGTTTGACCATTTTTGGGACTTCGACAGGTTGGTCGAAGGCAGAGCGCATAGTGAAGCGGTGATCACGGGATCTTGGCCCCTTTTTAAGGCATTTTTGGGTTTAGATTTTTATGTAACGGGTATGGGATGTTGGCCCATGGGTTTACCCATGCTTTGGCCCCTTTTGTAATGTATAAATATAAATATAGGTGATGCAAGTAGTGGTTCTAAGCGTGATATCATGCTAAGAGAAAGAAATGTAGTAGTAGTGAATGTTTGTGGCTTAGTGCGGAGCTAGAGGCTTTGTGCATGCTATGTGTTAAGACTTGCAAAGATAAGTGCAAGTGATTATAAGAAGTTGGTGTGTAGACTATGTAAGAAGGCTTTGTGCTGTGACCTAACTCAAGGAAGGGGGATCTGGCAAGGTGCACATATATCTCCTGTCTTATGCTGAGTAGGTCTTGTGGATCTGTGCATTGAATGAAGATAATAAAGAGAAGAATATTTGGTGGACATAGCCCCACACTAGGGGTGAACCACGTATATCATGTGTTGTGGTTGCTTTGTGCATTATGGTTTTTATATGAGTTATGCTTAGTGTAGAAATATATGTTAGATGCATCTGATATAGTAGCTTAGTGCTTAGTGATATGAATCAATACTAGAGATGATCTGTTTCTATATGCTAAGTTCTTGGATGTGTTGGATCTTGTTGAACACTGCGATGTTATGTAATTAGGGTTTTCTCTTGCAAAGTGGATAAGAGTTAAATATTAATGGATGTTAACTACTAAGTGCTATGTTAAGTACTGTGATCACAGATCTGTGTCCCATCTAGGTTGTAAACACTTGAGTCCTGCAACCACCCCTACCTCTACCTCGGGTGAGACTTCATCTACTTTGCAATTGTTGCCGAAAGGGTCGGTAGTTAGGGTTTTTTTGGTTCATTGTTGAAGCATTGAACCCTGGGTCTAATGCTGTGCCAAAAAATGGTTCTGTTTTCGGGACCTGAAACTATGATTGCTGGGAACTGAAGAAAAGAAGAAATCTTTGTGCTTAGATCTATTGTTATGGTGCACAATAATCTACTTGAATTGAAAATCTATGTGCTAAGAAAAGAAGACCAATCTGAATAAAAGAGGAAAGATCTTAAATCTTTGTGCTCTGATAAAGGTAAGATAAGTGAAAATTTTTGTTTCGAAAGAATGGATCTAAGTATGTTTGATAGATTTTGTCCTAGTCTGAAAACTAGGGAACAACTAGAAGAAAGAAGATTTGATATGAGTAGATCTAATAGAACTAGTGAAAGATATGTTATTCCTATGCATAGAAAGAACTGTTGGACTAACAAGTGGATGCAATATCCTAGAAATATTTTTTTGCAGATCCACCACTGTGATCCTAGTGTGCAGTACATGAAAGGTTGGGGATCATTCAATAGAAAGAGAGGATTGACTCTTTGTTATAATTGTAGAAGACCGAGACATATTGCTAAGGAATGCCTTGGTCGAGGTCCTATTTTCCTTTGTTGTGAGGTTACTAAACATGAAGTTTTAGATTTCCATAGAATGATTTCTAAAGTTGAAAATATGAACATGAGACAAGAATACCATGAGGAAGGCCAAGAGACTAAGAATATGCTCAATAACCAGAAAAAATCAGAGATTGTATTATTACAGATGAAAGAAACCCTGAATGATCATAGAGACATCAACTTATCAAAGTTCTTAAAAGAAAAGGAATGCATAGAAACAAGAATAGGAGACTTCGACATAGACTGTGTCCTGGATGAGGAAACACAAGTGAATATCATGACAGAAAGATCTTGGGAAATTTTGGGAAATCCTGCTATGGTTCCTTCATTGGGAGTAATGAGATTTTTTAAAGGGAAGATGATAACCCTATGTGGAAGACTTACCCAGATACCTATGATTTCTCATGGCACTTCAACATAAGAAGAATTTGAGGTCGTTAAGTTTGTTGATAAAAATGCCCCATTTGTTATTTTGTTAGGAAAAACTTGGGTTGAGAAAAATCAAATATGAAGGAAACAAGAAGAGGAAGCTATATAACAGAAAAATACAGATCTAAGAGATTTCATGGCTAGGAGAATAGTGCACTTACTGGAAGAATAGGAGGACAAATCAAAGCTACTAAGGACCAAATACCTGGATTTTGAAGTTGAAAGAACACAAGAAGACTTGAAACACGTGTCCATACAAAAGAGTAGAACACCTACCCCGGAAAGAGAAGAAGTATTACCCTTGAACCCTATGAAAGAACCCCCACAGTGAGAAGTTACTATGCCAAGAGGAGATAATAACAATAATGAAAAGAGGAAGCCAGTGACTCAAATAAAAGGAAAGAAAGCCAAAAAGATCAGCAAGAAGAAAGCAAAGTTAGAAACATTGCAGGAAGTTCCAGAGAGGACTTCGCAGAAGGAAGGTTTGCATAACTGGAACTTCGTCGGGATATCAGGATAGTGTAGATTGGCACTTCACTATGAAAAAACAATATTACTGTTGGAGGTGTCTCTACTGTTAGAACGACGCTCTAGAACAGCTAGAAACACAGTTATTGCTGGAACATTCACCATTGGACCGTTGGGACCGTGCCATAACAGATGGAATTGCATTGATTAAGGCGTTCCTACCCATTGGAAGAGTATGTTACAGCGTTGTTTATTTATCTCGTCAAACTTTTTACCACGAACACTTTTGCCAATTGTGATTATCTGAGCCCACATAAAACTAGTTTATTTCATGCAGTTCTTATTGAGAGCTCGCCATCCATTCTGTTACATTGAGTTTTTTTCACCGACCAGAGATATCAGATCTTGAGCGTGTATTTCGAATGACTTGAGCATAGTTGAAGCCACTATCAGTGGTCAAGAGTATGAAAATTTCCTAGGAACAATGCAAGGTTCAGCAAAAGGTCCATGCCATCCAGAGAAAGGTCATGGAAGTGACCCAGAGGCTCCAACCAGTGCAGGATGAAGCTCGCACACTTTTTGAGGAAATTGAAGGACAAGGTGAAGAACTAGAACAAGTGGTCACCACAGTAGAACAACACTTAGAAGGACCTGTGACCGAGAAGGTTATTCAGGAGTTTTTCGAGCAGGAGGCTCTAGAAAAGAAACAGGTCGAGGTAGCTCTAGCCAAGCTCAAGGCCTTCGAGGTAGAGTTACCCAAATCGAAGTGACTTGGGACTAGTCATAGGTGAGAGTTGGGGGCCTGTTGGCCCTTAACTAAGTTTTAGAGAACCTTGGTCATGTTGACCATTTATGGGACTTCGATAGGCTGGTTGAAGGTAGAGCACAAGGTGAAGCAGAGATCATGGGATGTCAGACCCTTTTTAGGGAGTTTTTGGGTTTAGGGTTTTATGTAATGAGTATGGGATGTCGGCCCATGGGTTTACCAATGATTTGCCCCCTTTTTTAATGTATAATTAGAAATCTAGGAAATGTAAGTAGTGGTGCTAAGGGTGATATCATGCTAAGTGAAAGAAATGTAGTAGTAGTGAATGTTTGTGGCTTATTGTGGAGCTAGAGGCTTTGCGCATTCTATGTGTTCAGACTTGCAGATCTAAGTGCAAGTGATTTTAATAAGCTGGTGTGCAGACTGTGTAAGAAGGCTTTGTGCTGTGACCTAACTCGAGGAAGGAGGATATGGAGAGGTGTGCGCAGATCTCCTGTCCTATGAAGAGTAGGTCTTGTGGCTCTTTGCATTGAACGAAGATAATAAAGAGAAGAAGAGTTAGTGGACATAGCCCCACGTTGGGGGTGAACGAGATATATCCTGTGTTGTGGTTGCTTTGTGCATTATGGTTGTTATATGATTTATGCTTAGTGTAGCAATATATGTTAGATGCATCTGATATAGTATCTTAGTGCTTAGTGATGTGAATGAATGCTAGATCTGATCTATTTATATATGTTAAGTGCTTGAATGTATTGGATCTTGTTGAATACTTCATTGTTCTGTAATTAGGGTTTTCTCCTACGAAGTGGATAAGAGTTAAATATTAATAGATGTTAACTGCTAAGTGCTCTGTTAAGTACCATGATCACAGATATGTGTCCCATATATGTTGTAGACACATGAGTCCTACAACCACTCCTTCCTCTACCTCGAGTGAGACTTCATTTGCTTCGCAGGTGTTGCCAAAAGGGATGGTATTTAGGGTTTTGTTGGTGCACTGTTGAAGCGTTGAACCCTGGGTATGCCCCTGTGCCAACAACCAACACCTACCTTCAACTGATTCATAGAGGTTATATAGGTGCATATAATTTGTGTTTGTGTGTATGACTAAGAAGAAAGAACCTGGAAAAAAAACCCCCACCAAAAACTACAAAATCTCAGGGCCTGGTGCCCCATGGAAGGAGCACTTTCATAGACGAAATCATCTGAAAAGATGAATCTCAAGCCTCGGTTGGATGTCGAAAGGGTTCTACCCGAATCCATCAAGCAACAAATTCACTAACTACATCTCATTCTGAGGTTCATAACGGAAATGAAGGGACTCAACAAAGTTTCCAAAATACACATATTCCACCTCTCAGTCCTTTAGACAAGGGAAATTCTCGTAATTTGAAAGAAGGAGAAGGCAAGACCATTGGAGTAACTGAGTCAAAAACACAATCACCTAAACCTAGATCTCTTGTGATTCTGGTAGGTAAAGGAACACCTGAAATCCTATACCTAGGTAGCACGACTAAAGGATCAAGTAATCAACCACCCCGAATAAAACAACCAAAAATCCCTGAAGGCTATTGGTACATTTTTGACCAAATGGCATAGAAAAATCTGCTACGACCCCAAACTTCCACTTTGGAATATCCCAATGAAGGCCATTCCACTACAAAATCTTCCAACCTTCAATGGATTGATCTCAGAGGATTCTGACGAGTTCTTATTCGAGCTTGACGTCCTGTGTAGAGGCTATGACTATACCTCTGAACCCCAGAAACTAAATTTGTTTCCTTCCACTTTGAAAGGATAATATTTACGATGGTTTATGGGACTAGGAGGGGAAACTATAAATTCATGGGATGAAATGAAATAGGCCTTCCTTCCGAAATATCAAGACTACTGTTGAACCAGGGATTTAAAGGATGAGATATTTAAAATGAATGCAAGAGAAAATAAAACACTAGAAGAATATGTTGAAATATTTCAATATAACCTGTAGAGATCACCTCATGGTACATTACCAGGTGAGGTACTTAAATCCACTCTAATAAAAGGTATGTAGGATGAATGGGTAGAAAAACTGAATTTAATGGAAAAATGTGACATTTATCAAGAAACATATAATGACATTATCCAATTATGTATCAGGTGCTCATGTGGTAGTACATGAACCATATCGGGAATACGAGCCCCCATCACCAGAAACAACAACATCTCTAGTGGCAACATCACCTGAGAAAAACTTAGTAATATTTTAGAAGATTTTAAAAATGACATTTTGAGTACTCTGACTAAACAATTAGATGTTCTGCAGATTAAACAGAAAAAAGTAGAAGAATAACATTTGTTGGCTATATTTTGTCCTTGATGCAGAAGGAAACATGCTTCAATATAATTCCCCTTGGACGTTGTTCAAACCTGTGCCATCTGTACCAAATACCATGTGACAGAGAAATGTCTATTGCTCCCAGGAATAAAAGTTGTCTTTGACTAAGTAGAGGAAGAAATAGAACTAGTATATATGATGGCTCAATGTCACCAATGGTAGGCTCGCCCCCCAGTTATGCTACAAGATCCTTCTTCTTTCTTTTATGGGCAGTATAATCAGTAGCATAATTCTGGAAACACATGGCAGAGCCAACCATTTGCTAATACCACCTGGCAGTCCCAACAATATCCTACTGCACCATGTCCAAATCAACCAGTTGCTAATCCTGCTTGGCCTAACTTGCAATACCCTACCCCATTTTGGAAGAATTCAAATAATAAATCATATCCTTCACATTGGACTAACACAGTTGCCCAAACCCCCAATTGGAATCAAAACTAGCAGCGCCCCATGGGAGTGACTAATCAACCCATGGGAATGGCTCCTCAAACTCAACCCACTTTACAATCTCCACTCTAATTACCCCAGAATTGTCAACCTCAAATTCACCCTCAATTACCATCTCAACCCAACCTGAATCCTAATAACAGACCAGTCGAGGTCGTGCAGATTGTCGAGAATATGGAAGGTGAAATTAACTCTGTAGGATGCAAGGAAATTCGGTTTATATTAGGGCATGTAATTTCTCTTGAGGGAAGTAGCATTCATCAAGAACAAGAGAATGAGAATGATATACAACCAACAATAAAACCATCAACTGTGGTCATTACAGAAGAAGCAGAATAGGGGGAAAACACAGTTGAGCAACAAAATCCTGATGAAGATATAATTTCTCCTCCTATGTTTCCCGAGAGGCTAATGATAGAAAAACTAGTGGTATATCCTAACTTTCATATCATCGGGGAACTAAAAACTCTATGTGTTAAAATCCCACTCCTACATGCTTTACAAGATATTCTTGTTTATGCAAAAACAATCAAAGAATTATGTGGGAAGAAACCTAGAAAGAAATTTAAGAATCCCTCAACTGTTCATGTGGTAGTAACTTTATCCGATCTTATTCTAGGAAAGCAAGAGCCATTCAAATATACAAACCCAGGGAATCTCGTGGTAACGGCTCAAATACATGGTTGGTTTTTTCCAAATACACGGGTAGATTTGGGGGCAGACATCAATATTATGACCACTGAGACCTATAATGTCCTGGGTATCACCTCCTTCGAACCTAATTCAACTATGTTAGAATTGGTTGATAGATCGGTGGTTAAACCAGTTGTCACATTACAAGACACAACAATCTCAATCGACTCTTGGGAATACCCAATTGATTTCCTAGTTATCAACTCAAGAAGTAGACTTGATGGACACCCATTGATATTGGGTCTACCATGGCTAGCAACATCAAATGCATACATAGGATGTCTCACAAGAAACATGACAATTGCTAGAGGGAATGCTATAAAGAACCTTATCTTGTATCCTCCAGCTAAACCAAGTATGCCTGTCATACACCAACAATTGCAACCACCTAGATATCCAAAAGAAAACCTATGATCTCCTCTCACACTAGAAAAAGTTCTTGGGCTCAAAAATCAACTAGAAGATGATGTGATCAGTAGCTTCATTAACATCCCAACTGTGGTAAGTAACCCAACATGTCAAATGATAAAAGTTGTTCTAGATAATGAATCACAAGGAGATCCTTTGGAAGAATTGATGGAGCAACAGATTCCCACTATTGTTTTCCATAACAACATTTCAATCGAAATATCACCTTGAAGATTTTTGAATATTAATTCTAATTTGAATGAACAACAATAACAAAACTTGATTCAGATTGTTAAGAACCAAAATAGATCTACAAATATAATCACCACAATTACTGAATACACAATAGATCCACAAAGCAATATAGAAGAAACCACACTTTATTACTTCAAAACCATTGAGGTAGGGAAACACCATACAATGGATCCTATTATGGAAGGGAACCTCTCCTTTTCACTTGCCTCTTCGAGGGGGCAACCTCCTAATGAGCTTCAACTCCAAATACACTAATTCTCTTCATGTCTCATTACATTTCTTGAATCTTTTTATATAGTGCCACCATCACCTAAGAACATTCTAGAGGAGGAATCTTCTAGAAGTAGAACCTTCTAATAAGTCCTCTTACATTTATTATATCTAATTACCCATTTATTATATTTAACTACCATAGTGGGCCTTATTTAATAATATAG
>JZKD02S1597937.1:415527-449921 GCA_000966675.3 Picea glauca
AACTCCCCGTGGAAGATTTTGGAACCCAACAACCAACTCCAAATGATGCTCCAAAGACTGACACCTATCATGTGGATCCAAATAAGAAGATCCATCCACATAGTGGAAAAGGGTCATAACAGAATCTAGAAGGAATAATACCACTGTAGAATATACAGACTGAATGCTGCTAACTAGCTCCTGATGTGGGACATTGATTTTATCTACAGAAGGTGGAGTGGATTTATCAAATAAAATATGGAAGTGGTTGTCATCCCAGAAATGACAACTATCCATATACCAATCATCACAATCATCCTCAAAATCATACCAAGCATATATCTCTTGATTATATTCATCCCTGAGGCCCTCCATAAGAAATTTCTCCTGCATGTTATTCAATGAATCTTGAATACTATGAAAACTATCATTGAGGTCGTCTGTGAGGCTATTTGTGAGGCTGTCTGTGAGGCCATGTGCAAATGCATCCAATCTGTCATCCAATGTGTGAAACAATTGGGCTTTGAATGATTCAAGAATTTCTTTCAGGTTTTGAGAAGAAATATCCATATGAGCACCCTATGAACCCTTCGGTCCCGTAGCCGTCATGAAAAAACCCCCAAAAAATAGAACAATAAGTTACAACAAAAAATCGCGGATTTTTTTGAAAAAACCCTAAAAAACTGCTGAAGTTAAAATGCTCATAACTTCACTTCCCGGACTCCGTTTCGGATGATTTTTTTTTTGAAATTGGGTGAAATTGTGGGAGGAACTCATATATATAATTTTTTCAAGAAAATTAAGCCTCCAACGTCTACATAAATAAAAACAAATGGCGCCGCCGTCTGCAGAAAAAACCCTGAAAAATTGCAGATTTTAAAACTTCAATATCTTGACTTCTTGGACTCTGTTTCGGACGATTGTTTTTTTTAACTTGGGTTTTTTTCTGAGAGGAACTGAGATATACAACCCTTTTCTGCAATTTTTTCACAGAAATATACTGAAAACTTTGAGAATGTCGCGGCCCTCTTTTTTTTTCTCCAAAAAAAAAAATCTGCAAAAATAAAAAATATTTGCCCACAATGTCTGCCCAAGGAAAGTGCTCTGATACCAATTGTTAAGAACCAAAATAAATCTATAAATATAATCACCACAATTACTGAATACACAATAGATCCACAAAGCTATATAGAAGAAACCACACTTTATTACTTCAAAACCCTTGAGGTAGGGCAACACCATACAATAGATCCTATTATGGAAGGGATCCTCTCCTGTTCACTTGCCTCTTCGAGGGGGAAACCTCCTAATGAGATTCATCTCCAAATACACTAATTATCTTCATGTATCATTGCATTGATTGAATCCCTTTATATAGTGCTACCATCACCTAAGAACATTCTAGAGGAGGAATCTTCTAGAAGTAGAAACTTCTAAGAAGTCCTCTTACATTTATTATATCTAATTACCCATTTATTATATTTAACTACCATAGTGGGTCTTATTTAATAATATAGTGGACCTAGTCTACCGTACATTGAATGACCTCCACTATTATCACTATGGGCCCTCTGGGCCCCCCCACTACCTCTCTAGCTGCCTTACACAGGTCCTTTCTAAATATCAGTAGGATTTTGCTTGGGAGTATCCCGACATGAAGGGCATTGATTCCCAAATATGTACACATGATATCTATATTGAAAAGTATGTCTGACCCATCCGACAACCCCAATGAATATTGAATCCTCATCTCAGGGATGTTGTTAAAGAAGAATTGCATAAACTATTGGATGTAGATTTCATATATCCTATTTCAAATAGCCTGTGGGTCTCTCCACTAGTAATCATCCCTAAAAATTATGGCAAGTGGAAAATCTATGTAGACTATAGAGAACTCAATAAATCTACCCAGAAGGACCACTTTCCCCTTCCTTTTATTGATCAGGTCCTTGATACTTTAGCAGGGAAACAAATTTTCTCCTTCCTATATGGCTTCAACGATTATAATTAGATTCAGATTGCTCTGAAAGACTAGGATAAAACTACATTTACATGTCCCTTGGGTACCTTCGCATATAGGGTATTTTCCTTCGGATTATGTAATTCTCCAGCTACTTTCGAGAGAGCCATTTTAAGAATATTTTCTAATCTGATTAATGAAGGAATTGAAGTTTACATGGATGATTTCACCCCTTATGGTACTGATTTTGATCAAGATTTAAGCAATATGGAGAAGGTACTGGAACGATGCATTTCTACCAGGCTATGTTAGAGTCATGAGAAATGTCATATGATGATGACTGAAGGTGTGGTACTAGGACACTATGTTTCTGTATATGGAATCAAGGTAGACCCAACAAAAATAGAGGTAATCCTTAATCTACCTACACCTCGTACACAAACTAAGGTACGCAGTTTCATTGCCTATGCAGGATATTATCACAGATTCATAGAATAAATTTCAAGAATAACTACAACTTTACTTGCTTTAACTGGTAATGTGGAATTTTAGTGGTTTGATAAGTGTGATGTTGCATTTGCAGAGCTAAAAAGGTTGGTTTCAGCAGCACCAGTGTTGAGAGGACCAAAATGGAAATTACCATTTCACATCTCTTCAGATGCATCGGATATCGCCATAGGCATTGTCCTTGGACAAGAAGAAGACAAGAAACCTTATGCTATTTATTTTATTATAAAAAATCTTACTCCTGTCAAATTAAATTACACTGTAATAGAAAAATAATGTTTAGCCATTATACATGCTATTAATAAATTTTTCCACTATATAACAGGCTATCCAGTTATTATGTATACTGCTCATTATGCTATCAAATATTTATCTAACAAACCAATTACTAATGGGCAGGTTACTTGGTGGTTGTTGTTATTGCAGGAATTCAACATCACCATTAAGGATCGGCCTGGAAGAGAGAATATTGTGCACATTTATTGTCTCATGTACCCAAAAAATATAACTCTTTGATAGTTGAAGACTAATTTCCAGATGAACACTTTTTCACTATCACTATTAAGACGCCTTGGTACATTGATGTGACAAATTATCTGGCATTTGGGAAACTACTAGTACACATGTCATCAAGAGAAAGGAAACTAATCGTTCAATGCAATTCACGGTTCACCTAGATTGGTGGATATCTTTTCCACACAGGGTCTGATCTTCAGATCCAAAGATGTGTCAGAGATGATGAAATTTATGATGTCTTGGAGGCAAGTCACGATGAGCCCCGTGGCAGACATTTTGCAGACCATAGAACTTGGCATAAGGTTTTACATATGGGCTATTATTGGCCCTCAATATTCAAAGATACAAAAAAGTATGTCCAGGCCTATGAGAACTGTTAGAGGATGGGTTGACCAGGCCAAGCTGATGAAAATGCCCCTACAAGAACAAGTGGTGGTTGAACCTTTCGAGATATGGGCAATGGATTTTTTTGGCCCGTTCAACACAAAATCAAACTAGAAATCTTATATACTAGTTGCAATAGACTATATGACCAAGTGGGTAGAAGCAGTAGCCTTGCCAAACGCAGCTTAGGAAGAAGTCATTAAATTTTTGTTTGAATTATTTGTATGCTATCTATTACCCAGGGAATTAATCACTGACGGAGGGTCGCAATTTACATCACATAATATCTCGACCACTCTGTGCAATTTTCACATTAAACACAAAATTACCTCCACATGAAAACGAACAAGTGGAAAGTACCAATAAAGTCTTGGAGGCAATCTTGAGAAAAAAATTCTCAACAAACCATGAAAATTGGGTAGCCCAACTTCCAAATGCCTTACGGGCCTATTGCACAACATGGCGTAACACTATTGGCTACTCTCCTTATCACCTAGTATTTGGAAAAGAACCTATCTTACCAATTCAATTTTAAATCAAGACTCTAAGAATGGCCCAGGAAATGGGACTAGATCTTACAGAGGCACACACACAGTGCTTACATTAGATCAATGAGTTATACGAAGCACACTTATTCTCCATTTATCACACATTTTTTATTCAGCAGTAGAGAGATAGATGACACGATAAGCATATCAAGAAGAAATCTAGAAAGGTGATTGGGCGCTTCTCTATGATTCCAGATTTCAGAATTTTCCTCGGAAATTAAAGACAAGGTGGTTGGGACCATATGAAATCAGATAATTTCATGATAATGGCACTGTCACTTTAGTTACCATCGACGGGTTTGGTTATCCTTTTTTGGTAAATGGACATCGGCTATGACTCTACCATCAACCGCTTTCAAAAGAATCCTTTTGCCAAGAAGTAAGTAATGATCCCACTGTTCAAATTTTAGTTGGTTGGGCAGCTAACCCAGTAGCTTCAATTCCATGAAATTGTTGTCTTTCCAACACTGTAAATATTTTATATAGTTTTCTTTAAAGATTTGATTGAGTTTTTAGGTTTTTTTCTTCCTAGGAAAGTCACTATAAAGAGATTTGGAGAATACAAACATGATGACTGTAATGAATATAACTAGCACTCTTTTATGTTCCTTCTTCAAAACATCGAATTTCCCCTAAAGAATCAATCGAATATAAACCTTGTTTTATACAGGATATGAATATGTCATGTTCCACAACAAAAAACAAAATATGGGGACTGGACTAAAAAGAATGTGCAGCTATAGTAAATAGAAAATGAATGAATAACACTTAGAAAGCATATAATATTTTGATCATTGAATAAACCTACCCATAAAAATTAAATGAATTTAGTCGAGATTCACTAAAACAAAAAGGTGCGGGAGGTATCCAACTATTTAATTGGATGGTTAAAATTTGAACATCATTGTTGTCGTTCATTTGAACGTAACATCTTTTGTTCTCATTGTTGCGATTGTTGTTCCTTTTATGAGTCGTATCATTCATTCAAATGTAGCAGCTGTCGTTCCTTTTGTTATGATTGTCATTCCCTTGTGTGAGTCGTCTTGTTCATTCGAATGTAACAAATTTTGTTCTCTTTGTCGTGATTGTCGTTCCTTTTTTTTTCCCGGTAGCATTGTTCATTTGAAAGAGACGGTTGTTGTTTCTTTTACAGTTGTTCATGTTGTTGTTCCTTTCCTTTGAAAGTAATGATTTTTCACCAACAACACGTCCATATGATACGTTTAGCCACTCCTTTCGGTACAAAATTCACTAACTAATTTTCAATAACATTACTTCTAATAATCATGGTAACAATTTATCATTTTATTTTTGAGGAATATCTAGCATACCTTATCAAATTGTTCATGGATTAATTTTTCCAAATTGTCTTAATATTGTTCATAATCTTTAACCAACATGATTCGTTTCTTTCCCCTATATATATACATATACTTGAATGATCATTTGCCTTCACATCCTAATAAGGAGTCTAGGGCGCATTTCTACTTGGCATTTTTACACGTCTTAAACCATCCCACCCTCTTAAGGAGTAGATGAGCCTCCTTTAATAAAGCCTAAAACAAAAGGAGGGGGGAATAATAATTAAATCTAAATAAAGAAAATAAACGTCTCCCAAAAAGGATAGGGGGTCTCATCACGAGCCAACCTACCACGATCATAAGAGATTAACATAAGTGACATTCCCACTATGGCTACCACACCAGGGCAATGGCATTTGGCATTTAGCATCAAAGGACAAGAGGTCTCATCACGAGTCGGCTTGTTCACTTAGGCTACAATATAGTGAGAGGCATTGTCGTTATCTGGCTACCAAACCAGGATAGTGTCCTTTTTGGGAAAATATGATTCAATCTATTTATTAAGGATATTGGCTCATCTATGAGTTAAAAGGAAACCCTATCAAGGCTATGGATGCCTACTGGCAGCAGTGGCTCTACTTGTGGTATGGAAGTTTATTTTTCTCATACGCTAAGTTTGTTTTGTGTTCCTAAGACTTCGTTTTCTTAAAAAAGAGGCTATCATTCCAGTTATATTCAACAAAAGGGGAAAGTAACAAAATTATGGCACATGGCATATTTATAAAACTTTAACAAATTTAGACTAATCTGAATATTCTTCCTTAAACATATTTGAACATTGGTATTTGAACTTGTACCTCCCACAAAAGGCATGATTATCATTCATGATTAACATTAAAGTTCTTTGAAAGTTATTAATGATTGTTATCCCAATGGCAGTGGCGTAGTAATTATCCTTCACTTGAACTAACCTCCATCATTACGCTCACACATATCGATGGTCGAGGTATACCTTTTCATTATCAGGGACCAGATATTCTACATATTTATCGATAGATCTTAATGATTACAATTAATGGGAAAATTCATATTTCTATATACATTTGTTGTTCTTTAATTTTTACTATTTCTAGTAATATTTTCTCACAAGCCAGTCTAACTGAGTTTGCAGTTGGGAATGATAGTTGTGTTGAGTTGTTCACAGAAGACATGGGAGGTTGAAGCATCCACCGTGAGCCCACATTTTTGCAAGTAACTAACCAAGCAAGGGAAATTTTATATCGTCTCGGGTGGAAAGAATACTTCAACAGATTGCAGGGATTCGACATAATTGTCACGCTAGCATTTTTCCAAAACTTACACAGGGGAGTCTCAGTAATTCAAGGCATATAAATTATGGTTAATAATGAAATTATAGTTGAGGTAACAGGCCTCCCGAATGAAGGAACACAGTGGATCGAGAAATACACAACACTCAAGGAGGATGTAGAGTCCTTTGCAGAACCAGTTGAAGAATTCGACAAAAAGGGGAAGGGCCTCAACCCCTCTTCTCTCAGCAAACCATGTAAAGAGATAGCAGGAGTGATACAAATATATATCACATGCAACGGGTGATATGACATGGTGAGGTCGTGCCACCTCAAGATGCTAGTAGCACTAAAAACAAGTTCAGTGATAAATTTACCATTCTTTTTGAATGCCATGTTGCATGAAGTCGTCGGAAGAACCCAGAAGGCCAAAGACCTTGCCAATGTAATTAGTCACCATGGTTTAGTAAAATTGGTAGTAAACAGGGCCTTAAACCACACACAAATAAATTGGGGGGACTTAATTGAGCCCAATAGGCCCCTACAAATTGAGAAACCTGAAGTCCACCATGAAACTCCCCCATACGGAATTGAGGTAGCCTAGATCGAAGGAAACAATGCCCAAATTTAAATTCTAGTACCCAAACCTGAAATGGAAGAAGACCCCATTCAGTTGGAAGAAAATCATAACATACAGGGAGGGACATCAAATAAGAAGAGATAGAGAACAAGTTTTGTTCCCAAAACCTCCACTATGAAAATAAGAAGGGGTAAAAAGACAGTACGACTTGAAAGCACTCAGGAAATTGTACAGACAGAACAACCATCACATGAAACCCCTACAGAACAACATGATGATCTCTTCAAAAGTTATGAATAAGAGATGGCCCAAGTATTGGGAAATTTAGGGATATCATTTACTGAAGACAGAGACAGTTCTAGAGAACCCCAAGCACCAACTTCTTCTCATTCAAACCATGTCTTGGATCTTCCTGATATGGAGATGCCATCTCTTGAGGTAACAAAATAGCTAGAACCTCACATTGAGGTAAACAATCTTTTACAACAAACATAGCACCCAGAAGATACAGGGAAATAGTTACTAGTTGATAAAGGTGGGGAAAACCTTGAAATTCCCCATAGACAGGAAGAAACAGTAGGAAAAGGCAATAACAAAATCAGAAAATTAAAACATGAAAACAAGATATTGAGGAAAAGGGTTAAGAAAATAAAAGTATTAAAAAACAAAAAGTTGGCAGATTGAAAGAAACAATTAGACAACTTAGGAAGCAGTTGGAACACGCTGACAAAGCCTGTGAGAAAAATAAATATAAGAGGGCTAGAGTACAGGGAAGAAATCCACTTCCCAGAAGGACAATTCACACCAATTTTGTTGGAACACAAACAAAATTGCATGCTCCTTTAGTATCAGTTGAAATAGAAACTCAGACAGAGATTTCAACAACAGAAGAGATAGTTGTTCAAACTGAAGGAGTGTTTCCTATATATTTTCCTGCTCCTTTGGAAATAATTGAAATAGGAACTCAGACGGAGGCTCCAACAATAATGGAAAGAATTTTTCATACTGAGGAAGTATTTCACTCCCCTAAGAAAGATGCCATTATTAAAAGGTTGGAAGTAAAACTAGAGAAATCCCAAAAAACCCTAACTCAATGTAGAAGTGAAATGGTAACAGTGTCAGAACATCAGAAAGTTGTCAGACAACTTCAATCCATGTCAGCAATAGAGAATGATACCTTTGTTGAGTTCAAAATAGCTAAAGAAAATGTGAATAAGGTACAAGGATAGCTTGATGGAGCCTTGGATCATATCAAAGAAATTTTCTCTATTTATTCTGATATAGTAGCTTGTGGGGCCCCTACTACTAATTACTCCTTATTTCTATTAGAACATTATCTATTGCTAAGAGTGAAATATATTAGAGAAGGCACACCTTTTGAGTTCACCATTGTTTCTAGTTTTGTTTCATGTTTTAAAGAACAAGAGGATGGAATACAATACTTTCTATGTGAACTATACCTTCACAACTTCATCCTAGGAGAAAATAGAAAAGAGAACCCCAATCCTTTCACTGGGGACATATAGTTTCAAGCATTCTTGACTTTTGCCAAAAACCAAACCAGGTGAGCTAAAGAACATAAGGTTTTCATGAAAAAAGATACTCGACAAGACCTATGGATCAGAGGGGAACCCCCTAAATCCTTGGACACCATTTTGCAACATATAACATTCATGAAGAGGGAGAAGGTTGTAGAATCTTTGGATCCCATCCATAGACATGTTGTACATTTAGGTCTACAGTATTTTAGAGAAGTTAAATAAGAAGCCCTTTCTGCTACCAAATTAAGATGGAATGTCTCTTCAAATGAAGTTAAGAACAAAGAACCATTTGGTTTCAAAAATTTTCATGCAACCACCTTCAGGTTAGAGAGGTATGCCAGAATGATCTTGGAAGAAGGGCCTACCTGGATTGGATGTAGGTATAATCCTCCCATTGTTTTGTATCCTCCAGAGGGTTATTAGAGTAATTATGAAATTCGTAAGAAGGAGGAAGATGTTGCTTTTAAAGAGCTTAAAGGTAAGAATGGGTTCAGGAGGCCTAGAGAAAATACCTCTCCTCCCTTCAACATAATTTCTTTACATGTAAACTCTCTATTTGCATGAGGACATGGAAAAAGGTAAGTTGGGGGGTATGTTGAGTTGAGAAAAATATATAAATATTCTCCTTATTACCATGGTTTATGATATATTCTTGATTGACTTTTCTATTAATTCGAAGTAATTAGGAAAGAAAATGATTAAAAAGTCTTTAGGAAATATTATTGAGTGATATTAGATATTTTCTGAATTTTGGTTTGAATTGTTTCGATTTTATGCAGAAAATGGACAATTGTTGTTACCTCAATATAGTTAAAGAGATCCTGAATATGCACAGGCCATTGAAGATCGAAGGAATCAGGCATAAAATGGTTGAAAGGAGGATTGACTTTTTATTTTGTAATCTTCATAAATAGTAAAAGAAATCCTAAGGATCTCTCGATACTCAGGAAAGCTTAATTTACTTATTCCATTATAATATATAAAGGATAGTGAAAAATAGAGAGATAACGAACAAACCCAACGAAGGATTTTAATCAAACATTCATATCTCTTAATTGTTGAAATTGTGTACAACAATATTTTGTAAATGGTTTATCAGTTATGGAATTAATGAAATCTTCAAGTGTTTTGAGAATACCTACGTACTGAGTTTCTAGTAGTGGTACCTTTTGAAGACCGTGGACCTAGTCGAAAGGAGTTACTGTCTCATGTGTAATTGTATCAATTCTATTTTATTTATGTGATTCGAATTTCCTTACAACAATTAAGATAAATTCGTGAGTGTGTTGACTCTTTTATGAATTGGTTATGTTGTTCATTTGCAGAGAATAGATGTTTCATTTGAAGATTATTGATTGTTGGCCCTCGACCAAGTTTTGTGGAAACCTTGGTCACAGTTGGACCACTTTTGGACTTCGACAGGATGGTTGAATATGGAGAGCCCAGGCAGAGATGAGATTGTGGATCTCACTTATTTTGTGGGATATGTGGACCCAGCAAGGGGTTCCATAGAGTTTTTGTAATGGGTTATGGGATGTCATCCCATGTGTTTACCCATGATTAGGTCTCATTGTAAAAGTATAAATAAGTAAGAATGTAATGTAGAAGAAAAAATAAGAGGACTGGGAGCGAGTCTATAGTTTGGAAGGATAAGTGCAAGTAGTTCTGAGTTTCTTTGTGCAACAAAATGTGTATGTAAGGCTCTGCGCTTAATAGAGGAGTTGGCTTTGTGACTTGACCTAATTTTGGGACGGAGGATCTAGTGCTCAGTGTGTAGATATCCTATCCTCTTCGAAGCTTGGCTTTGTGGCTTAGTGCACATGAGAGGAGGAATGTAAGATATTGAAGAATAATAAAGGAGATGAAGCAGTTGGTGGACGTAGCCCCAAACTGGGGTGAATCACGTATATCTTGTGTCTTTGGTTTTCTTTGTTCTTTGTTGGTTATGTTATGAATCTTCTCAGTGATTTGATTATTATGTATGTTAGATAGATATGTTGATGCTTAGTGCTTAGTTGTGTTAAGAATGAATGAATGTGAGATCTAACTCAGTGCTATGTGCTAAATGATTGAAATATCTTTATTATTACTACGTTGATCTATCTTAGGGTTTGTTTTACGATGTTAATGAAGCTAATGAAATATTGTATATCATATTCTAAGTGTTGTTAAATCCCTTTGCCAAGTTCCATTATCATAGATATGTGTCCCATATTGGTTACAGACACCTGAGTCCTGTAACCCCCCCTACTTCTACCTTGGGTGAGACTTTGCCTGCCTCGCAGGTTTTGCCAAAAGGACCGATAGTTAGGGTTGTTTTTGGTTCATTGTTGAAGCGTTGAACTCTAGGTCTACCCCTGTGCCAACAAATGGTTCTGTTGTCGGTAACTCTCTAACACTGACATCATAGGAAGTCCCCTTGTCACCCGGGTCAAGCATGTTGGACATTCCAGTGTGAAGAAGAAGAAGAAAAAGGAGGAAGTCGAGAATATAGAGACTGATGAGGAGGACAATGCCTCTGAAGAAAATGGATCTGGATCACTAGGAGGAGGAGAGGAAGAAAATGCACAAGGACGAGGGGATGAAGGAGAAAAGAAAGGAGAAGGTGAATCTACACCACTGAAAGATCCCCCTACAGAAACAGTAACACCACAGAAGAGGAAGGTTTCTCTACAGAAACCTTTGAAAAGAAAGAATGCATGCACTAGTAAGCCCCAGCTAGAGGCCACACTCATAGAGGATGACATCAACTTGGTCTGTGGAGTGATGTAGCATGCTTCCAAATATCTCTTGTAGACATATGGATTGAAGCAGGAGACATTGTATGGAAGCGTCGAGAAGGAACTGAAGGAAATACAACAAGTTATTCAATTGATCCACGCAGTACCTATTGTGCCTTCTTCCTCACAAGTTGTAGAATTGGGGGATGAGCCAGCCCAATTAAGAATATTTGCAGATGTGACTGAGACTCGACTTCATAAAGTATAAGAAGAAGAGGAGAAGACTACAAAATCCCTAAAACAAGAGAAGAATGAAGTCTTAGAACAATTATGTGTCGTGCGGTACAGTGTAACCACCTATGAAAATGAAAAAGAAGAGTTTCAGGCAATGGTCGAGGAGGAAAATGTATAGCTACAGAGAGAAAAGGAGCAGTTGCTCGTAGAATGGGCCATGGTTAAGGAATTTTTTGGTAAAGAACTTCTCTCTATGCCAGGCTTGGCACAGGAGGAATAGGAGTCAATTGAGATTCAAGTGGTGAAGCTTGTTGACACCATCCAACAGCTTCAAGCGAGGATAATGGAGTTGGATATCTAAGCAGTACTGAGAACTCTGCAAGAGGTGCACGATTAGAGGGAGGAAGCCACTAAGAATGCATTTGAAAGAATCAGAGCCTTCCCATCATAATGAAAACAACTGAGCAATAGAACTACGTAGACTTATGAACAACTCGCAAAAGATCCAGAGCTAAGGAAATTAGAAGAACAGTTACAAGAGGCGCAGCAGCAAGCCTTTTTCGTGCAGGCGTAGATGAAGTTGCTCACTACATTTGAAAGAATGAAGAGGTCCCAGGAGTAGAACATGGTACAACAACAGATTACTTCCATCTAGGGTAGGGTAATGGAAGTCACGCAAAAGCTACAACTTATGTAGGATGAATCCTGCAAGGTGTTTGAAGAAATTGAAGGACAAGGCTCAAAATTAGGCCAAGTGGTTGCGACAATAGAACAACATCTGGAAGGGCCTGTTACAAAGAAAAATATCCAAGAGCTCATTGAGCAGGAGGCTCAGGCGAAGCAGCAAGTCGAGGCAGCTCGAGTGAAGCTTGAGGCCTTCGAAATGACATTGACCAGACCTGAGTGACTCGGGACGAGTCATGGGTGAGTGTTGGGGGCCTATTGGCCCTCGACGAATTTTTGAGAAAACCTTGGTTAGGTTTGGAGCACTTTTGGACTTTGACGAGCTGGTCGAAGATGGAGAGCCCAGGCGGAGCTGATATCGCAGATTTCACTTATTGTGTGGGATATGTGGACCCAACAAGGGGTTCCTTAGGGTTTTTGTAATGGGTTATGAGATGTCGACCCATGGGTTTACCCATGATTAGGCCTTATTGTAAAAGTATAAATAAGTAAGAATGTAATGTAGAAGAAAAAAGAAGAGGACTGAGAGTGAGTGTATAGTTTGGAAATCTAAGTGCAAGTAGTTCTGAGTTGCTTTGTGCAACAAAATGTGTATGTAAGGTTTTGCGCTCAATAGAGGAGTTGGCTCTATGCCTTAACCTAGTTTCGGGAAGGAGGATTTGGTTCTCAATGTGCATATATCCTGTCCTCTATGAAGCTTGGCTCTTTGGCTCAATGCATAGAAGCGGATGAATGTAAGAGATTGAAGAATAATAAAGGAGATAAAGAAGTTGGTGGATGTATCCCCACACTAGGGTGAACCACGTATATCTTGTGTCTTTGGTTTGCTTTGTGCTTTGTTGGTTATGTTATGAATCTGCTCAGTGATTTTCTTATTATGTATGTTATATAGATCTGTTGATTCTTAGTGTTTAGTTGTGTTAAGAATGAATGAATGTCATGTCTAACTCAGTGCTATGTGCTAAATGATTTAAGTATCTTTATTATTACTGCGTCAATCTATCTTAGGGTTTGTTCTGCAATGTTAATGAAGCTAACGAACTAATGTATATCATATTCTAAGTGTTTTTAAAGTCCTTTTCGAAGTGTTATTATCACATATCTATGTCCCAACTTGGTTATAGACACCTGAGTCATGCAAGCCCCCCTTCTTCTACCTCGGGTGAGAATTTTCCTGCTTCGCAGGTGTTTCTGAAAGGGATGGTAGTTAGGGTTTTGCTGGTGCGTCGTTGAAGCATTGAACCCTGGGTTTGCCCCTGTGCCAACACCACTTCCAATTGTTGTTAGATTATCACTTTTGGATTCATTTCAAATTCACATTTGTTGTTCCTTTCTCTTAATTTGAATTTGTTGTTCCTTTCGTTTAAATCACATTTGTTGTTCCTTCTTAAATATTTAGTAATTCATTGTTCTTTTCTAGCAGGTTAAATAATCATTGATAGATTGATTCATTAAGTGTTTTCATAGATGAAATTATTGTTTCTTATATCAATGAATTCGAAAAATTGATTAATGTTTTGATTCATGGTGTGTTATTGATCATATTACAATTCTGTTGAGTGAATTATTAGTTTCATATTTTTTAATGAATGAGTGAAGAACTTGATCATTGCAGTAATTTAGATAGACTCAAATTTTCTTTATTTGAATTATATACATGATTTAAACCTCTACAACTATCTGCATAGACTTTGTTGAGATTCTTGAAAGAGAAGACGAATCCTCAGTTGATAAATTAATGTCAGACTAAGGTTGTTTTTAGGAAATATTTACATCCCAACAATAGCTTTTCCTTTGTGGTGATAGGAATCAAGCTATCTAGCATGATTCTTCTCTTCTTGGTGGTCCTCTTCATGATAGATTTCCTATTCCTGTCATAAGTGATCGGTTGTATAACGATGACCTCATCAACATGTTTAGCAATTTGTTGATTTCCCTAGGTTAGAGTGTTTCCCAAGCTCCCTGCTGTGTGTATTTGTTCTAGGATTGGTTCATGTACTTATCTCATATGATTTTATGGCTCAACCTCTCTCTGGTGTTCATTGGATGGTGAGGTATCGGAAAAAATTGAAGAATCAGTGATAGGTTCAATATTTATTTTGTAATCGGTTGTTGAGGTGTTGATTTCTTGTTGTTGAAATTCCTCTTTTTGTCCACTCGATCTGAGCTCATCCCTTGAGATGTCTTTTGGGGTCTCCGACAGGTCAAGAAAATTAGTGTCTAAGACACTTTCGACCTCATGATCACTCTGTAGAAGTTTTTGAACTGAAGCATCGAGACTTGGAGTAGATGCTTTCTCAGGTTCCTTCTCCTCTGTAATCAGTATCAGAGGTACCAGGGAGACCTTTGAACTCTCTTCATCATCATAGATGGTTATTATATAAAATAGTGGATTTGGCACACCTGTTTCGCCTGTCATTCTCGAAACCTCATGTCAGGTTGGAATGGTCATCAGTGATCTAATCTATGGTGATGGAACTCTAGGTTTTTCCAGACCGGTGATTTCCTCTAGTTGTGTTGACTCTAAGCCACTTGGCTCCTCTCTAATTGTGATTCAGTCATCCAAGGGGATCCTCATCATTTCTATGATCTAAGGATCATTCTCTAACTAGTAGATGACTCTCTAGACTCCTTCTAGTAACAACAACCCTCTCCTTTTTTTTCTCTGTGGTTTTTGTTGCTCTAATTTCTTCTCTAACCCTGAGAGCATCTTGAGCTGACTACTCTATTGTCTCAACCTGGTAATCCATGCTCATAGATTTGAACCTGGTCATGTTCAGATTGGATTTATTCTGTAATACCTCCTCCTAGTCCTGAGTGCATTCTGTAAAAATCTCATGCTCAAACTTGTCATGCATGTATGGCCAACAAGACGATACTTGTGAAGCATGTTGGAGGACTAGGCATTTAGGGTCATGCTTGTGAAACCCGTCTGTCGGGAACCTGTATTCCATCTAACTCAAACCCTCTTGTTTATCTTGAGAAATTTCCTTCACTATGTAAAACAATAATGGAAACCGTAGGGTATAAATGCTCATTTCTTGTCCTTAACCAGAGTGGCATTATAGCCAAGAAGGATAGTCTCATAACAGATTTATCCTACAATGAGTCGGTATGGGATGTCAGAAGGGAGTAAATGTGGTTCTTCATGGCCCTAAACACCCTGATATAGGTTTTGTTCCCATCTATATACCAGTGGGCTACCTTGGAGATCATTTTCTTGGATCCTACAGACAACCTTGGGAATTTCCTTTTAAATATTGTTGTGGCTCTTTCGTTACCTTAGTGAGCAAAACAGAGGTGCTTGCAAGATTAGTTGGGTTTTCTAAGAAGGACAACTGTAAGGAAAATGGTTAGAGAAATAAATATAAAAGAACAACTAAGAATTAAACTAAGAAATAAAATAACAATTAAACTAGTGAGCATAGGGACATAAGAACAAAATAAACAATAAGACCCATGTCACCAATGGTAAGGTTTATATCAGTGAAAGAAAACACCAAGAAGAAAGAGGACTATGAGTCCCTTCTTCCTCCAAGGGCGGGCTCTTAGACCCCCACAAATAATCTCTTCTTACAACTTTGAATGAAAATGGTGAAATAATTCCTTACTAATCCACTCAAGGGGTGAGATGGATTGCCCAATGTGATGGTGCTAGTATACTCTTGATGAGAATAGAGGATTCCTCAAGAGAATAGTAGCATCATAACTTTTCTATTGAATTCCTTAAAAAATGAAGTGCACCCATGGCCTTTTTATAGCACCTCCTTGAGGTATTGTGCAACCAACTTGTAGTGTGGAAAGAGGCTAATTAGGGCACGTTTAGGTCTTTGACCAGCCACCCAGTCGGATCCAGTCTAGATTTGAGTGTCAAATCAACTTGGAAGATGAACCAGAAGTGGGTGGGAGGCCTATCACTCTCATAAATGCTTCATTCTCATATGTGTGTGGCTTTTAGAAACCACAGTCGTGCATCAGGAGCATGTGCACTTTTCCTGCGTTTTTGTTTTACGCATGTGCACGCGCGCCCTGTGTAGTTATAGCGCACTTTAATTTTGTCACTGGTTGTATAGTTTTTTACCCTTTGGAAATGCTTTTGTGGTAATTTTGGTCCATGGGTGACCTCATAACTCTTTGGCGATGGTGAATTATTGTAATCATTTTCGGACGAAATTTCAGTGATAACATATGCCCCCTGATGGATGAGGTTAGGGGCATACGTATAGCCGAAATTCATCAATGTTTATTCTACTGAGAGTGTCATTGTAAGAGAGAGTGATAGTGGAATTGTCAAGAGTTACCCATTGAAGGGAGAAGGGAACCTGTAGAACCCAACCTTCCATAAGGTGTGTAAAAATAAACTGTGTACAAACGAGGCAAGCATGCCCCATGCTTGTGTCATGTAACTCAAAAAGGAATGGTGTGTTGATGTAGACAACTGCAGTGCCCTTGAGGGAGGAAATGATATTGGCATAAGAAAATTCTACGGAGGAACATACTCTGAATAGTAGGCAGTGACATCTGTAAGAAATATCACGAATTCTATAGGCATTGATAGCCAAGCCAAGTTCAGAGGTCTTCGGCAAACATAAGAGATAACTACAATAGTCGCAAAGTAAGACCCACCATAACATGAGAAAGTGTTGAAGTTGAATGTTATGGGGGTCAACGACAGCAGGGAGCAATTGTGATTCTCCATGTGTCGTCTGAGACCTCTCATTGGAAAGGTAATGAGAGTCAAGATACTATCACCCTTCTGGAAATTGTGTTGATGTCGACAAAAAGGGGGATGCGACTCTGAGAAGCAAAGAGATTCGTGAACTCTACTAGGTGAGGTTTGGAACTAAAGAGGTACATGGATGAAATCAAGATGTATGGAGACTCAAGAGTACCCTTGGTTGGGGGTATGTGTGAGGTATAAGTTGCCGGAAAAATTCAACTAGGTCGAGTGTTAGGGGGACAAAAAGATAGGGGACAAGTTGTGCCAGAGGTGGGACAAAGTGAACAAACTCAGAGGGAAGAGGTAAGTGACCTATGGGATACTCAAAGTATATGGACGATGTCAATAGCGGTATATGATAAGGAGTTCCCCAACAAAGGGCGACATGGGTTGCGTTAGCCAAAAAGGGAAGAAGGTCATCAAAGGTGACGACAAAAGGATATGTAAATACTTGAAACAAAGGATTTTTACAATGTACCAAATAAATAAAGAATATTTTGGGATGAGTGTACAAATACAGAAATGGGTGCCCCAATGTAATATGGTTGGGCCAGTTAGGGCACAATTTGCTTGGATAACTGGTGGAGGGTGGGGGGCCCATGGGTGGGTTTTTGTAAGAGGTAGGTGAAATAGAGGGAAATTTGGAGAGGCACAAACTGATTTGTGGATGAAATGGATGGTTCATGATACTGTGGGGGTGCAGTCAAAATAGAACCTTGAAGAGATAACCTGGGAGTCCAGTGGGAAATCTAGAAAAATGAGGAGAAGGAGTATGTGGTTGATTCACGACAGAATGTAATACTATAGGGACTCCCATCCCTAAAGGTTTGAAAAACAACATGAGTGTCAAAGGGAAAAAGGGTGCTATGAATGGGACAACTCATGTGGGGGAGAGTACTATTGGGTGGCAGTATCTAAGATGCAATGGAGGTGTTAGTACTGCAGAGCCGAAGATGGGGATCCTAGAGGTAAATGTCAGAGGGTGTGACTGGAGATGCAATTGAGATTTAGAGGGAATGATTACATGGCAGTGTTGATTATATACCTGAAGGGGTTACGGTGATGTATGATGACCCAGTACTTGCACACATGAAAACCAAATACCTGACGTGAACAATATCTGAAGAGAATCGAACATACAAGAATTTATTTGATAATTTTGAACATGACCATGTGTACCTGGATGGGGTATGAAAAAAATGGCACCCCGGGGGAAAAGGATAAAAAGTGGCCCAGGGACTATCTAGATGTAGATGACGGGATGTTGATCTTGTGGCTAAAGATGGATTGAAGAACAGACACCTGGAGCTCCTAGAATGGTGATTGGAAGTTTGGCGAAAAAGCCTATATATAGTTGTAGAGCCCACATTGCCACCTCATTTGTACTTGCTACCAGAGTGACTGGGCGAGAGGTATTCAGAGGAGATTGGGACATTCCGAGAGAATGAGATAGCCAATCTAGGACTAGCGAGCTTCTGGTTGGTATTCTTATCGTCCTATATAGAAGTAGATTTTCCATTTATGGGCAAGGTCTGTACGGAGGACTGTACAGGGGGTTTTATGGGTGTGGGCCCCCAAGTGCGTGGGCAATCCAGAAATATGCGCACATGAGTGCACACCTGTTATCTGGATATTCGTGCATGGGTGCGCCCATAGGAGGGACAAAGGCACACATGATATGCCCACATGTTTTCTACAAAGCCGCAAATAGGTGTGTAGTTGTGTAGTGGACAGATGTGCTTTGATGCGTGCTTGTGTTTGTGACAAGGGCGTATGGAGGCACCCCTATAGAGTGGGCAGGCACACACTCATGCGCACCTATGGGATGGATAGGTTCACTTGCGTGCATGCCTATGGGATGGACAAGCGCGCATATGTGCGTTCCTGTGGGGTGAACAGACGTGCATATGTGCGCGCCTGTGGGTTAAATAGTCACGCCTTGGGGGCAAGGTTGACGGATGAAAAAATCATCTTTTTTAATGTTTTTTATGGGAAATATGGATGACCTAGGACTATATTATGTGTTTGCAGGTGATCATTTGGCACGATGCCAGTTGGCTGGTGAGAGAGGGATTGGGCCCAGCTGAGGGATGTTGTGGCTATTGAGGAGTCGGGAGTTCATGCCACTTCGGTAGCCTGTGGGTTGCTGAAGTTCTTCGAGTGTCCGTTGATATGGGCACAGGAGTATCTCCTGCAGTTTTTGATCTGGATGTGGAGTCCAGACCTGCATTTCTTTATGGTGTGGGGAGAGCAGATTGCCTTCACTGCGGTAGAGGACATATACTTTTTGACTGGGCTTCCCTTTCAGGGAACGCCCCTACCGGTAGAGCTGGTGTTACCTGTAAACGTGTCATTAGTGACTTTGGGTTGGAGGTACTATTCGAGGGAGAAATACATGTCTGGCTTCGTTGTGAGCATCAGGGTGATGGATGCTCTAGCGCGTCATTGTGTAGCAACGATGATTGTGAGGGTGTATGGGTCGCTCGTGACTCAACAGATCAGTGGTGGTCAGCTGAGTGTTATGGGGAGGGCACTAGCCGAGGAGCACTTTGCCTGGGGTTTGACACTGCATGCAAGGATGGTGGGGCAGCTGGACAGATGTCGGTCTACCAACACAGGGGACTTTGCCTTTGGGTCCATCCTGGTGGCTTGGTTTTTGGAGAGGGTGCCTATGTTGCACCCTAGGATTTTATTGGGTTCTCCTGGTGCGTGAGAGCCATGATTGAGGGGGTGGTCAATGATATTGGTTCACCACGGTGGTGGCGAGGGTGTCCATTTTTTCATAGCTGAGGCAACACAGGTGTGGTGGCAGATGCCGTAGGTTATACTGCAGTATCCTTACACTGGTGTTGACTTATGGGGTGATCCAGACATGGTGTTATCTCTAGGAGAGGTGTTTTATCATCGAGGTATGTTTATGAGTTTGATATATTGATTTTTGAGATAGCATGACATGTGTATTTTGTATAGATGTTGATACTACCATTTGGTTGTTTGTATGTGCAGATGTGGGACCTCGCGGGCGCAAGGGTGAGCTGCTGAGAGTGTCGGTTTTCCAGGAGCTCGGGAGACCTCCACGGGGAGGGCCACAGGCAGGAGAGTGACATCGGTGTGAGGACGTTGTTTTGATGACCTAGGTGTTGGGCCATCGCATGCTCCTCCAGTGGATGACAGAGTAGATTTTGAGGATATTCGCTGCTGCCTGGAGGTGGTGCTACAGGGCATGCCTAAGGGAATGTGGTCGCATATCCATGATGAGGGCATCCTGGAGCAGTGTGTGGGAATGTCGCTGATGGGGCGGGTCATGGTGCGGCAAGGAGCAGTAGCAGGTGCTGCTATGACCGGATGGTTACCTCCCGGTCCAGAGGGACCAGTAGTGGGTGGGGGACCACCACCTGAGGGAGGGGTAGAAGGTGGTGCTCTAGAGGCACCTTTAGTGGTTCTCTATGTATTTTTGTATTTTTGTATATAGGCTAGGGAGCCCATTTTGGTGTAGTGGCACCAGTTTTGTATCGCGGTGCTTTACTGGCCTGCGGATGTTTGTATATTTATACATAAACTTTTTTTATGGCACTGTGGACCGATTTATATATATATATATATATATATATATATATATATATATATATATATATATATGAGTATACATTTTGGGGTCTATGTGATGTTTACATGTGTTTTTTAATGTGTTGATGATGTCTAATCTATATATGTTGTGATAGGTTTTTGATAGTTTTATGTATGTGTAGAGGTATCTTGATGTGATATATGCCAATCTAACACCATGTTACCTAAGTTATCTGTAATTTGATTCAATTGTCTTGGAATATGTGTAAATGTAATGAAATCAAAATGTCGAGATAAAAGTCTAACTTGTAGGTATTTGAGAAAGAGGCAAGGATCGCGGACGTAGTACACATTGTTGAGCTGGAGGACGACTAGTTGAGAGTTGAGAAAGATGCTAAGGTGATGAATATGATGATGTTGGGCATCGACGAGGAGGCCAATGAAGGCAATGTATTAGTCTTGGTTGTTGGTTGTTGAACCCAAACATATGCTGCTAGAGTGGAGAATTTCATGTGAGGGGTTATAGAGGGCCCAAGCCACTGAAGCAAGATTTTGTGTCCAACGGCTGGTGTCGTCGGTGTAACTGATGTGGTAGGCCAGTGGAGGAAGCATCTTTCAAGTAGCATAAATGATATTTTAGACTTGAGGGATGGAAAAAATATTTAAAGCGCTAAAAAATAAATAACCTAAAGTAGAATGGCTACACTTAGGCGTAAAATTTCTTTAAGTATAACCCATTGACGAGTTCTTTGAAGGAGAGGCCTTCAAGAGAGGTCAGGATGTATGTGCCTTTGGTGAGGAAATGTTGGATAATGTAGGGGCCATGCCATAGCGGCTCAAATTTTCCATGACCAAAGGTATCGTGAGCGATATCTTAAGCAAGGACAAGGTCACCATCGTGAAATGAGTGAAGGTTGACATGGAGATCAAAGGTGGATTTTGACCATTTTTTGGCTACCTCATTGTTCTGTAATGAAGATCAACGATCTTCATCCAGGCACTCTAAGTTCAGCAAGCACTGCTCCATTGGAGAAATGTCGGGTAATAGCTCAATTATAGTGCGTAAGGTGGGAATTTTGCACTCAATGGGAAGAGTGTCCTCGACCCCATGGACTAGATGAAATGGTGTGAAACTAGTGGTCGTTTTCATGGCCGTACGGTAAGCCCATAGTGCAGAAAATAACATATGATGCCAATTGGTCTTATGTTTATTAACTATGCACTGTAGCATGGTCTTGAGGACCTTGTTAATTGCTTCAACCTGTCTGTTAGATTGAGGGTAATATGGTGAGGAAAACTTGTGGGAGAATCCTAACCAAGATGAAATTTCGACGAAAATCACATTCTCGAAGTGTTTCCCATGGTCGAAAACTAGTTGGAGTGGTACGCCGAAGCGGGATATGACATGATTAAAGAAAAAATGTGTTGCAATGTTAGCAGTGTTGTTGAAGGTGGGCATAGCTTCCACCCATTTTGTGAAGTAATTGACTGCAAAAATAATGTATTTGTGTCCATTGTTGGATGGGGGATTACAAGTCATGAAGTCGATGCCCCATTTATAGAAGGGGACGACAGTAATGACTGGGTGAAGAAGAGAAGGTGGTGCTCATGCTTTGTTGGTGTAAAGCTGAAATTTCTCGCATCGCTTCACGATATGAATGAAATAATGAAACAATGTAGGCCAAAAATAACCTACTTGGATGATTTTCTGAGCAGTGGAAATTCCTGAAAGATGGCCCCCACATGCGCCGCTATGGTAGTCGTTCAAGACTCTATTGGACTCGTCAATAGTCAAGAATTGACGAAGTATGGTGTTGACCCCTCACAAGTATAAGATATGTCTGATGAGGAGATAGCGGGGGGCCTGGTGGCGAATATGATGACGATCATCTCATGAGAGGTGGTTACCAAACTTTTGGGTTCAGAGGTAGATGAGGAGGTCACCATACCAAGGATAATCTAAAGTGATGTAAAAGAGATGTTCGTCGGGGAAGTCGGTATTGATGGGGGCATTGATAGTATCAGAGGGGAAGGCCATGACAAGTTTGGCGAGGATGAGAGATTTCTTACTCTTGGGTGTTGAAAATTCAATATCGCACTCTTGAAGGATAATGATCCATCGGGAAAATTTTCCATTAATTTGCCAACAGTTGAGCAAGTATTGCATAGGGTTGGAATCTTCTACGACCTTAGTCGTGCGAAGTAGAATGTAATGACGTAGTTTCTGGACTGTGAGGACGACTACAAGGGCTAGTTTCTCTTCGTGTTTATACTTCAGGGGTGGCCATGAGAGGTTTTTACTAACGTAGTAAATGACATGCTCACGATCGTCATCACCGATTTGAAGAAGAACTCATGCTACTAAGACAGCTGATGATGATATGTAGAGGATATAGTCGCGATTATAGTCGGGTGAAATAATTAAAGGGGCATTAGACAACGCTATTTTAAGATCGTCAAATGATTTTTGGGCATGTTCATCCCAGTGAAATGGGATGTCGTGGCATAGTAAGCGAAGGAAACCGTGTGTGCAAGTGGTGTATTCTTGGACAAATCGTTGTAGAAAGTTATCTTTTCCTTGTAGGCTCTGGAGTTGACGTAAATTCTGGGGAGGTGGAATTTCTGTGATGGCTTGGACTTTGAGGGGGTCCATGGTAATAACTCTTTGGGAAACGATGAATCTGAGGAGGCGCCCCACAGTGATGTAGAACACACACTTGAGGGGGTTCAAGCGGATGTTGTACTGATGACATCGTTGGAAGATGATCTGTAAATCATCAAGATGTTGGGTGTGTTTCTTGGATCGGGCTATGAGGTCGTCCAAGTATGCAAGGATGATATGAGCCAGATCGTGAAAAATGTATGTCATAGACCATTGGAAAGTTGCACCATCATTCTTTAAGCCAAAAGGCATGACACGATATGGAAAATTACCCCAAGGGATAGTGAATGCAGTTTTGTATTGATCGGCTGGGTGGATTTGGATTTGATTATAACTAGAGAAACCATCCATGAAGGATAGAGCCTCGTGGCCTGCGTAGTCGTCGATAATTTTATCGATGAAAGGAATTGGAAAGTTGTTTGTGGGACATGCATTATTGAGATCATGAAAGTCCATGCAGACGTGGATAGTGCCCTATTTTTTGTTAACGGGTACAGGGTTGGAAACCCATGATGTATAGGTGATGGGGTAGATGAACCTAGCTGTGCGTAATTTGTCAATCTCATCTTTGATGGTTGTTGCTTTGGATGGGTGTAGAAGTCATTGTTTTTGACGAACTGGTGTAATGTCAGGCCAGATGTTGATGCAATGTTCTATGATAGAGGCATCAAGACCAGGCATTTCTGTGTATGACCAGGCAAAAATATCCCGATATTCTTGGAAGAGGGATTTATAGGCGATGATTTCTTGAGGAGTGCAAGAAGTGCCAATGGTGATTTCCTCGACGACTCCATTTTTTATGGAAATGTTGATTTTGATGGTTGGGGAAATGTTCTCCATGTTGCCTTCTTCAAATGCATCAGGGGTAGGAATGGGATTGTTGAACCAGTCGATATGCCTTGATGGGATAAAATCCTTGGTTTCGACCACGTATATGGGGTGTTGGTTGGGAGGCGTGGAGGCTTCCTATGGAAAGAAGAGTGTTCGATGGTGTAGTGCATCCCATGGGTAGTCGGGGGTGTTTAACTCTTCGAGTATGTCCTCGTCACAGTGGAATTGGCGGGAATACAAGGGGTCCTAAAGAGTGATATCGGTGACTGTCATCATGTGTTTGTTCCCTAGTGATGAAGAAGTAGAGGGAACGATGCAATGAGATTGTGATGGTTCTCTTGACATAAACCAAATATCAAAGTACTGAGGAGTACTAGTGGTAGTTGGGTGTGAAATTTCCATAGGGAAATTAGTGGGATAATTGGGGGGATTTGGGGGTGAATCCTCAAATAAGTCATACAAGAACCATGGAGGCGTCGGGAGTGCCTCGGGTTCAAGAGAAATGATATGAATAATTCCTAGTGACGAGGTAAGGTCAACCATCAATTCTGTAGGGGTTTGAATCAGGGTCAATTGGCGTTTCCTGTATTCAATGATCATAGGACATTGGCATGTAAAATGATCTAAGGATTCACATAGAGAGCAAGGGCATCTCATATATTCATTGAATGAAGTTGTGACATAATGCATGCCAGTGATTTTTGGTAGGGATGATGTAGCTGGATTGGGTTTGTTCTAGAAACATTGGCGTACTATGGCTAATGTCTGTTGGAAGCGTGGCAGAGATGGGAAATGGTGTGTCTAATGGCCATATTATGAACATATAGTGCAAGAGAATTTAGTTCGCAGCCCTTTACTTTGTGAGTGAGGGGCAGAAGCGACAGCACTTTCTATAGTGGTGAGCATTGATGGTGTTTGATTGAGTGGAATCAGGTTCCGTAACTCAGGTAGAGATGGGCAGTTGTTGGTTTGGTGTCCATCTTTCTCACATAGCATGCAAGGAGGTTGGACGCATGGGGGAAGTGGAGTTGTGGGCTCCTTCTTCTTTCGCCTGCCCCCAGCTATGGCAAGGAGGGTAGTGAGTGGGGGTGTAGGGGGTATGGTGGGAGTGAGTATGGGAATCGTCATTGGGATTCCTTCTATTTGGGGGGGAAGGGATGGTTGAGGGACCATCTCTAGTGGATGTAAATACTAAACTGGAATTGCTAACACCATATTAGGGAGGGTAAGCATTGCGACTACTTGGAAATCTTGTATTCTTGGTGGGGGGAAAAGAAGGGGATTTGAGTAATGGCTTGGGGAACTGTCTCCCAAACTGGGATATGGCCTTGGGGAGAGGTGAAATCGTGGACTGGTGGAGTTGACGAGTTCGTAGGAGGTTCATGAGGGGGGAGCATTGCGACTAGTTGGACATCAGATATGATAGAAGCCTTCCTAGGAGGAAGGGTGTCCTCTATGTCAGTTCTGTTGGATGATATGACGCATACTTGATTGGAAGGATGGAGTAGTGGTGCACCATGGTAAGTTCTTAACAATGATGGGTCTTTGAAAATTCCGGGACCCATTTCGATGAGTGGGTATGCGTCATGACTCGTGTGGATGAGAGGGAGAATGTTATCGATGTTGGCAAAAGGGTTAGGCTCGTAATGTGAGACTTGGTCAATGGTAATGATCTTCCCATTATGGGGGAACATCATCGTTCGAAAGACAGAAGAGGCAATTACCTTCATAGCGTACATGTAGCTACGATCGAATAGGATATTATAATCAAGTGGTGCATCGATAACTTCAATGTCGATGAGAATGGTCTTTCCCCTGGGTTCTATGGGGACATTTTGGAAGAGACCTTCAGGAGACGATAGCCATCTGTCATAAGCTCTTAAGGTAATGGAAGATAGGATGAATTCAAGGGAACCAAGTTTTTGCCATACAAATTTGGACATAATGCATGTGGATGCACCTTCATCGATGATGCATCAATGAACTGTAATGTTCCAAATTTTCACTGGGATTTGAAAAGAGATCAAAGCGGGAAGGATAGGTTCTCCACTATTGAGATCAAATGTGATGAGTTGGGTATCCGCAGGGTCGAGTTCCCCCAAGTCAGAAAGTAATTATTTTCACTGAGTGGGACAAGTTTGAAGGACCTCTAAGACTAACATGGCAGTCGGGGATTGTGCTAAGTCATCAACCAAACTATAATTATGATCCGCCCTAGCCTGTGGATTTTGGACATTATTGCACAATGGGATGTGAGGGATGCGAAGAGGTGTTTCGACGTTAGGGAGAGGAATTACCAACAGGGGTCCTATCAATGTTGAGGTTGTTTCTGGGGGAATGGGAGGAGACTGGTGAGGAGGATGGTACGATTTGCGAGATTGTTGGGATTGAGGTATTGTCCCAACTATGGTGGGGTAGGCTATGTATCTTATTGGGTGTTTATCACACCCTAGTGTGGAATGGGATTTTGCAGTATGGCTGGGGGGGGTTGTTGCACGTATTGTTGGGGGGGATACTGAGGGGAAGCTATGTTGGGGGATGTGGTAGACCACCTGAGTCTTTCAGCCGTTTAAAATCAGTGATTTGGGGGAAATGATGAGTATAATGACCTAACTCACCGCAAAGGGCACAAGGGAAGGTGGTTTTAATAGTATTTTTATTTCTCCCTTGACGCCTGTTGTTATTTCCCCCCTGGGGGTTTTGATTCCCTTGATTCTAGTTTCCCCCAGTAGGTTGGTTCTGTTGGGGTTGATTCCTACCTTGACCTAGGTTATTATTGTCCCTGTTTCTTCCTTTATTTTTGGCATTATTCGATGGATGGGTCGGATTTTCCGTATTCAGTTGTTCAAAATTTTGATATTGCTAAATGGGAGAGGGTTGAACAAAATTCACCCTGGCGTGAGGGTGTGGGGGTGCCATGGGCTGTGGAGGACCAAGAAATGGAAAGTACAGATTCTATGGGAGTTGTGATCCGTAAGGTACATAAGAATGCATGGTTCTTTCACTAGTACTTAAAATATAAGATGAGGTAGAGGGGGTACCATAACTTATTTGTATAGGTGGGTGTATTGGGGGTGTCGGTGGTGGCCCACTGATGGGTGGAGGAATAGAAATAGGGTATGGTTGTTGATAAGGGGGTGGGGGGTAATAAGAGGTTCCCCCATATGCCAGTGGATATTGAAGTGTGCTATACATTGGTGGTGGTTGGGGTTGAGGACTGTGGTGTGTGGTATTACCAATCAATCCGTCTGATGAGTGAGACATCCTGGGTTTGTCTTGACCAAATGGCATGGGTTTTGGGAGATCAGGAAGTACTGTGTATAAGTACCCTGATTGTGAATATATGAGTTCGTATTGTTGAGCCTTACTGATGGCTTCTTCTTCTGATTGAGGGAAGGTGGAAGCTACATATTTACCGAGGAGAGAGACAAGTGATCTGAGAAACCAGTAAAGACACTGTTGTTTGGTGGTTTCAGCTTTTCACAAACTACGTCGTCTACACCACTCGTGAATGTGATCAACGATATGTGTGGCTGAGGTTTGTTTAAAATTAGAGAGTAGTTCAAGACCATTGTCGTGGCATATTGGTAATTGGAAGAAGGTCAAAAATGCTTTGGCCAAGGACTCGAAAGTTGCATGGGACCCCGATGTTTCATCTACATACCATTTGGCTTATGGTCCAGTGAGTGTGCATTGAAATAATTGTAGTCTCATGGAATCATCCATAATGTTGTTGGAAGAGCACCATAGGTGGAAAGTCATGACATGGTTGGCAGGGTCATCTCCTACCTTTCCTTCAAACTTGGGGATGTCTAAAGGTAGTTTGGTAGGCATTGGAGGCCATGTGGGGTCATGCAATATAGGATCATTTGTGAGTTTGCTTAGATTTGGTATGTTAAGAGAGGCCAAATATGACATCTACAGTGGGGGTAGAGGATTAGTTCTAGCTATGGTGTGAGTGTGTTATGAACCTGACCCTTGAGGGGGACTAGGTGGGTTGGTACTTCCTCCTTGAGAGGAATTTGGTCCCCTGCTTCCTTGTAAAGGTGAGCGAGTGGACGGAGGGACTTGGGAAGTGGACCTAAGTAATTTTGAACCAGGCAAATCTGATCCTAAGATAGTGGCACTCACCGGAGTGTGTAAAGGTGGTGTCGATGAGTTGGCAAGACTAGAAACTCTCCCTAAAATAGGAGGCAGGTTTAGTAAGCGTTTGGAATGATGGGGGTTCTGGGGGTCCCCTATGATGTCCAACTAGCTAAGTGGATGTGTGCAAAATGTGATGAGAGAAAATAAACAAGAGCCTTTGTTGCAAAATTTTAAACTTTACACAATACATATATCTAAATCAAAATGTAATCAGAAGTGCATCATACATAAAATGTTCTGAAAAAGAAGCATATATGTGGATAAGTGGGTTTTTTCCGTGTGGGGAATCAAAGAAAACAAATGTTCATGTCCTAAAAGACATAGTGTCCTTCCTCTCAAATAGCACTGGACCTTCCAATAGTACTCAGCAGTGGGGTCTGAAGTCACCAGAAGAGAAACTAGTGAAGGATGAAATAATCAGTTATAATGAGGGGTAAAGGGGGCATATCCTGAAAGAGCTAGTGATATTTCCTAATAGCCACACAAAATCTGATCAAGGTGAAATTGCAACCCACAATTTCCACCTAGGTAGATGTCCTAAAATTTGGTCACTAGGTACCTCAGTCAAAGTGCGACATTTAGATTTTCGGCCTAAGAAATGGGTCACGAGCTGGATCCAGTCCAAGAGGTGGGTTCCGCAAGGGGGGATGCACAGAAAAACCAGACCTCGACCTTCAACCCTTCATGGGTATCTCCCTGCCTTATGGTGTTAGGAACACTTCACTTGGAGGATTTTTAGTTCCCTATTTGACAACTTCTATTGTTTTGACAATGTGAGAACCAGATAACGGGGAGTTATTTGGATTCCTATCCCCAAAATCCTACCTAGACTAAAACATTTCTTTTGGCACCTCCTATGGAGGAAAACTTAGTGATCTTGTAGAAAAAATTTAGATGTGGTTGAGAGATTGGGGGTGTGAACCAACCTCGTTGAAGTTAAATGGGAGTGGATAGTTTCATCAAGAAAAGGGTGGGGTGTTTCGGAATCCCTGTGGAGGAAACTTACTTTGACCTCCACATTTCAAGAAGAAACTATGTGAGTGATAAGCGAATTTTGTGTGTGAATGAGTGAAAGTGTACCAATATTTTAATGAATTAGGTGTCACCCTGCTACATGTGGACTTCGCTTGGTCATTACAAGTGTTGATTACCTAATTAACTAAGTGCCTTTGGTACAACCTTGCATAATTCAAAAGTCCCTAGGAAAATAGCATGTGGACATGTGGGTCCTTTACTATTCCTTTAACTCCCTATTGTAATTTAATCTAAGAAAATCTTTGAAACTATCCTAGATTGTGATCATGTGGTCATGTATGGGTCCATTACAAAACCTTTAAACTTCCCTAGTGATTTAATCTAAGGAAGTAAACTTCAACACTATCCTATCTTTGTAGCATGTGGGCATGTATGGGCCCATTACAATATTAAGATGTGTTTGAAAAATAAACTAAGAGGAGTCCCAAGAGGGGTTGTTTTCCTCTCCTAAAGGTTTTAGTCTTTTTAAGGGAGATGAAATTGTCTTACAATCTTTTTCTGATTCTTAAGGTCACTTGGAAGCATGAGAGAAAAGCATACTAAGTGATTGTTATCCAACTTCTAGTCCCAATGCAAGTTTTATGTGATTACAAATGATTCCAACTTATACTTTTTAGTCAAAGTAAGCCATCCATGTGGAAAAATGAAAGAAAAAGAGGAAATAATGATTTTAAACCCCCTAAGTGCCGATGTGTTTTGACTAAATTCTTCATATGAAGAGGGAACTAAGTGTGGTGCATCTTAAAACATGCATGAAATCACTTTTAAGAAGGCTAGGGGCCTTCCCCAAATCACAAAAACCTTACAATGTGTAGTTTTTTGCACAAGTGTGTGGGTCCCAGAGTAGACAGAGGTGCACTGAGCACCTGTGCGTAGACTAAAACAAGCTTATTGGCATAGGTGTGCAAAAAAGAACTGTGGTTTTAGTGCCTGTGTGCACGATGCACATCTGTGGGCCAAAAACCCCATGCATAACTGACACACGACTGTGAAAGAAAATTCCGGATGGAATTCTCTCAATTCAACTTGGAATTGGATGTTTTGCAGGTCGACTTGGGCCGGTTAATGCACCTATAGGTTAAATAAATCAAAAGAAGAGCTATAAAAACCCAAATTGGGTAGGAATTGATACCTTTCCCCAGTCGAGTCACCAATCTGTTGCACCTCTTTTGTCACGTTAGTGAGAAAAACAAAGGTGCTTGCAAGCTTATTTGGGTTTGCTAAGTAGGATAGCTGTAAGGAAAAGGGTTAGAGAAATAAATATAAAAGAACAACTAAGAATTAAACTAAGAAATAAAGTAACAATTAAACTAGTGAGCATAGGGACATAAGAACAAAAGAAACAATAAGACCCATGTCACCAATGGTAAGGTTTATATCAGTGAAAGAAAACACCAAGAAGAAAGAGGACTATGAGTCCCTTCTTCCTCCAAGGGAGGGCTTTTGGACCCCCACAAATAAGCTCTTCTTACAACTTTGAATGAAAATGGTGAAAGAATTCTTTGCTAATCCACTCAAGAGGTGAGATGGATTGCCCAATGTGATGGTGCTAGTATAATCTTGATGAGAATAGAGGATTCCTCAAGAGAATAGTAGCAACATAACTTTGCTATTGAATTCCTTAAAAAATGAAGTGCACCCATGGCCTTTTTATAGCACCCCTTTGAGGTATTGTGCAACCAGCTTGTAGTGTGGAAATAGGCTAATTAGGGCATTTTTAGGTCTTTGACCAGCCACCCAGTCAGATCCATTATAGATTTGAGTGTCAAATCAACTTGGAAGATGAACCAGAAGTGGGTGGGAGGCCGACCACTCTCATAAATGCGTCGTTCTCAGATGTGCGCGGCTTTTAGTGACCACAGTCATGCATCGAGCGCATGTGCGCTTTTCCTGTGTTTCTTATTTGTGCATGTGCACACGCGCCCTGTGTAGTTATAGCGCACTTTAATTTTTTCACTGTTTGTATAGATTTTTACCCTTTGGAAATTCTTTTGTGGTAATTTTGATCCATGGGTGACCTCATAACTGTTTGGCGATGCTGAATTCTTGTAACCATTTGCGGATGAAATTTTAGTGATAACAAATATAATGAAATAAACCAAGGTGATGAATTCATCGCAAATAAAGGCATAATATTTTTTGTACCTTTTCTCCCATAAGATTTTGAAGTAGATATGAATAGGAATTTCTGCAGTGTGCCAACTCAAATTCATACTTGCGAATACTTTTCTCGTGTAGATTACATCTAGAAGATACGAGGCCATGTGAAACACGAGTGCTTCTCCTTATTTTGTCTTCTAAGCTTGTTGTACACTAATGCATAATTTCTTGGACATAATCACTCTGGAGTTGAAGCTACTCTCAGAGATTTCCAAAGTGTATGCCAGGGGAATCCATGCTTCTGAGATCTTGGAGAGGCCATTTTCTTCATACAGTCGGCAAATTAAATCCATAAAGTAGATATATGACTCCCTCGGGTTCACTATCTCATATCATCCATTGCTCTGGTTCATAAATTTCTTGTCTTCCTTCCACCAAGAAGCCATTAATCAGCTGGTGTCATGTAATTCATAGAACCTCACCATGAATTTTGTGTTCAACCACTCCTCTGGGTCTCTAATTTTGTAGTACATATGAACCTTTGTTGGGAGAAAAAATCTTTCACATCCACCATTCTCGTCATTAATTTGGCACTTCTGAACTTTTGTATAATTAGTTAGCCAACTTAAAATCTCAATGTAGGGAAAGAATGGAGTTTAGCAGGCTACCATATGCAAGCATGACCTTTGGATATTTAGAAAACCCTGGTTGTCAAGCACCCTTACATCTAGGTTGATGTGTGGGATACACTCCGGGTAATCTTCTCGGTTGATTCTACTGAATAGATCTCCCCACTGTGGAAGCATTAATTTTTAGCCAGTGGCTGCTTTTGTATCGCCAAATTTGGGAGGTTTAATGAACGCCTTCCTTGTTAAGGTTTTAATGATTTGTTCCACCATGGGAGAGTATTCCAACTTCCTTGCAGTGTTAGGTGAAGAACCCTCACCAATTTCTTCCTCCTTTAACTTTGGTGCCCTCGGCGAGTGTTTGGTCATTGGCATTCTTGGAGGCATTTGTTCCTGGAATTAGAACATAGTTAGACATTGTGTAAAATATCAAATGCTTATATTTAACAAATTACGACCATCGAACTAATAAATTTAACACATAAATCTTCTTCTAGCTTAATCTGGTTTTGATTGTTTGAGAATCAACGCAGTCTTGAGATGCTCTCTTCACTTCTTCGAGTGCTCTGGAAATGGAAAATTTTGTGAAAAATGGAAGTGTTTGAAGTTGTTTTCATGATATAAACAAAGATGAACTTACCTTGTCGCATCAGTTATTCAATTCGAGATATGAGTGTGGTTCCACAAAATCTGGTGCCAAATCTTCGTCATGTTTAAAATTAAATTCAATTGTAGGTTGGTGGCATGGGCACGGGATATAATATGGTCTATCAGTGATTTCAAATCCTCATTGTTCATTCAGGGCATGGGGGATCAACATATGTGGAGTGAAACATTAATTGGCCTATTAAATGGAAAAATATGATTGTATCTCGTGCTTAAAACATCCAATCATTTCACTAATTTAACATGTGGATCGAGAGTCGAGGCTTCTCTTTAAACATTGTTTGTTGATATATCTTGGTAAAATCTCCGACACTGTTCCATATTGTTGTATAGAGCTGACATGGAAAACTTGACTCAAAAGTGTGACTAGAACATAAGGAACCTTAAGGTGACTCGGGACGAAACTAGATCGTATGAAATACCTACGCAGAAAAGACACGTGGCACTTGAAATTGGCATCTTTGTTTAATTTTTTATTCAAAATCATGGAATTTTCCTTAGCTAATTGTTTTAACAACATATCCTACCCTACCGACGTTGAAAATTATCAAGGATTGATGATCGACGATAATCTTAACCAAGTGCTCTCAGATTAACTCCCTCGAAATTTTTTGATGCCTAAAGTGCATTAGGGATCGACAATTGGCGATGTGTCAATGGAGAAATTTTCAATGACTTAACCCTTTGAGATTCCACCGAACCTGAACAAATGCATCCGTCATCAGCTATTGGGGGTTTGTCATGGTTCATGTCAATGTTTATCCCTCTCGTATTTCATTGACGCCGATGGGAATCGATTATCTCCTTAATCTTATTGGCGAATAACTAACACAAACTTACTTCGCCTTTTATCGATGTCGATGGTGCATCGGTGATCGACGATTATTGTTACTGTGTGGTCATTTTACCTACTTTCCTTTTGCCGACACTGAACATAAGCATGCTAGTCACAATGTTAGTTTCATATTCTTAGTTAGAATTCCAAGTTCTTTTAAACACAAGGTTTCATATTAACATGTTCAAACAAATCCGATTTGATCAATAAGAGTAATGAAAACAAAATAAGCCATCTCTCCATAGTTAACTCAATTTAAACAGTAAAACAAAAGAAAACAAGTGGTACCCAAAAGTGACAGAATTTCATAAAATCTTTTAGGGTGTGTTGAGCGCTCAATAGGAACCTCAGTTATTGCAATGTTTTATATTTGTAAAACAAATAAATTTACAGATTTGGTTTGTGGATCAAGTAGTGGATAGGTTGGACAATAGGTGATCAGATTACACTTTTATATCAGGTTTCTAAAACACTCAACTTAGTCAATGACATTCATTATGATAAATTAGATAAAATGGAGATAAAACAGAAGAAAAGAGAAGATGCAAGTTTCACAATCTATTCACTTATAGAGAAGACCTTCTAATCCCAAATAGCATTTAGAAAACAAAAAGAATAACTTAAACACAAATCTTGTGACAGGTGATAGAAAAATATTTACTAACATTTAACATGTAACAAGATAAACCAAATTATTTGCAAAAGGTTCAAATGCATTCAAGTAATATAAAAGAAATATAAGAAAAAAATAAGATATTCTAAACATCAAAATGTCTTTTCAATTGAGTTCAAAATGTAATATATTCTAGGTATTACAATACAGGTCGATATTGTTCAAGGATAAATTCGTGAGTGCGGACACAAACCAATCTCCTCAGATCCACCTGGATCTGGAACAAACTGTGACAGAATACTACTCTTTCCCTAGTTCTAAAGTATTGAATG
>JZKD02S1597937.1:459227-474958 GCA_000966675.3 Picea glauca
TTTCCTCAGAAATTCAGCTTAGATATCCTTTGGTTACCTTAGACACCTATAGGTATTCAATATGCTCAAGTGTGTTTAAAATGAGAGAGCCTTGCCTCTTATTTATACTCTCCAATTAGCTTCCTTAAAAACATCTTCTAGGTCACTTTACCCACTTTCCTTATTTTAGGATTAAACCACTTCTAATTTATCCAATAAATTTATTATTTAAATAATTTATTTTGTATTCACTTTGAATTATAGTACATTCATCACTTCACTTTATTATTTACCTTCTAAAATCTCTTAAGCCACTTTGAATACTTTGACCTTTTGGGGCTTCTAGATGACATAAGAGGGTCCTCCAACTTCGTAAGGCCATAACTCTCAAACCGTGAGGAGTTATGTGACATTCCACATACCACCAGAAATGGAATGACATCTACCATCCATATAGAATAGTATTACGTGAAAATATATCAAAACTCATACCATTATCCATCAAACAAACTTGGGTCCATTGCCCAAACCTGGCTTCTCCAACTTCTCATGGCCATAACTCTCTATCCGTGAGGATTTATATGATGTTCCACATACCACCAGAAATGTCATGACAAGAACTATCCATATAGGATATTTTCAATGAAAAATTCAATGACCTTCATCTCATTATTCCACAAATAAGCATGGGTTCTCTAACCATACTTATAGGATAACGCAATCCGCAAAGCATCTTCCCGTGAGGGATTTCACCATAAGGGGACCACTTTGGAGTTCATCCATTTCTACTTATTATCAACCATGACAAGACAATAACGAGTCATATTTACATCAAACAAAATTGGTTCCATTACCCAAACCTTTGTGCTACTGGGCTTTCTTCAAGGGTTGACATCAATGACAACCAACCTTAATCAACATGTGATCATATACACCAGGTCTATTACAAACATACAAATCATATTTGTATGATGAAATTGATGAGGGAATTTCATTGAGGTACATGTTGGGTACATGGTTGATACAAGTAGTTGATGAGTTGGCACATACATGAGGTGTATAGTTGACGATGTTGGTAGATATTGATGAGTCATAGTTGATGAGTAGTTGATACATGGTTGGTTCATACTTGGTACATGATTGGAGGCACTTGTTAGTAGTATTGTTAACACATGGTTTATCGATGATGTAGCATACTTGTATTATTAGAAGCACATATTGATCTTGGTGATGATTATGAGTTGTTGTGTTATACTTGGTTGATGCACCTCTTTGAGAGTTGTCTTTGTGATTGATCTTGGTGAGTAGATCTGATTTCGTTGATAAAATTGATGAGACGGGTTGTTGTGATAGGTTGTTTGGACAAGTTGTTGTGACCGGTTGTTGTCATAGGTTATTTGTACAGGTTTGGTGCATGGTTGATGCACTTGTTCATGGTATAGGTTGAGGTACAGGTTGGTGCATGGTTGATGCACTTATTTATGGTATCGGTTGATTATAGGTTGGTTGGTACAGGTTGGTGCATGTTTGATTCACTTGTTTATGATACAGGTTGATTACAGGTTGAGGCACAGGCTGATGCATGGTTGATGCATGGTTCAGGTTATTAGTATAGGTTGTTTGGTACAGGTTGATTGGTACAGTTTTACAGCAATAAATCTCACAGTGATAGTGTGACAGTACTTCCATCATTCTACTTCTACTTCACGGAGGTTGGACAGGGCAAGGACAGGTGGTTATAGACACCTTTCGGTTGTAGTCGGAGAACATAGGGGGTTGTAGCCTCCTTTTGGTTGTAGCCATTGAATTAGGGAGTTGAAGCTTCCCTCAGGTTGTAGCCTACGAAACTAGGGGGTTGGAGCCTCCTTCTAGTTGTAGCTGGAAAAAAAAGGAAGTCAGTGCTTCCAATGAATGTAATTCTTCAAGACATATAAGAAAAAGCATTTCGTGGTTTTCTCCCAATTTGTGTTTCCACATAAAACATTGGTGTGCTCTGTATGTGTGTGATTGTTCATTTCTTATTTCTCATTATTGGATAATAATTATACATTGATATAACACTTGAATTATTTGGAGAAAAAATATTATAATTACGCTATTACTGATTCACCACCCCTCTCAGTAATCCAACGGTATGCGTAAGGGACCAGATTTGTTTTTAGGTATAAAGGAATGAATATCAATGAATATGTAGGTAAGACTATTCTAGATGGATAGTACATGTCATGGAATTTCTAGTGATATGTGGAACCTCACATAAATCCTCACGGTTAGAGATTTATGGCCTTGTGAAGTTGGAGTACCCTCATGATTTATCTAGAAGCCCCTAGAAGGTCAAAGAAGTCAAATTATTCTAGAAACCCCTAGAAGAAGTTGAGTAGTCAAAGTGAGTGAAACTAGGAGTTAATCATGGGTTAAGTTGTTGCAATAAAAAAATGAATAAAAATAAATTAGTTGCAACTAGAAGTGGAGAGTTTACTATTTGTGGATAAAGCGGTTATAAGTGGAAAAGTGATTAGAAGTGAGTTAGCCCTAAAATAAGGAAGTTGGGTTAATTTGGTTAGAAGGTAACACCTAGAAGAAGCTACTTGGAGAGTATAAATAAGAAAGCAAGGGTCTCCTATTAGAAACTAATTGAGCACATTGAATATATATTATTGTGTAAATTTTATTACAGGTACTCATTGATACATCTGAAGTTACGCAAGTCTAAGGTATCATGAAGGGTTGAAGACGAATTTTTGGAGTTGTACAAATACTAGAAAACCCTAGTTTTTTAGGTGTACGTGGGATATAGTGGAAGATGGATCCAGATGGATTTTGATGGCCTTCCACCTATTCCAACTGGCTCATTTTGGTAGTTTTCCAGTTCGATAGTTTTTTCCTAGTTTTTGGTTACCTGACTTCCGAGGTCGTTTTGAGGCCCTAAACAATGTTTTTAGGGCTCGCTAGAGCCAACATGTATAGGGATCTCCATAGGAAACTTGTGTATTCCCTGGATAGACCTTTCCAATGGGATATCGCACGCCTAAAACAAAGATCGTATGCAAAAGTTATGACCCCGGGAAGTTGATGTACTAACTTACCCAAACAAGGCCCACCTGACTTTTAGTACTCCATCTCCTAGGGTTAGGTTTTTGGATGTATAGGGTTTTGGACATTCCTATTTTTTGTAAAAATTCCTTCAGATCCTCATTGTAATCATATTCTTGTGAATGAGAAAAACTGTCACATCTCTTCTCAGAGATGAGCCACCAACATTCTAGCAAGCTTGTTTATGTTGCATTTTACAGTTTCATATTTTTTCCTTATTGAATAGAAACCAGTTTTACTATATATATGTTATTATGTGTTAAGAATATTTTGATAATAATATTATTCATTTTGTTCTACTCATAAAATCTAGATCATTGGTATCATAGCAGTCTGCTCCTTGTCTTTTTAATGCATGTCCCCAATGAGGTCAGGGTACAAAGAATTGAGTCTCGAGCTTGTTTCTCTTGAGGACAAAATATCTTGCATGCCCAAGTGACCTCTCATGGCAAGAAAAAAGAAAGACGATAGGAAAGGAGATCCCTTCAAAAATTTTCTCAGGGAAGCCTTCACACAATAGAGGAACAAGATGATGGATAGTTTTGCGCAAATCCTTTGGTGGCTACCAAAAAGTGATGCATCTTCCTCAAACATAAGCGCCGCCCTCTTCAAGGTACAAATCAACTTAGATATTACTATATTTTAAGAACATCTAGACAGAGATGTTGTAGACAAATGGTTGAATCTTCTATAAGGGTATTTCTATGTCCATAAATTCTCGAATAGAGAAAATATTACTTTTTTACTCCTCAAAGGCATTCCCCATGTCAAAGATTCGTGGGAATCTTTCTGTGAGCAGAAGGAAACAGAGGAATTCTCATTATTTATAGTTGTGGACACCTAAGGGTCCTTTAGGGATGTTGTTAAGAAACAATACTAACCTGTTGGAAGTTATGAAAACCTATATACAAAATGGACCACACTGCAAAAGGAAAGAGACCAAGCAGTGCTCGAGTTCACAGATATATTCCATGCCTTGTGCACCAAAATGGGTATCAAAAATTCTGAGCGAAATGCGGTGCTCAAGTATCACGGTGGTATGCATAGATACATCTAGGTCGAAATGAATTTTTTGGATATCTCATCCTTGGGTGCGACCTATCGATATGCCATCAAAATCGAGCAGAATCTCAAAAAAAAAACGCAACAATTTTGGATTGGGAACCCCTCACAAAAAAATCCAGGAAGGGGTGGCCCCAACCCTCAGAACAAAGAATAGAGAAAATAAATACCTCCTCAGGAAAACTAGCCCAGGCTACAATAAAATAAGGACACTGGAAATACAAAGAAAGATACCAGAAAGTGGTGTGACTTCCATAAGAGATCCTAGCATAACACTATTGATTTTCGCTCAAAGCAGTCGTTGGTGGCTGAGGTGAAAGCATCTAAATCAGATGCAGGTTCCAACTCTAAGTCAAAACTACAAAGAGGGAGACATATCATTGATGCAGAACCCAGTGCTACCGTTGCTACCACCAAGCTCCATCCCAGTGAACTAGACGAGCTAGAGGAAGGCGAGAGCCTTTTTCATTCACAAATGTGGGTGAAGGGTACCCCACTGCACTTCATCATTGATAGCGATAGCCAGAAGAACCTCATATCATTAGAGGTTTTCAAGTGACTCACCCTACCGACAACGCCTCACTCTCAAACCTACACCATCGGATGGCTCCGCCAAGGAAGCGACATCCACATCAACCAACAATGTCGCATGTCATATGACATCAAGCCCTTCGAAGATGAGGTATTGTGTGATGTTTCCCCTCTTGAAGTTTGTAATTTTCTTTTGGTCCAACAATATTTATGGAAACTCCATGTTGTATATGAGTCTAGGCATCGTAGTGTTATTATTACTTTGAACAAGAAATTGTACAGGATACCGGAGGCAATCCCACCTAGTGTTTTTTCCTTGATCTCTGTCAAACAATGCAGGAATGTCATCTCTCAAATTGGGAATTTTTTCTTCTTCATGTTTCTTTTTCAGAATGAGCGAAGATGGCAGCCACATCGAAGGTCTCCACAACCGACCTATCCACACAACATAAGCAAGTGGATAAGGTCATGGAAGCATACTCAGATATATTCTCCTCACCTATCGAGGTACCTCTGCACTGTCAAGTCAAGCACCCCATCGATCTGACCCCCGACACACCGCTGCCCAATGGGCAAGTCTACCATCTCTCTCTGTTAGAGAATGATCAAGCAGCAGATCCAAGAACTACTCCAAAAGGGGCACATCTGTCCCATCTCATCACCTTGCAGGAGCCCAATCGTGTTGGTATAGAAGAAATATGGAACCTGATGACTCTACATTGATTACCAGACTCAGATATATTCTCCTCACCTATCGAGGTACCTCTGCACTGTCAAGTCAAGCACCCCATCGATCTGACCCCCGACACACCGCTGCCCAATGGGCAAGTCTACCATCTCTCTCTGTTAGAGAATGATCAAGCAGCAGATCCAAGAACTACTCCAAAAGGGGCACATCTGTCCCATCTCATCACCTTGCAGGAGCCCAATCGTGTTGGTATAGAAGAAATATGGAACCTGATGACTCTACATTGATTACCAAACCCTGAATAAAATCACAGTCATAAACTGATACCCAATTCCTCGAATCAACGACCTCCTTTATTAGCTTACAGGGGCCAAATACTTCAGTAAGATTTATCTGAAGTCTGGCTACCATCAGGTCCTAATAAAACAGACAGATGTATGGAAGACCACCTTCAAGTCAAAGGAAGGTCTTTTCGAATGGTTGGTCATGCCCTTTGGCTTGAAAAATGCTCCAGCCACTTTCATGAGGATGATGGATGATATCCTGTGACCATTCACCAATACTATTGTAGTGGTGTATATGGATGAAATTCTCATTTACAACAAGACTTGGGCATAACACTTGCAGGATATTCAATAAGTTCTACACACCATGCGACAGCACAAGCTATACGCCAACTTGGAAAAATGCTCCTTCGGCATGGACAAGGTCCCTTACCTGGGATACATCATTGATCAACATGGTGTACATGTGGATCCATCCAAGATCCAAGTCATCTGTGACTGGCCAATGCCAACTACACTCACTGAGCTTTAGAGCTTCTTGGGCCTTGCCAATTTATACCACAGGTTTGTGTTGGTATTCTCCCATATTGCATAGGCCCTCAACCAAGTAACCAGGGGTGGTCGTAAGGAGAAATTTTTGTGGGGCCGGTCCCAAAAACAAGCATTCAATGATTTGAAGTAGCACTTGTTCTCAACCCCAGTACTTTCACTACTAGACCTGCAACAACCCTTTGATATCGTTACAGATTCTTCAGACTATGCTGTGGGTACCAGTCTCACTCAGCACGACCACTTCGTGGCCTATCATAGTGAGACACTATCAAATTTTTTCTGTAAGTACCCTACTTACAAAAATGAAATGCAATCCATTGTGCAAGCTTGTCACCAAAGGAGACATTACATTCTTGGGAAGGAGACATTAATCCACACTAATAATAAGCCACTGCAGTTCATGCAAACACAAGGAAAATTGCAGAATGACCACCATCAAAAGTGGTCTACATACTTGCAGCAATTCCACCTCAACATCAAGTATAAAACAGGAAGCACAAACTGCATCACTAATTTCCTCAGCAGACTGACAATCTCAACACTCACCACAGTGCTAGACTCTTGCGGCCATGAGACCTCTGGATGGCCCCAACTCTATGAGATAGACCTAGACTTCACCACCACCTACAAAATGTTGGGCGCAAACGTAGTTGTCTCCAATTTCCATATTCAGGGTGGTTTTTTGTGCCATCTGGGCCATCTTTGTGTTCCATCAAGTGAGTGAGTGAATTTTATCTAGGAATCCCACTACAGTCAGGTGGAAGGACACTTTGGTGTAGAAAATATAGTGGAAATGCTACAAAAATATTTCTACTTGCTGAAACTTCGACAAGAGGTCAACAAGTATAGCAGGTCATGCACTGTCTGCGCTATTTCCAAACTGACCACTAAGAAACAAGTCATGTACACCCTTACGCCTACTTCTGATAGGCCATGGGAATCCATCTCCATGGATTACATGTCAGGCATCCCGTCCACCAAGCAGGGAAATGACTTTTGTTTTTGGTTATTGATCACTTTTCTAAAATGGTGATTTTGGCCTCCTGCAAGAAGAGCATCACAATAGAGGCCACTACCAAGCTCTTCTTTGAACGAGTATGGGTACATTTTGGAATCCCAAAAACCATTGTCTCAGATTGAGACAGTCAATTTCTCAGCACATTTTGGTTGAGACTCTGGTCACTGCTAGACACCAAGCTCAACAAATCCACAGACTTCCACCCCTAGACAGATGACCAAACCGAGGTCATAAATTGAATTATAGCGCATACATGTATAATTTCAAGCACCCTCACACATGGGATGATATTCTTCCCTATGTCCATCATAGCTACAACCGAGCCTTGCATAGCTCAACTAGTCACAAACCCTTTCAGGTGGGGTTGGGATTCCAACCATTGGGTCCCATAAATGTTGCACTACCCCTTGTTGTCACCTCGATCGACTCATCTCCTACTCCAAATGAAGCTGACAAAGCCACCCCATTCATTGATCAAATCCATCACATCTGCCAATAGGTTTAGGATATCATACATAAGTCTAATGATAAGTAAAAGCAATACCATGATCAACATTGGGTGCCACATAAGTTCCAGGTGGGCGACAAAGATTGGTTGCATTTGCAGAAATGATTCCATACCAAACCCCATCAAAAGCTTCTCCCACTCTGTTATGGGACGTACACCATCACCAAGGTTGTGGATGATAATTATTTTGAGCTCAACATTCCTCCTTTCCTTGGCTTGCACCCAGTGTTCAACGTGGATCTACTTCGACCTTATTTCCCACCATTATTGGACACCTCAGAGATAGAAGAAAAAATGACACCAACAAAGCTCAACCCCAACTACATAAAACAGACATCCATTGATCATATTGTGGACAAACAATTCAAGGGAACTCACCAACAAAGGATCCAAATTTATTGAGTTATCAAAGCAGGACAACTCTTGCACCAAGGCAAGTGGCTCACTCGGGGCCAAATTCAACAAAACATTCCTCATCTAATGGGGGCACTCAATGCGATGGAGACTATTTCTTCCTAAGTGGAGAGGATTGATCCAGATGAATTTCAGTGGCCTCCCACCTATTCCAACTGGCTCCTTTTGATAGTTTTCCAGTTCGACAATGTTTTCCTAGTTTTCAGGTCCCTGACATTCGGGGCCGTTTTGAGGCCCTAAACAACGTTTTTAGGGATTTCCAAAGTCAATATGTGTAGGGCTCATCGTAATAAAAATGTGTATCCCTCAGATATACCTTTCCAATGAGCTATCACGTTCTTAAAACGAAGATCATATGAAAAAGTTACGACCTTGGGATGTTGATGTACTAACTTACCCAAAAAAGGCCCACCTGACTTTTGGCGCTTCATCTCCTAGGGTTAGGTTTTTGGATGTCTATGGTTTTTGACATTCTTGTTTGTTTTAAAAATTCCTTCATATCCTAATTGTAATCATATTCTTGCAAATGAGAGCATTCATCACATCTCTTCTCAGAGTTAAGCCGCCACCATTCTAACAAGCTTGTTTCCGCTGCATTTTACAGTTTGAGCTTATTTCCTTATTGAATAGAAACCAGTTTTACTGTATATTTGTTATTCTGTTTTAAGCATATTTTGATAATAATTTGTATTCATTTTTTTATTCTCATAAAATCTAGATCAAATAGGTCGCATACGTACGTGGGATGGCAGTTTAAAGGGGCGTGTACATTTGGAAAATCTATGAAATTTTGAGTTGTTGAGAGTGTCAGGTTCTTAGAGTCTTAAAGCAAGTTCCCAGGAAGGTCTTCGGTGATCAGGTACATTATATATAGCTACAAGTTCAAAATATATGTCATATTCTTATGTGTAGTTGGATATTGTTGTCTACATGAGATATGGTTATGGAAGTTTGAGGTTTTTACCTAGAGAGGTTGTTGGTTGTATGGAACTTATTGTATGAGTTAGATCTATAGAAATAAAGCACTGGTATGTTTGGTATTCATTATGGTTACGTCTTGTTGGGGTGAGTGTTGAGGCATATCTTGTATTTCTTGGTACATGGTTGAGGTTTTTTGGTTGTGATGTGTTGGTGAAGTTGTTGGTGTGGTTTGAGGCTACATATCAGTGAGGATTTGATGTCTATTCCATGTGAGGGTTATTACACTTGATCACGATTGTATACACATGTATGGAACATGAATAGATAGACATAAATGAATTTGGTTAAGGGATATGTATGATGATGTACGTATAAGGCATAGATACAGTTTGGACACAGTGACAGGTTACAGGTTGATGTGACAAAGGAAACAAAGAGTCTGAGGTTTAGAAAGGTGAAAACCCTAGCTTTTTGAAGGTGTATGCAAGTTGCATTATAGACAGGTCGTATACATATGCAGGTTGCAGTATAGAAAGGTCACATACATACATGAGATTCATCATAGACAAGTCACGTACCTATCGTATTTGTTGGTACGGGTGGACTTTTGATACATGATTGATAACAAGATTTTGGTATAGGTTGGTTATAGGTTGTTGGCATGGATTGGTATAGTTTTACAGTGGTATATTTGAAATTGACAATGTGGCATTGGTTTCATTAGTTTTGGCATTTGTATTTCAGGGCGGTTGGATAGGGAAAGGAAAGGGGGTTGTGGCCTCCTTCTGGTTGGTTCCAAAGAATCAGGGATTTGGAGCTTCCTTCAGATTGAATCCTGAGAAATAGGTAGTTGTATCCAAATTCTGGTTATATCTACAGAACCCAGGGGGGTTTATCCTCCTTCTAGTTAGAGCCATATAATTAGGGAGTTGGTTCTTCCTTTAGGTTGAAGCTTGATAAACTAGGGGGTTGGAGCTGGAGAATTGGAAGTTGGATCTTCCTTGAATGTAATTCTTGACATATAATAAAAGCATCACACATTTTTCTCCTTCATTGGGTTTCCACATAAATATTGGTGTACTGTGAATTGTGTGGATGTGTTTGTTATTGCTTGTTATGCACTGATGAATGTTAATGTTTATATTGATGATGAACATGGTTGAATAAGTAAAAATAATATACATTTTGGTTTAAAGGATTAATAAGTGGTATAATTTCTCATTATTGATTCACCCCAGCCCCTCTTAGTAATCCAACAGCCAATCTTTATTTCTTAGTAATCTCGTGATTCTTCTCTAAATTGTCATCATCTAGAATAATCAAATTCTCCTTTTTAAGAGAAGGTTTGAACATAGCCTTTGAATTAAGCCTCATCTTATTCGTAGGTCACGTTATAGGTCTACTAGGGTAGCTGACAGAGTGTTTTCCTTTATTAGTTTTACTATGTCTTTTCATTGGAGGCTTCTCAACTGATCTATCATGAGTTTCTATTTCAAGCTCAATTTTTACCTTTTGTAATTCCTGTGTTCTTTGCCTTGTCATCCTTCTGGTATAAACTCTGTCATAACCCATAAATTCTTGGTTTGAACCAAAGAATTTGGGTTCCTTCTTAATTTCTTCCTCCTGTTGTAAAATGTGCTTCTTCTTTCTTGATATGGTCTCTCTAGTTACAAGAGAATTTTATTGTAACTTTGTTGTGATTTTTTATGTGCTTCCCTTTCTTGTTGAAGCCCTAGTTTTCTTGTCAGGAGTTGTCTTTTATGTTTTTAAACCTTGTTCTCCAAACCCTAAGGAAGACAATATTTGTTCCTGGGACACTTGAACTTCTCTTAATGCATACATAACCAACATTATAATTCGACCTTGGTGAAATAAGCTCTTATGAGAATCTTTAGGATGATTATGTATCCTCTTTGGCATTTTTGTCAATCGTTTTAACAGGTAAAATGGAAAATTCATTTCATGATCACCATTTAAATGCATTAGAAAATGCATGTGGTATCAATGAATGATGGAAAACCTACCTTCACAGGTAATATACTTTTGGAACACTACTAAAACACTTTTCCACTCTTCCTCCAACCATTTATTCAAAATTCCTTGGCTCCAATATGGGTTGCGATGTTCTAGCACAAGGAATTGATTACATAGGCTTGTAGGTAGTTTTCCTTTCTTCCACCATCTTTCATGTTTTACAAGAAATCGACAAGCTATTGCAATGGAATGATCAGTGACATGAATGATCACATTTCCAACCTGAGTCTGGAACCCATTGAAATTCTTGGCAAATGACACCAAAATTTGTTCATGGTGACCCTAAAAATTGCAATAGAACTTAAATGATTATCCCTAGATGAATTTATCCACAATATCAAGGAAAGATTCTAATAATTCTATCCCCTCATTTTCCAATATGAGAACTCAACCTCCCTTCTTTGGTGACATACTATTCACTCCAGCATGTTCACACTGACCACAAGCTAGGTTAAACCTGTTAACAATTTAGGGCTTCCTCATATTCGGGCTTTCAAAACTACCTTCACAAAACAACTAATGCAAGAAAAGTTGTATTGCAAAGGGTGTTAGGATTCCCCTTCATTTTTAGAAACTTCAAAAACTAAATAATCATACTTTTTCATGAACTGATTCATAGCTCGATACTTGGATTTGATGATCACATGCACAATTTTGAACTCGTTTTCAATAAATGATACATAGGGGTTGTAAAAATGATTTAGATATGACATGATATAAAATCATAATCGTTTGCATGATCTTCTGCACAATTTCAATACAACTAGCACAATATTTGGTTTGAAATACACTTAAAACAATGATTTCCTCGTGTGCTACTAGAATGACAACATTCTTGTAGCTTCCTTTTCATTCCTTTATCTTTGGAAAAATGCACTTAAGAAGAAAACATCTGATGTGACACATCTCAACTTCCATGCAAAATTTCAAAATTATCCTATAAGAAGCAAATGAAAAATAATTAAAGCAAATAAAATCACAACAAAATGAGGGGTAAAGTGTTTAAAAGGTGCAAGCAATAAAAGAAGAAATGCTCAGGACTGGTTTTGATAGAACATGATAAAATTTAAGAATAGAAAGGTGGTAATAGGCTTAGGGACTAATTGTTATAGAAATATTTGCCTCACCCCATGCAATCTTGAACATAGGGCCTTTTCCATTTCCCTATGCATAGTTGAAGTCCCTTTTTTGCAAATCCCTGAGCTAAAAACATGATTTTTCCACATATGCGCTCCTTGGCTATATTACAACATGCGTATGCGCAGGTTGCACCACTACAACCCACGTACATCGGGAAATGTGCCCAAAATTAAAAAATGGTGTTGGGTTTCCATGTCACGTCATGAGATCAATGATCCTTGGCCTTCCATATACTGGAAACGTTATGACTCAACCCTTCAGTTCCACTTGAAGGCTATAAATGGGCCAAATCCGAGCTATGGAAAAGAGGAGAAACAATTCAACTTTGAGAGAAAAGTTACTCTGTAGAAATTATTCACTTCACATTGAGTCTGCATCCCTTTGTCCTTTAAGTCTGAACACATTGTTCAGCCCCCAAGCTCTTCCCTTATTGATTGAGAACTCCTTGGTCTCTCTTATATGAGCTTTCCTTTGGTGGAGGACCAACTGGAAGGAACTTAGTTTCTCGGTTCTGAACCTTGCCGACACGGAAGTTTGTAACTCATTCACTTATGTTGATTATATCTTAATAGAGATACTTTTTTCTCCTCCAATTAATATCTCACAAATATTTGAATTATTATTCCATGGGCGTATTTGTTATGAATGTTGATGGATTATGGTATTGAATGTGCTAACATTATATATTATCACCATATGCTTGCATTGCTTGGTTGTTGAGGACTAGTTGTGGGTATATTTCTTTGAGTCAAGTGCTCAACGGTGGAATTCATTGAACGTCTGGACGAGGTAGGCCTCTTATCTTGTCTTGTTAGCATATATGTTTATATAGCATACTTGAGATTAGAGTTGATTTCTGTAGTCATTTCCATCTATGTTGGTTTACCCCTTGCCATAGAGATATTTTCCTCGTAACATACCTTCCTCGTTAAGAGGTAGTGTTGATGTTTGTAGCATCGTACAAGTACTTCCTCACAGGTCTAAGTGTCTAGAGACATGTGGAAGTCATCCAAATCCTTATACCTTAGTAATTTAATTTAATTAAAGGAATTATTAAAGTCATCCAAAGCCTTTTCCTTTCTTAAAGGAATTATTATTAAAGTCATCCAAAGCCTTTTCCTTTCTTAAAGGAATTATTATCAAAGTCATCCAAAGGAATTATTATTGAGTATTTTTTTATTTTCTTTTCTAATTTGTTGATTATTTGTAGATTGCATTGTGGAACCCTAAAAAAAAAAGATTACATTACATTCGCTTAGATTGGTCTCTTCATCTTTCTTGAATTCAAAGTAATTTTAAGGACTATGTCATTTCTATTGAAATAAAACCATAAGTGTTTATTTACATTTTTTAATTTCTTTATATTTTCCAATCTCCTTGATCCTTAAAAACATCACCCAAGTCTGATTTCACTACTCTTGAGAAATAACTCCGTGAGGGAAAAAATAGCAAAAACTAAAGGATTGTGCCTTACTTTTATTATTCTTGAAGATTATAATGTAAAAATAAAAAAAACTTACTATGGAGTAATAAACATCATGCCTTGATACATAATTCCATAGGTACATCTTTTTCCTCTACTTTACCCATTATGTATATCCTTTGTTGTTGAGTAACCATGGGACATAAAACTACTACAATAAGAACAAAACCTCTATTGTAGTGAAGGTTATAACCCCCTTCTTTCCCAATGGAGTTTTTGTATCCTCTCCTTTTGATTAAGGCTAGTGTATTGAATACTCATAATCTTCTTGGAAATCCATATGTTTTCAATTACACATATGTGAGTAATAAGTACTAATGGAGCCTCCACATGGAACTATGGTGGAAAAAACAATGGTTAATGTGTTACAAACATACATTTCAAACACGAACTTTGTTTATGGTCTTATTTAACTCATCTCTTAACAAGCTCTACAATGAGGACAACTCAAGACACATCTTTATTTATGTTTAGATCTCAAAATATGTTTTTCAAGGTCTAAAATGATATTCAAAAGTTCAAAACTTATTTTGCAAACTTAACCCAATCTGCAAAATTCTTGTTATCTCCTTCTTAGTTTTCTAAACTTATTTTGCAAACTTGTATCGTTTAATAATTCATTTTGTGCTTCCAATACATATTTTAAGGAAAGTAGTCTTTACTCTAGTTTTCTTTTTCTTTACCAATAATCGTGAACTTCTAATTGATTTCTTACAACTCATGGAGAGTGAGTCCCTAGGGAACGAATGTATATCATACCCTTCGTTTACCTATTATCCCCCTCTAGGGAGCAAGGAGGATGCATATAATTTATGGGGAGAAACACCCAGAGCAATCCACAGATTCATGATGTTTCAAAATTCTACTTTGAATAGTGGTAAATTACGACTGTAGTACAATACCATAGGTTGCAGCTTGAACATTTTTTTACTAAGCTGCCATATATGCACAACGATCCAAATAAAATAAATATATGTCATTTTTCTGTGGGGAATTTAATGTAAATAGTTGCATTGAATGAGAAGAAACCATCATTTTATATTTTATATATCTCTATGATCAAAATATTTTAGAAATAATCTACTAATGTTATACAGAACCGAAGATTCTAAAACCACTCTAAAACCTTATGAAACAAGTTTCTAGTACCTTCTAGTGTCTATCCTAGAGTTATTTGGAAGAGAATTGTGAATCCATAGATCCCAACAATAGTTAGCATCTGTAATGTTAATGTGAATCTTCTTTGATGAATGATGAGGGATGGTGTTGTTCTTTTTGTTAGATTGTTGAAAGCTACATTTGCCTCTCCACACATTCAAAAGGTGGTGCACATCGAAAGTGAAGGTGGTGGATGGACACGATCATGGATTTCAACTGAACACTCTAAAACTAATGGTGCATGCAGATGGCTTCTCAGAGCCCTCTTGTCATCAATGGCCTTCAGGATGTTGCATCCATATGATTGAATATCACATTCAACATGTCAACCTTGCTCACGACCTCATTAAGCATTCAACAACGAGGTTTTTTGCGAATACACTAACCCTTAGCAATGCTAACAAGCAAAGAGGTAAAGTCAACCACAACTCAACTAACCAACAAAAACACGAGGGTGGCATTCAATCATCTATGAATAATTTAATAGCTCTTAATGTCATAAGTTCAATATCTATCTTCACATATTTCTTTGACTACCAAAAGAATTAGGTAAATGCCAAAAATAATGGAATCTAATGCAATGTATACAACTAAAAAAAGCATGGAGATTGGTTTAACTCCTATCTTCACATGTTTATTTGATGAGGAACAAAATAAATGCTAAAATCATTGGAATCTAATGCACTCCATCCTAACTCAAGGAGAATGTGGAGCTTGAGTTAAGTGTGTAATATGTGTATATGGACCATCCCTAATGTCGCAAGTTTAATCTTCATAAAATTTATGAGATTAAAACCTCAATTAAAAATGTAAAACTCCACCCAATATCATTTTCAAATTTAATTAGTTTTGTTATATATTGTTTT